>WEDG01002901.1:0-282864 GCA_017591395.1 Schistocephalus solidus | reverse complement strand
ATGATAATGATTATCCCCATGATGATGCTGATGATGACTAATTTGTTCTTACTGCCTACTCTACTTACTACTTACTTCACTTACTTACTCAATTAATGGGTTAATTTTAATTGCCTACTTACTCTCACTACTCTACTCTACCTTACTCTTACCACTAATTAATTTTACCACTACTACTTAATGTCTACTACTCTACTACTACTACTCTACTATCTCAATCTACTACTTACCACTTTACCCACTTAATTACCTTACTCTACTACTCTACTACTACTCTTGCTCAATTTTAAATGTTTCACCTACTCAATTACTCACTTAATTACCTATTTCTCACTAATGCCCACCACCACTAATTAATGCCCCTAATTTCACTACCTACCTACTAATTTTACCAAATACAAATTAATTTACCTACCTACTAGTCAAATTACCACTACTCATTTTCACCTTACTCACCTTACCACTCACTAATTTCACTCAATGCCAATTTCAATTTTACCTACCACCTACTCAATTTCAATTTCACCACCTTACTCACACCACCAATTGGCTCAATTACCTTACCTTACCTCAATTACCTGTACCACCACCAAATACTCATACTACTCAATTTCATCACTCACTAATTAATTAATTTCACCTACCTAAATTCACCTCACTAATTACTACTACTTCCACTACTACCACCTTACCACCTTACCATCACTCTACCTTACCTTAATTTTACTACTCTACTCTTACCAATTTTAATTTTACCACCACTTCAATTTCATTTCTACCTTACCTTACTACCAAATGTCATGGTTTTACTATCAAAACACTTACTCATCATTTTATTTACCATTTTTCACTACTCTACTAATTTTACTTACTTTTACTTGCCACTTCTACCACTTTCACCACAATTTACCATTTTACTCACTTTAATTTTAATTTCACTTGTTTGCCTACTTACTCTACTATACCGGGCCTAATTTTACCTTACCACTTAATGCCCACTTCACTTCACTTACTACCACTACTCACTTCAATCTACTTACTACCAATTTTACTTACTCTGGTCATACCATTTCATTTTACTTCACTTCTACCTACTTCACTTAATTAACTATATACCACTTTTACCACCACAAAATCTATCAAAATCTAATTTTTACCATTAACAATTTTACTTCATCATTTTACTTACCATTTCACTTTACTACTACTACTTTATCAATTTCTCTCACTACCATTTACTTTACTTCATTTCATTTAATAATTTATTTTACTTTACTATTTATTTACGTAATTACCATTTATTTACTTTACGATGCCGGATGATGCCATTTATCAAGCAGCAGCTGTTACTTAAAATAAAATAGCCAGCATGCACAAAGCTAAATGTTAAAATACTCCAAAGCCAAATGTTAAAAGAGTGCGACTACCGTGTATCATAAGTGCCATTGGCCCGACATTTCCCGGGATACCCCTAAAACCCGTCTTCAACGTATAGCGCCGCAAGGAAAGCGTGATACATGCACGCGAAAGGGTTACTTCATAGTATGCATGACCTACGCACAATACCAAAAATCAAGTCCAAACCCAGATGCGACGATAGCCTGGAACCGTTGTAACTGCCTACCCCCGTGTCCAGCCTACGTATGATAAATGGTATCCGGCACCTGGGCCAGCCAGTCGGTCACCCACGTCCCTCCCACGCACCTCATTTCCTGGCCAACGACCAACACGAACATGAACCGGTGCCTGTGACAGACCGTGGGCCCGGGAGAAAACATTCCGATGCCAGCGCACAATCTTGCCAACTCCCCGGGCGAGCAGACTCCGCATCTCCACCAAACCCGAAAGAACATGGCCCGGCCCGCAACCGATATCGCCATCCTCCCATGATCACCATTCCATACCACAACGACCAACCCGACGACGCATTTTAATTTTACCACTTAATTTTCACCACCAATTACCACCACCACCACTACTCTACTCCACGCGCAATTTTACCTACTCACTCACCTCACCACTACCCACCTGCTCACTCACTCACTTACTCACCTACCTTACCCACCCACCACTCACCCACTCACCTTACCACCACCTTTAAATGCCTCACCTACCTTACCCACCACCACCTCACCTACCACCCACTCACTCCACTCACACCTGCCTCCACCACCTACCACCGCGCAATTACCTACCTACCCACCTTACCACTCACTCACTACCTACCACTACCAATCTTGCACCACCAATCTCACCCACCCAACGCCACCACTCACCTCACCAACCACCACCAACTCACCCACCACTCACTCACTCACCACCACCTCACCTCACCCACCCACCACCTCACCTCACCCACCACCTCACCACCACCTCACCACTCACCACCACCACCCACCTCACCTCACCCACCTCACTCACCTCACCACCACCACCACCACCTCACCACTCACCTCACCTGCCACCCACCACCACCACCTGCCTTCACCACCCACTCACCACTCACCACTCACCTACCACCACCACCACCACCACCACCACCACCTCACTCACTCACCACCCACCACCACCACCACCACCCACCACCACCACCCACCTGCCACCACCTCACCCACCACCACCCACCACTCACCACCACCACCACCTCACCACCTCACCACCACCCACCACCACCACCACCCACCCACCCCACCATCACCACCCTCACCCACCACCCACCACCACCACCTCACCACCACCTCACCACCCACCACCCACCACCACCACCACCCACCTCACCCACCCACCCACCCCACCACCACCTCACCACCTTACCACCACCACCACCACCACCACCACCACCCACTCACTGACCCCACCCACCACCACCTCACCACCACCACCTCACCTCACCCACTCACCACCAGTTCACCACCTCACCTCACCACCACTCACTCCACCTACCACTCACCACCCACCCACCCACCACCACCACCTCACTCACCAACTCACCACCACCACCACCACCACTCACTCACCACCACCACCAATCAATTCACCACCCACCACTCACCACCTGTTCACCACTCAGCATGAGATGCAGATCACGAGGCTGAAAGACGCAAACCCTTTGTCTCTGATGTATGCTCCTGTGATGAAAGAAAAATAACGTAAAGGAAAAATAGGAGGAAGAAGCTATGGAAACAAGCAGAAGATGTTTAGTGAGCTAATTGTGGTGCTGATAATGACGTTATGATGATGATGATGTTTATGCTTTTATGATGATGATCAGGACTATAGTGGGATGGTGGTGGTAATGATGATGATGAGGAAGATGAGGAGGATTATGCTGATTAGGATGATGATGCTGATAATAATAATAATAATAATAATAATAATACACATAACATAATACATCAATCATAATAATAGTGATGATGATGATTATGAAGATGATGATGAATAATGATTGTTGTGATGGTAATTAAGATGATGATGATGATGATGATGATGATGATGATGATGATGATGATGATGATGATGATGATGATGATGATGATGATGATGATGATGATGATGATGATGATGATGATGGTGATTTTGATGATGATGATGCGTGACGGATGATGAGGGATGCTGTGATGATCGAAGACAAGGATGATGATGACTGATTGATTGATGATAATGATGATTGATGATGAGGTTGAATGCCCATTTTTGTTCTGATGATATTCTGATGACTGAAATCACGAAGAAAATAAAGAGGAAGAAGCACAAGCAGAAGATGGTTAGTAACTGTATTGATAATGATCGATGATGATGATGATGTGATGATGATGATCAAAGCGATAATGACGATGACGATCCATGATGATGATGATGATGATGATGATGTGATGATGATGACTGATGATGATGATGATGATGATGATAGATGATGATGATGATGATGATGATGATGATGATGATGATGATGATGATGATGATGATGATGATGATGATGATGATGATGATGATGATGATGATGATGATGATGAGTATGATGATCTGTTGATGATGATCATGACGATGATCGATGAAAGCAATGATAGAGGATGGAGATAGGATGAGAGATAGAAGAAGATGGTGGATGATGATGATGATGACGATGATGATAACGATTATGATTAGGATGATGATGATGATAATGAATACGATGATGATGACGATGATGTTGATGACTTTAGTTGTGTTTGATGACGATGATGCTTAGAAAGTCTCGAAAAAAATGGAGGAAATGAAGGATGAATGGAAAGGCGAGGAATAATAATATGCTGCTGGATTTTTTGAAGCTGCTGATGGTGATTATGATGATTCTTTTAAGAATTTTGATGATGATGATGTTGTTGATGACGATGGTGGTGGCGATGATGAAGATATTAATTTTCTTGGCGAGCATGATCCTAAAGGTGATGAGGCTGAAAACAAAAATGCAAATTTCGTTGGCGATGCTGCCCCTGATGATGATAATAATAAAAAGGAAGATTAAGAGGAAGAAGCAGGAGAACAAGCAGAAGATGGTCGTTGTAATTGTGGTGCTGATGATGAAGATGATGCTATGATGATGATGATGGATGATGATGGATGATGGTGGTGGTGATGATGATGATGATGATGATGATGATGATGATGATGATGATGATGATGAGTTTGAAAAAGAAAATGAAAGTTTTGTTTCTGATGATGCTCCTGGTGATGAAAAATAACGTAAAGGAAAATAAGGAGGAAGAAGCAGGAAAACAAGCAGAAGATGGTTGTGGTAATTGTGGTGCTGATAATGACGATGATGATGACAATGATGACGATGTTGATGCTTATGATGATGATGATGATCAGGATGATGGTGGTGGTGGTAATGATGATGATGAGGAAGATGAGGAGGTTTATGCTGATTAGGATGATGATGATGATTATGATGATGATGATGATGATGATGATGATGATGATGATGATGATGATGATGATGATGATGATGATATGATAATGATGATGATGATGATGATGATGATGATGATGATGATGATGATGATGATGATGATGATGATGATGATGATGATGATGATGATGATGATGATGATGATGATGATGATGATGATGATGATGATGATGATGAGAAGTATGATAATGATGGTGAGGATGATGATGCTGATGATGATAAGTATGAGGTTCGTGATGATGATGAAGATGATGATGATTATGATATTGATGATGATATTGATGATACTATTGATGATCATGATAAACGATTGGAAGAGAAAAAATTAAGACAATGTAGGATAGGATGACGAAAATGTTATGGGCCATGGTGAAAAAAAATTCCTTAAGGTTTTTTGCATGTTTGGTGGTTACAGAAGGGGAAACTGAGTGATTGCTTGGAAGAATGTTGACTAGTTTGTTTGGATTTGGTTGTAGGGGTTAGGTCTTAGTTGCGGAGATGGATTGATAAGATGGTAATATTGTCTAAGGGGGATTTCTGTTGGGAACGGTTGGGGGCATAGGTAGTTGGTTAGATGGTCGTTAGGTCCCATTTTAGTTTGAAAACTAATGTTTCAGGTTATTGCGAGCCAATGGATGTTGAGTATTCATGATAGTACTGTTAAGAATTTTATTTTTCTTTATGTTTTGTAAGTGAGGATTTGGGGTGTACCTAATTCTTTAGGATTTTTGGTTGCGATGGCGTGCGTAGTAATGCTTTTGGAATAGGATAACTACATTCGCATTCTCCTGAGTCTGTAGGACTTGACACGGGTTTGATGGAGTTAGGAAGTAAGGTTTGTGAGCTTTTTGTTTTAATGGTTGCTCATTTCGCGGTGACGCTGTAGTCATTATTGGTGTCACTGTAGTCATTATACTATTATCTAGAAAGTTATCTTGACTGGGTCCAGTGTCTCTGTTTTCATGCTATCCTAAGGTGCTGTTTGTGTATTGGAGTTTCTGTTTTGGCTGTTGATGACCTCCCCTTCTAACTGCTTTCGCAGTTGTGCGTTGTTTGTCGTGGGTGTCAGAGGTAGAAGAATACGTTGCATGTTCGACTAAAGGAATGCTGCAATGATTATTTCTTTTCTTTCCTTTTTCTTTTCTTTTCTTTTCTTATTTTGGAGTTTTCTTAGCGGCATTGATGTTAAGTCTGGACTTAGGAAGTATTTAAGGGTTTGGAAACTTTTTGTTTAATACAGGATTATTTAGTATCATTTCAGCCTCGGTTTGGGTAAAAAATGATACAAATACTGGTCTATTGTGACTTCTTGAGTTCAGTCATTTGACGGTAGCTATTTGAATTTTAAGGCCACAGGAGTGTATAGTTTGCTGGATGGTTGGCGTTGGGTTTATAGCAAAATTACGGACAATAATATTAAATCTTCGTTTCGATCTATCGGAAACTTCGGAGGAAACCATTTGTACGATAGACTCTACCTGTGGAAAGCTGGTGTGGTTATTTGTAAATAAATTTGCGCCTTACAGAGAATCATTGATCGTAAATAGAGATTCGTGTTTCTCTAAAATTTTTGTATACGAAAGATAACAGAGACGTCAATTTTATCGATAGTAACGTTTGTGTCTTTCATTGTTTTTGCTTTACTTTGTTGAAAGTATGTGAGACTTTGGATGATCATTTACAACGAAGCTAGGACACGAATATAGCAAGATATTTTTGATAAGCGTGGTCAAAAACTTCAAATTTTATTCAATTTTTGACTTATCCTAGAGCGGAAGGTTTTCCACCGACCAGATTTCAGTTTTTTCGACAAGGCGTAACTTCGGACACCGATTAATTATCGAAATAACAAAACGGTAGGATATAAACGAATTTCAAACCGATTTCAAAGTTCCCTGCTTTTCATCTGTTCTTTCCGTTTGTAATCCGGCTGAAAAATCACTTGCTTGTACGAACAACGTAAGCCCATTCTCCATTGAAACGGAAACAATACGCGGGCTTCGTTTTCGAAAATAATTTTAAGGGACTTTAGGGAGGTTCTCAGCTCGCAGCTTGCATCAGCTTTGGCTCATCGGAAACCTTTTTGTCCGGTGAAAATGTACCAATCCTTCTGAATAACACTGGTGTATTCGCAAAAAAGATCTAGGTCGTGCGTCACCCTTGCCTTCGGAATGCATGATCTGATAACTTGGTCCCCTCCTCTTTATTCTGTACATAAACGAAATTTAAACTGTACTCAAAATCTAAAAATCTTTCGTTTATGCTGACGATCTCAATTGCATTTATTCATTTTCTAAAGACACTGATATCAGCTGCGTTGATAAAATTAACACTGATCTACTTATGCTCTCATGTTTGAGCTCTAATTGGCAGATGAAATTTTCGCCATCCAAGAGAAGTTTCATGTGTTTTGGCCCAACCAAGCTTCCTGCACCCCTAATATTTCAAAAAAGCACAATTTAAGAACGATCAACCTTAAGGGACTTAGGTCTAAGTTACATGAATAAGATAGCATTATAGCCTCAAGCAGATCGAGTTTCTGCAAATACTGCAAAGATATGCAGTTTTATCTTACATAATTTCTGCCTTCCGGAAATAAAATGAAAACTGTAGCACATGTTTGTTCTTCCCATCGTAGAATACTGTTCTCCCCTCTTTAAACTGATGAATGCCTCTGACCGCAGTAAGATTGAAAAAGTTCAGAGAGTTTTCACTCAAAGACTATTTTCTCTTCCTGGATCCAGTATCTCTTATACGGATAGATGCAAGTTAGCGAACCTTAAATTTCTGTGGGTTAGAAAACTCGAAACCGGGTCTCTGCTTCCTATTTCGCGTAAAATCTAGCCCAAATCGCCCACGAATTAACGCTCTCACTCCACTCGATAGACCTTAGGCCACTCGTAATTCTTCTCTGATCATTTCACCACCCCTTAGCCCCACAAATAACCGTTCTCAGATTTTTTGCCTCCAAATATGCTTTCATTTGGAATAATCTTCCACTAAGAATAAGGTTTTTATCTACACTTACGATTTTCACAACCAAATTACGCAAGCATTTTACTTCCAAAGATATAAAGTAATTATTGTCTGTTTCCTTCCCAAAATCAAAAATTGTAGATTTTGAAAAGGGTTCTCCTGGTGTTTAAGGCAGTTCCCTTGACATTATATTGGTTTCTTAAAATGTTTCAATCATCCTCTTCAGAGTCAAACTTCGCATTCACTTTAACGTCCCCTCCTTTTTAACTAGCATCGCCAACTCTTGACAACATTGATAATTTCCTCTGATTTGCGACCCTGACGATGGTCTCCGGGATCTGTTAATGATCGTGGCGGCTTCTGAAGTTTTCGCCTCTTTTTTGGTGCACTATGCAGTAAGCAAGGTTGCATCTCAGTGATGATCTCGTGGCCTATATTTTCCCTCTCTTCATTTCAATCATGTTGTCTACGATGAGTTCATCCTCTCTCACCTCCATGGTGGCTATAAACAGTAGCTCTGACTGTTATATTATATCCTATCCGACAAGGGGCGTTCTGAACCCTCATACGTTGTCAGCAACATCACAATACTATCCCATTGCATCGTACCAATCCCATCAACTCTAACTATTAATTTTTTAGAGGAGTTTTTTCTCCTAATTTCTCTTTTTAACTTGGCGGCTCGCTGAACTCCGCCCCCGATTTAACCGTTGGAGTTTTTTACTGCTTCTTTTCTAGCTCACCGTATATGTCAAAGATTGCTGACTTTGGTTTTAAAAATGGCAAATCGTTCTGAATCAGATATGCCTACCATACTAAGCAAGTTATTCTCAGTATTTCTCGAAAATGATTTCTTCCCCGATTATTGGAAAACTTCTATTATAACACCAGTTTTTAAATATGGTTCCCGCTCGGACATTCATAACTATCGCGGTGTTCATAAAACGCCCTCTCTTGCTAAACTCTTCGAAAAACAAATTGCAAAACAAATTACGGATTTTTGCATAAGCAATAAAATTATCAACTTTTCCCAACACGGCTTCTTACCGGACCACTCTTGTGAAACCTGCAACACGTCTTTTCTAAATCTACTAACCTCTCTTCGTAATGATCATCTCTCTGTGGTAGTTATCTATTTTGATCTTAGTAAGGCATTCAATAAAGTGCCTCATAAGCGACTTCTAGCTAAACTAGAAGCTATAGGATTTCGTAGTCCTCTTACTGACTTTATTAGATCATACCTAGATGATCGAAAGCAAAAAGTTTTAGTAGGGTCCTCATACTCAATTGCTACCCCGATTGTTAGGTCATTTGTTGTTCTTACTGTATATAAATGATATTTCATCGATAGTTAAACATTCTCAATCTTTTATTTATGCTTATGATCTCAAATGCGTGTATTCCTTCTCTAACTCTACGACCGAACGGTGCCTAGAACAAATTAATTCAGACTTAGACGCTCTTTCGGCCTGGAGCTCCACAAGGCTAATGGATTCTCACATACTAAGTGTCCCTACATGAGTTTTGGGCCTGTAAAGCTGCCGCAACCTCTTATCTTTGAAGGTTGCCCTATGATTGAATGTTCCTACATCAAGGATTTGGGCTTAAGCTACACCAATAAATTAGATCTTTCACCTCATGCCGATAGAATTACGGCCAAAGCTGCTCAGATTTGCGGCTTTATTTCTTATAATTTCTACCTTCCTGAAATTAAATTAAGACTTTATCGTATGTTTGTACTTCCCATTCTTGAATTTTGCTGTCCTTTCTTCGGTTTAATGAACGAATCTAGCCGTTCAAAAATTGAAAATGTTCAAAGACATTTCACAAAAAACTCCTATTTCCTACTTTTTCAACTACTTCCTACTCAACAAGATGCCAGCTAATGAAGCTAAAATTTCTTTGGGTCAGGAGACTTGAAGAAGGCTTTTGTCTCCTTTTCCGACTAAATAATAGTTCAACTCTCCCCAAGCTTTCTGTCATTACCCCTGTTAGTCTTCCTTATAACCTAAGAAATTCTGCACTACTTATACCTCTCCCTGCATCCTCCACGTGTAAATGCTCTCTCTTCTTTGCTTCTAGGTATAGTTTTCTTTGAAATAACTTGCCAATTGAAAAAAGGTCGCTATTTAGTCTATCTGCATTCAAGCGAAAACTGCACATTTATCTTAACACTGATTCTATTAACCTTTTATTTTCGTCATCTTTTCCCAGTAGTTTTCCCCATGACTCGGAGAAAGGACCATCGGGAATTTAAGTGACCCTCTTGAAACTATATTTTCGCTACCTAGAGTCGCCCATGAACTATGATGTCTCCTTAAATCACCAGTCATCTAAACGAGGACGTCATTCGGACGTACACATTCGGTGGTCCACAGTCTAAAATGCTACCGTTTCTTTGGATACTTACCATCATCAGAATTCAATTCTGGATCCTAAAGATGCTGAGGACTTAAGTTCATTGACGCATTTTCGTGAGATTTTGTATCATACGCTCAAATGATCAAGAACGAATCACCTCGACGTTACATTATCTCATTCTGAAATGCTACTACCGTATTACCCTACTCTACCACCTGACCATTTTTTCCTAAGCAGTTTTTCTCCTACCTTCTATTCAAAAATGAAGGCCTGTTGAACTCTGCCTCAATTTTTATGGTAGGAGTTTTTTTCACTGCCTATTTTTTCTAGTTCACCATTAATTTTAAAACCTCGCTAACTGTTGACATAGCAGGACAAGTTATATTTTTGTTCATTTTATTTGCACACATTGTCATAACTTTATTTCGTTACTAATGTTTGCTTAGACAGTGCCTTGCCGGTGCTAACCAAATATAAATTCTAAATAAATAAATAAAATAAATAAATACTACTCACTTCTGTTGTTCATATGACTGCTCACATAGTGCAGCAATTATGCACTTTGTATTTATTTAAAGCACGCTACTAAAGTTTGCAATGATTGGGCCCTCTGGGCCTTAAATATACAATTTATCATTATTATTTATACGAGCATGTCTTGGTTTTCAGAGACTTGAGGTTCAACGGGGCAACGAAGCCCTCATCGGTACATTCCTAGCTCCGATATAAGGTTCGGTTACGTCCCCTTGGACATTTGGCTTTTTCAATGGCTGTTTTCTATGTCTTTAACGGTGGATCCTCATACTCCATGACCAGAATCCGCCCATCCGTCCGATGCTGCTGATTATATAATTGTCAAGACTTTACTCAGTTTTTGGGTTGTCATTTTCGGTCTTCCCTCCACAGTTATTAAAGATCATGGTGCCAAGTGCCCTTTCAGGTGGTGGACCATAGAACTCCTTATTTGGCTAAATCTGCCGCTTATTCGCCTTATTCGCTCAAGCCTGGCTGGGCCACAGGTACTACAAGGTACTGGTGCTAGCAGGTAGGGTTTTGAAGTAGTCACATGCAGGAGAACATAAGTAAGAAAAGTAAGAGCCGTTTCCATAAACGAGAATAGATATCTACTTTATTTGCAAAACTTACGAAATAATCATGGTGTTATTCAACTGCGCGTAATTCATGGTTTGATATGTACCGGTAAGGAAGGGTTAGCAAACGTCAAGTATACATGTTGAGAGTTAGATATGATAATATTTCATTTTAAATAAATTGTTTGTTCGTCAATATTGCCAGCTTTTATCCGGTGTTGCCTGTAGGTTGCAAGTTGTATTATTGTTTTAATGAGCTATGCACTGACCGACTTTGATTTTTAAGTTTTTTCGTTGCATCAAACTTGGCGTGGTCTGGTGGGCTGCATCATTTGGTATGTCTGTGTAATGTGCCCAGAATACGGTTGCTGTGGCCCAGGAAGCGAAAGGGTATACGTTAGTGAATACAATATACTAATAACCAAAGTGCAATGAGAAGCTAGTGAAAGGGGAAATCTAAGTTCAAAAATAATCTAAATCCGATGTACGATTTTTCAACAGGGATCCGGGAGGAGGGACAGTAAGGGGGAAGCCTGATCATTGGGCTCTGCCGAAAACGGGGTGTCCAGGATTTCATTCCTTGCTCGTATTAATAAACTCCATTTTCAAGGTTGGATCCCGTCAGTTTTCAACCTAAGACATAACTAGTGGTGCGTCGTGATCGCTGCAAGTGCATCAGATTTGTTTCAGAGACGTGCAGTGTATTACCCTGCCCTGTGAGTGAATGCCTCAATGTCGTTCTCACTCCCCCTTCGATCTCATGCCCTACTTGGCTATCCGAGCTTATCAGTCAACTGGTGATTAGGTTGGGAGTGGCTGACGTGGTGTGAGAGCCGCTCGTTTGATGAGTGTCACGCGAATGCATGGCCTTTGCTAAGGCAGCGCGCTGAATCGACACAGACAGTTATTTGGCAAAAGGGGATAGTTCGTGCGTCCGTAGACTGTGATGGTTTAATGAACGCTTAAGTTGTGGGGCGCCAGTAGATTTTCATGTAAACTCATGATCGAATAGGTCCACACCGTAATTATGGATCCGACGCGATATATCCATCTCCATGAAAACCCCCTCGTACCTTGCATCCGTCCGGTCATTCCGTCTTTATGGTTGTGTGCCACTGCCCCCCATCTGGCACCGTTCTCAATTGAAACCGTCGACTAGGGGTCAACTCAAAGCCTGGCTCGTCAGGCCATGGCAGTTGCTCTTGGACCTTCGGTATTCGGCCTCCATCGTTAGCAAAGAGAATTGATTGAGCTGTTCAGTTCTACTGCCTTTTATTGTCATACTTAGAGGCGTTAAGGCCGTTTAGATCAGACACGATCGTAGCCGCAACAGGTACAAGTGAATATACGGTGTATAAATGTGATAGTAGAGTTGTAATGATGGTCTTTCTTGTCCTCGATGTCTAGGCAGTTTTCCCGGTGCTATTGGAGAGATGATTTTTGAGCCCAGGTATCCGAAACTGAGACGTAGTGTTCCAGTGATGGAGGGTAGAATATTTGACTTACGTGATAGTGCTGGTGGTGACACCGTGTTCCGTTGAATGTGCGTCCAATTGGTTGCAATGACTGAGTTGGAAGATGTCTGACAAGTCTCATACGTTCCCTGAAAATTATTTGGTAATGCGGGTATGTTAGTAGGTGTTGGGTGTTAGCAAGGTTGATGCGTGTCATTCGAGATGTTTATGTCCTCCTCTTTACTTTTTAGTGAAAATATATCTTATGAGTGCCCATTACTAAACGAAATTGAAAGGAAGACGTAGGGTGACCTAATGAGTCGTGGACTTATTGTGTCGACGGTTTAAATGCATTTTTTCATCGTTTCTTAATATTCGAGTTCATTGCTATTAGGGTGACTTGCCTTTTTGGTGATTTCACAGCCTGCCCAGTGTCGGCCATTAACTTTGACTCAGTACCAGTAATTCCACGCCTTTACTCATTTTTGACCCAGATGATGATTGTTCAGCGCAAGTCATTCTTAGTGGCAATGCTCTGTCAATATCCATCTAAGAGAATTCAATCTCATCAATCATGCTTTCCGTATTTTGGCGTTCTTTGCGTAAGTTTTACTAATCAAATGGTTTAGAACTCTTTTGACGTGTTTTACGGGTTACGAGGTAACAACTATCGAAGACATTGTTCAGCTAGTTTTGCGGTGTTGGTGGTTGACATCAACCACTCATGTCATGCTTAATTTTATTATTTTAACATTTATAAGCATGTTTTTTTGATTCCGAAGTCAAACTTAGCAGTAAAATTTTATTATATACATTTTGGTAAAATCCTTTCTTCTAAAAACCCTTCGGATTTAATCGGCGGCTAGAAGGACATCACATTTGGTACTCTGACTCAAATTTTGACGGAAAGAACCTGTGAACAGTATCGGACAATGTTTAGCCAAGCATCGGCAAGTTTTCTAATGGAATCATATTGTGTAGGTCATTGAATGTCGTGCAGCTGTTGCGTGGGCCAAGGGTCAACCTCTCGTCATCGAAACAATTAGCGTTGATCCGCCAAAAGCTGGTGAGGTTAGAATCAAGGTTTTTGCAACTGGTCTTTGCCACACCGATGCTTACACTCTAAGTGGCCAAGATCCTGAAGGCGTCTTTCCCGTCATTTTGGGTCATGAGGGGGCCGGAGTCGTGGAATCTATTGGTGATGGTGTGACATCCGTCGCCGTTGGTGATCACGTCATCCCTCTGTACATTCCTCAGTGCAGAAAAATGCAAGTTTTGCAAGTCTAATAAGACCAACCTCTGTTCTGTTATAAGGTAAAACACTTACTCTTATTGTACTGTTTTCTTAGAGATACGCAAGGACGAGGTCTTATGCCCGATGGAACCTCACGGTTTTCTTGTCGTGGGCAGCTGATTCATCACTTTATGGGATGTAGTACTCTGAGCGAATTCACGGTTGTCCCCGAAATCTCGATCTGCAAAATTAATAATGCTGCACCATTGGAAATTATAGGATTACTTGGATGTGGCATTAGTACAGGCTATGGAGCTGCCCTGAATTCTGCAGGTAATTAAGCCATAAGGTAGCTTTGTTGGGTACGTGTTTCACCCTTCTGGACAGCACCCCACCCATTGAACAATTGTACTGTATTTTTTAAATTTTCGATCTCTCTTCTTATTTTGCCTCTTACAATATGTTTTTACTAGTGTAGCTACCACAATTGTCGTACATCTCGAAACTTTTCTCATAACTTCCATGCCAATTTTATGCAGTAATCTCTGTCCCAACCTGAACCTTAATGCTGTTAGTTCAAACGCTCATCCGCAACCCTATTCGACTGCCGGCCATAGCTAAGCTTTCAGTGGGAGTAATTTTAAAATTTGAAAATATATTGCCCCTCTCCATTGATTTCATCGCCTTCATTCTGACTAAGGGTCTTATCTGTTGCATTCTGATGCAAGCTATCGCTCAAAAGACGGTGACTTGGCAATAGTCTCGTGATGTGGACAAGCCGTCTTGGCAAACTTGGCCATGGGTCTGAGTTTTCGTTGCCTGCTCGAACTTTGGACCGACGGTTTTAAGCTGCCGTCCTACATATTGCCACAATAATGGGGTCCGCCAACGCTGCCCGTCCATAGAACTTACCAACAATCCCATAGCCTCCGTGGGTATTCAGGTCTGACATGCCAAGTCGGGTTATAGCTGCACCCATCCGTAGTTTACGATTTAGTTGGGTTTTCTGCTATTTTGAAGTCTATCTTTGTTTAAAAACGTCTCCTATGCGCGACCGGCTCTGACAAATGAAGCCTAATGTGGATGTCCGTTTCCGGTTTCATTCGATGAAATCATTTCAAGCTAGTCATTTGAGTACGTGCATTGCAGGTGCTTGCGAACTGACTGCTTGCACACATGTGTACTGTAAAAGCGTTTGCACCGGTGTAAACAAACCTAAGTCAATAAATATTTCAGTAACGATAGTTCCGCCACTTAAATGTGAGTAGACGACTTCCGCCTTAAACAAATGGGCTTTAAGACGTAGAAAATATGCAAACGTATTGTTTCTTTAATTCCTCTTTTCACCCGTTTATCGTTTGCAGCGTTTTACCGAAGTACCTGGCATTTAAGTCAAAATCTCCGGATTTTTTGATGCTGGTTCGAGATTCAGTACCACAGTGCAACTGTTCGATCAGTAATCCATTTGTGTTAGAAAAAATGATTCGTCTACTGGCCTGCTCTAGGCCTCACCTCTTCATCAACAAGCCTATGATGCTTTATTTGAACCGCCTTTTACTGTTTTTTAGTGTGTGACTATCACCGCCACCACCACTGACCACGCTGGTACGCAAGTCCTAACTTGACTTAATGGGTATAATTTAAACAAGAGACAAATAGATGTTGATACAGCCAAGCATGACTGGAACTTTAAAGGGATGGTAGTCAGAGGGAGTTTGGGCTTTGTGTGTGACTTTAGCTGCTGGCTACAACGCAGTTTCATGGGTTACGAATATTGGTACGGATATCATAGCAATTTGCATCACCTCCCCCTAGAAATAATTCATCTGAGTGCACATAATCATTAGCCGGCCCATCGCATGGTCTGGTTATCTTTACTCATTTTCTTTGTCAGACGTCGAAGAATGTCGATCAAAACTCAGGCTTTCTAGTATTTGTTCACTTCCGGTCAGCCTTCACAACAGATACTTTAGGATTCCATACCTGTAGCAGATCGCAAATGCAAGAGTTGGAGGTATTTTAAATACTGACTGGAGGCAAGGGAATTTTATCGATGCTCAACCGAAATACACATGAGCTAATACCTATCCTTTGTTCATTTATCATTCTCTAATTTAACTATCTATACACTCCTTAGATAGATTTTTTTGATAACCATGTCAGATTTCGCCTTTTATCGAAAGGACCAACAATTTATTTCGAGTAATCGTGTACATTTCGCTGTTTTTCTATTTTCTAGCGGTTGAACCCGGCAGTAACTGTGCGGTTTGGGGGCTGGGAGCCGTCGGCCTAGCCGTGATCATGGGATGCAAAGAGGCGGGAGCTAAACGAATTATTGCCATCGACACAAATCCCTCCAGATTTAAGCAGGCTCTTGATTTTGGCGCCACTGAGTGCGTTAATCCGACTGAAGTTAAGGACAAGTCTTTAACACAGGTATGTTTGCAATGCTAATGACGAAACCTGCTCATTTCCAAGGGTACCAAAGTGAAATCGGCTCCAGTAGTAAGATATGAGTGTGGCTTGCCGGATATTTGTAAGGAGTCGCTATTCGTTATTCTTTATTATTAATTCCTTTGACCCGTTTATGAAAAAAATCGGCAGCCTCGGTGGGATTCGAACCCACGCCAGCAAGGGGAAGGCTTTAGTACAGCCAACTGAACTACGAGGCCCCATCGGGAGCCGTGAGTTTAATCACTCGTGGGTCAAGTTACCCGCCCAGCCTACTGCAACGTATGGAATCCACCAATTCTGATACAGCAAGCTGACTGCCCAAGCAGGATTTCCTAAGCAATCAATCTAGAATCCACCAGATGACTACCAGGCACAATTAATTAGTAGAGGATTTTGGCAGATTTAAATAATTCACTTTGACCCACTTGTGAAAAACTCGGTGGCTTTATTATTCGGTCAGTAACCGGCCTCCTCGCAATCGAAAGCATGCCTGAGTTTTGCAAATTTGCTCATTTGTGTCAGAAATGCTGCTGGGTAGTTGATCGTTGGCCTCCTGTTAGACCAAAAGCTGGTAGCCATAGATTAAAGACATTGAATAAAGCGCTCTTTGCTTAGCATTATGAAGTCAAGTTTACCAATTACCACTCCCAAAGTATGTTTACGAAGTTATTGACACTGTTAAATTGTCTTGTACTTTCATTGAACAATCCCACTTTGAATTGTCTGATCCGATCTCTAGTACAGTAGTCCTTCCTGTCCGCCGACTGCACGCTTTTTTTGTAGTTTCTCATTGACAAGACTGATGGTGGTCTGGACTACACCTTTGAGTGCGTTGGCAATGTGAAGGTAATGCGTGAGGCCCTGGAATCATGTCACAAAGGTTGGGGCGTTTCAGTGATTGTGGGAGTTGCAGGAGCTGGACAGGAGATTTCAACTCGACCCTTCCAGCTGGTCACTGGACGCGTATGGAAAGGTTCTGCCTTTGGTGGTAAGTTCATATGTCTCCGAAAACGCGTATACGAGTTAAACGTGTCAATTGCGTACATATTGGCATCATGCAAACTCGCAGCCCACTTTTAGCTGTGGCAGGATCTTTGAACAGTCATACTATATTGACCAAAAGGATTTAAAGTCTCGCCTGAACTATATATGAACTCACTGGCCCATTTTTCTGTTCCCGTTCCTACCATTGGAATATTGTGGTGCGTTTCCGCTTTTCTAGCTGATAATAGACTCCAATGAGAGTTCGAAATCTCAGGCGACTAAAGACATGATTTTGGTTAGCGAACAGCGCTCTCCTTCTTTACAGAGGCCTTCTGTCCGACGGGGCCGCTTCATTTTAAGTTGCCTTACAGCCATTGTGCGTCAGGATTCAAATTTTGTGGATATTGACGCTCGCAGGCGCGGAGCAAGTAGTGACAATCGACGGGGGTGCTGCTTACGACAGCCATCTTTCATATTCTTTTGTCAAATGCTAATAAAATTCGTACTATTTGTTCTCTTGCTTGGGCCAGATCTGAGGCCTTCACTGATAAACAGTACCAAACCGCAAAACTATTTTCGGATAGCCTTGTCTAACCCTTCTTAGGTAGCTTTTCAGAATTTTTACCGTCAGCCATTTCAGACAAAAATCGCAGGGATGGGCTATGCTCATCCTATTTTTAGGTCCGCGTCAGACTCGTGGGACTCCATGTTTGCTTACTTGTATTTTTTATCCTGTTACTCGGGTGCTTTCAGGTTTCTGGCTAACTACCCTCCACTTGTAACTCTCTTTTTAGGTTGGAAGTCGCGTGATAGTGTGCCCCAACTGGTGGAAAAATACCTGTCGGGGCAGTTGAAAGTGCGGGAATTCGTCACTGACACACTTCCATTGGACAAAGTTAACACCGGCTTTGAATGGATGCACAATGGAAAAAGGTAAGTCGTTTCCACCCTACCATGGTCATTCTCTTCGATAATTTTTACCCGCCTCTCAGCGGAAAGTCAGTGGCTACATCCGCTGCATACCTGAATTATAAGGACAGCAAATTCCAAAACACCAGCCAGGTTTATCGAGGTGTTTTTTTAAAAAGAAGACTACACTTCGGTTCGAGAAATGCCATTTTTTGGCGTCACTGTTATTATTCGACCTAATAATATGGATAAGCGTAAAGGTCGATATCAGCATTTGCTTCTACTTGGGGAGTTTGTGGGTAGCTTCATGTCAAATTCGAAATCGGCAGCTGACGACACCCGAAATTACTTCGTATAGCGTTCATGGTTTCCGATATTCAATGGCTTGGCCGAGCAGCGGCAGAGTTCCGCCGCGTCGAGGGCCGTAGACGGTCTTGAGGACCACAAACGGGTCCATGGTCAGCACAAGATAGTTCTTCTAGTTGTTCTAGCAGCCTTTGCTGCAGTTGGCGTCAAACTCCGCAGAATCATTAGTTGTGTTGCCATTGGCATTGATCTTTTGCATCTGATTCTTCTTCGAGCAGGAGTTACTGAATTTCCTCGTTGTCTACAGATCAATCCTGATGGCATCGGCTTACAGCCCCAAGATTTCTCTGGAACTGACGTAGGGAACGTCAGTTATTCTTTCGTTTTTTTCATCAACACTTCGTCATCGAGTCCTTTCGTTTGCTTCATATTAGTGCATATTTTGCCAGCGAAATGCAGTCTGCGTTCAGCCAAGTCTAATGTCAAACCGTCTCCTCGATTGGATTTACAGCCTCATCTTCGACACCAGATGGTGCTCTGTCCGAAACTAATTTCAAAATCATACCTTTGTCACTAGAACATCTTGCCGATCGTACGCCGTGAGGAGCGTAGTTCAGTAGCTACCCCTGACGTCAATGAGGATGTATCCATATCGTCCTCTTGTACTCGTTAATGCGGAAGACAGTTTTGGAGCTGAAGTTGTGTCCTCTTCAGGTTTTCAGACTATCCCTTGCTTTTGTCTTTACCTTCTCCATGTCCACGTGTGACGTGTACCCACTCCTGCATTTAAGTAACTGAGGACAGTCAGTTAGTCCGAACCGAGTTCATGTGCTCTTAGGGTTTGTTTTTCATAATGTAATGATTTGGTGACGCGGGGACGTCGATGTTGATAATTACGGCCATTTTTCACTGTTGAGTGGAAGCCCCGTCGCCATCAGATAATCAATTATTCAGTGCCAGAAGTAAGGCTTCTGCTAATTCGTTTTTGGTAGCTAGGGTGACTCCAGCGTCATGACACTCACTTTTGATGAACAAAGTTTCTCCTGCCCCCTTTCATCTTCTTTTCTTGTTCTGTTTCAACCGCATCCAATAGGCACGGTCAGTTACGCATTGGTATGTACCAGTATTTTCAAGATACATCCAGCCTTTTCCCCAGTGAGAGGGTAATTAGTGTTGCTGAACAGGACTACTTGAACACCCCAGGCGGCTGTCGAATTCCCCTACGTTGATAAGATACTCTTATTATACTGGGCAGCTTACGAGACTGGCTATCGTCCTTTCCGTAGGACTGGACTGCTACAGTCGAGGAGGGGTGGTTTGGTTACCATTGCACCAACCTACCGTGGATTGGATCTTATTAAGACGATAGTTGCTATAAAGACCACGTCAAGGAGGACCTATTGCAGTTTGATCCTGGTCGAAGTGATTACTGAAGTGTTGCGGCTGGGCAGATTACAGTTTCGTGGATCAACGAATATAAGCTAAGCGCCAGAAAAGGAAAAACTGTTGAGTGAGCACTTCTGCTAAAAGTTAAGTGGTGCAACTTCCAGTCAAACAAGATGCACCTCCAGCCTGGCCATCACTACTGCTATTAACAACGTTACTCAGATAAATTTAAAGTGCTCACGTTTGCGAATTTAAACAACTTCACTGAGCCCGTCTCGGTGACATTGTAGTCTAGACCCTACCCACAGTTGTTGCCGAAAGGGTTTACAGAGCATCATGTACATGAGCAAAGCCCAGGACTAAGAGGAATAACGCTGTTTGACAGTCAAAAACGGAATTCAATGGAGCCTAATACTAGTGCCCCCTGATCCGAATCTATCTGGTACCTAACCGTTTCAGATTAACACGCTTGAAGGTATGTTTTTACCGCTATCAGGCCCTACTGCTGCGTCCAATTTAAACGGGCCACAGGTGTACAACACGCGTTAGACTGAGGGCCTATGCTGAGTCAACCACCGCGCTTAACCTCATCTTCGAGTATACCGTCCATCCTGCACTCGGTTTTTGCACAATGATAATCTCGATGCATTTTTAAACCATGACATGCTGAAAGTCGTAACCCTGTCCAGACTGGGGTGCCGACTGCGGTTGCCACTCAATTTTGCCTCTTTTGATACCTTTCGCTTTTGGTGACGACTGGACCGATGAAGTCAGTTTCCTGTGCATTTATGCAAAAGCATGTACCTGGTGCGTTTATGTTCAGTTCCATTTCTAGTCGGTTTGGTTCCGATTTTGAAGGATCGCTGGAACAAGAAGTCCATTGGGCCTAACTTTTCGGATTCTCTCTCGGACCCATCATCAGAGACAGTCGCAGATAAGGGTGCGTGGTGTTTATAGGGCGCAGTCGACATTCGACCATATGCGTACTATAATTAGCAGCTCTATCGACCAACGCTGGTGGTCGTAATTGATGCGTTGATGGCTTGGCAGTCCGCGTCTGCGTCGTTAATCGGCACAATTTCATCATCCGTTATTGGAAGACGATGGATGCGGGTCGAAACAGTTATTAGACGCTGCACGCGTCTCCCTTACTAAATCACTTTACTCTCGCGTCGCTTACGTTCTCAGGGCAACTGGGCTCTCGTCGATAACAAGGATCGCCGCATCTTTGAAGTTCGATCCCCCCATACACACATCTTGAAAAACTGTTGTAAATGTTCACTTTGAATTGCACAGGGTCGTGTTATTATATCGGTTGAATATATTATTTTGACCCGGTAGGTATTAATAAACAGTTTGTAGTGTCTATTAGCTCAGACAAGTTCAAAGAACCAGCTGGTTAAGAAGCTCCGGTTCTCAACTTTTCTTCGACCAAGTCTGCATGTGTGCTGTATCTCTTCCCGCAAATCTTTTGCTTACTACAGAGTTGCTATGACTGTAACTTCAATTTGCGTAGTTCGGCTTATTGTTGGTACTGAGGGAGAACTAGTAACTGGCGGCCTTAGACGTTGTTAGCAATGTGATGAATAAGTGGTTGCTTATTGAGGGGGAAATGCATGATTCTGCCATTCTCAATTTATAGAATAGTCACAATCTTAAGCCCCTTTTGTCCAAAACTAGCCTCGGTACCTTGCTTGGCGGTACCTTGCATGTCTGTTTTAATCCACGATTTTGCCCGTCAGAACCCTTTTCAGACATAAAGTCATGTAAAAATCCATAGTTCACCCGCCTTTCTACAGTCTGATTTGTTTCCAGTTATTGAATATGCCCTAAGCACCACAATTGTCAGCCACTTTCCGGTTAGCAGAAGACGAAAGCCATCAGGACGAGGGATGTTTTCTGTATTTAACTCCTGAATTGTAGAGGCCGATAGTGTCACAAGGACGTGCGCCGAGTGTTACTCAAGAATTCTTCTGCTCATGTAATGTCTATCGCAATAAGCGGGGGAGGGCTAGTTTGTACCTCGATAATGGGCGGCGCGGTATAGTCGCAGGATCACCACGGGTTTCCGATCAGGATATGGCAGTCTTTATTGGGAATGCAATGTCATAATGAGGTGTGGGGGCACGCGCTTAGCTGCAGACTTACGTCGCACCAGCCACCTGCTCCGGATCCCCCCCTCCGATCTTCGTGGTACTCTCTCCCTCTTTCATAACACCGGGCTCAGGTGAGAGAGGGAGAAAAGAATGCCTTACATGCTGCGCAGGTCTACTATTATCGTAAAATATCTCACATGCAAGTCCCCGCCCTCGCACCCACTCTATTGTGGGGCAAACGGTGGACCACGTCGGTAAAATCAGTTGAACTATCGGAGGGTGGTTTCCTTGCATTCAGGTGGTGTGCGTTGCATCAAGTGAGACGTGAGCGGCTGTGACTGTCTGGACGCATGTTTGTCCTTGCTGAAGTCAATTGAGTAGCCTCAGGTCAGCACATCTGTGGTAGCGTGAAGTGGCTTTGCACCGGGAACACTCGTAAAGCAGGTAGGTGACTCGGTGTCGTTTAAGCCGCGAAACAACGGTGTTTGGTACAATAATTGTGGTCAGCTACACTTTTGACCATCTGACTTTCCCTATTCTTTATCCTCAAATTTCTAGCAACTAAGATAACGCCTGTCGGTCCATTCAGAGGTGAACTGTACGGTGGAGAGGCGAGAATACCAGCTCGGATGTCTATCAATATTTTGGTGTCCGCCATTGATTAGTTTATACAAAGCCTTGACCTTTGTGAACAATGACGTTCACTGTGTGAGCACGGAGTGGGTTCAGCAGGATGACTTACGCGTCAGTCATTTTATAGTAAGGCGTAAATGTGCAGCATCTGCCACACTCCTCTCTCACTCATCTGCCTCCGATGGATGCAGGTAAAGTTGCTGATGAAGCCAAACAGCCGGTCTAAGCGTAGCACCATCCTGATCCGCACCGCATGTATCAGACCTTCACAAGGGCTGCTCCGATCTTGAGATTGTCATAGAGGCCACATTAAGTAGGAGCCATCGCGGCTCGACTCCCAGTTCCGCAAATGAGGGGATTATCCCACCAGTTGGCAACCTCGCTCACCACCATTGGCGCGGTGTTATAGCTTCAACTGCGTGAAGGGTTCGATGGGACGGATTCTGCACTGTCATTCGCACGCCCCCGTCCTTCTCTCCTGCATTGATAGACTATTCGAGCTTGTCAACTATCTGGTGCTCAAATTAGGCGCAGTGGCTGCTGCGGTGCAAAAAAGGCCTACGCCTAGGTGTTAGCTAGAGCGCAGCTTGATTAACGCATACTGTGGTTAAATCCGACCCCCTTTTTGTCCAATACACCTAAAATGTAGCTCGTTTCGTCACACTGTCGGCTAGCAAAATTACGTACGCATACCACTCCCGTGTGCAGTCAAAGGTAAGCTTCAATACTGGCTGGTAGAATTTCTTTGTTGTACCGACTCCCTAAACTAGCATACCCAGGATAGTTATTGACTATCTGACGGAGTAGGCGAGCGTGCCAACGTCTACGACAGCAAGATGGACTGCGAGGCGAGTGAGCGATCTTCGGACAACGCGTAAGAACGTCCCAAAAATAGGAACGAGAAGATAAAGATCCACACACCGAGGAAGCCTGTGGTCTATGGTTCTTCATGGTCAGTCTGCATGATTGGGTCGGCCACTTAATCGGTCCACGGCGTTTTGGCCTAATATGGACATAACCGTACTTCATACGCTGGCTTTTCTTACGTCCGTATCCAACAAATTCCGTGTTTTATGTGCGGCTGAGGAGACTTTGCGCTGCATGGCTTTAGCGAACTTCTTTTTTTAATGCTACAATCACCTCTGCGTTTTATACGAACCTATCCACCTTTCATGCGTACAAATTCAATAAAAACCGTTTCCAAGTGATCAGATTTTAACCCAAGTGTCTGTGCTCATCCTGAGTCGTTACTTTACAAATTCTCCCATTTTTTCGCTAGAAAAATAACTTATACGTGGCTGCCAAGACGGACTCATGACTGTGGTTGGTACCTTTAGCCCCGGTTTACCTCGAAGCATATTATTTTTTTAGATTGGCAAAATTGACAGATCAGGGCTGATAATTTGTGAAATAAGAGGGGCCGACCGTAAGCATTGTCAAAGCGTTACATGCACTTAATCGAACAGAAATAGGTGTGGTGTGCCTTAACCTGTTTGTCGGCCTCAGGCTGATCATTTTTCCGATCGTCGCTGCGGCTCTTTTTAGGATGTTCGGCGGACATTAGCTGCGTGCGTTGTGAGCCACTACTTCGATGTGGTTCAGCCTCCGCCGGTGTTGTTCTATCTGCGGGCTCTTTCTCCATCGATGAAATTCGTCATCTGACTGTCTTTGCGGCTTTCTTAAGTGCCGTGTGACCTTCTAAACGCGGCTAAAGACATAATTTTCCTGCTGGCAGATAAAGATCATTTCACGATAGTGCTTCACAAATCAGAATATCAGAACAGAGCACAGTGCCTACTTTATGACTAACAATCTTGTACACCACGGTGCGAGCAAGCTGAAAATCTGATCACCGAGATAAACGAAAGCCTAAAAACCTCAGCTGAAGGGGCAATCACACCCAATTGGTTCACTATGAAACCAACTAACTGCCACGGCTCGTTTTTACGGTCTGCCGAAGGCAAATGTACCACTCAGGCCCATTTTATCCCTTCGTGACATTCTGATGACCTATGCTTTGGCAAAATGAATGTTCGTTCGTCTTGAGTTTCTGGCCGAAGGTTCACCAAAAACAATGGCTTCTACAAATCATTTCCTTCAAACGCATAAAACATCTGAAGTTAGAGCTAAGTGAATCCACGGTATAATTTGATGTCGTTTCACTCTTCATCTCCGTTTCGCAATATACAGCGATAGACGTTGTGAATCCATTATTGCCTGAATGTTTTGAAGATACAGACAAGCCCCTGAAACCCAAATATCTACTCGATCTTCTACTATACTGCCTTAAAACCTATTTCACCCTTGGTGGACGTGTGTGCGAAAAAGTTAAAAGCACTCCTATCAACTATCAACCCAGGCTCTGGGCTCTTTTTGTCGATATCTCCGTCATGGTCAAAACTACCGACATTGAGCACGTCAAGGCATTACTAAACTCGGTAGACCCGAACATCCAGTGCACAACGAAATACGAAAAAATCAACTCACCTTCCTCGATGTGTTCGAGTGCCGGTGTGCAACTGGACAACTGTGAACCACAGTGTTCGGAAAAGCAACCAACGAGACTACACTTTAATAGCAATCACGCGAACGAAAAAAAACTCGATCAGTTCAAGACTTACAGGTAGGTCACGATACACCATTTCCATTCCTGTTCAATTGTGTGCATGTAACCTTCTACAATGGTGAGCCTACCAAGCTCTTTGAAACGTCACTTTTCCAATAAACCTGTTCCGGTGAGCCCTTCTCATTGCTCAAATGATTTTGCTCGAGTTTTGACTGTCTTGCGTACGTGGTGACAAGAGAAAGCTAAGCTATCATCTCTCTAATTGGCAATGCGTTGTTATTTTCACTTACGAAATGTCCTGCTTATTCATGGCCTTATCCAAGTTTTTTCCCCATAGCATACGAACAATGGTTCAGATGACGTTTGAGTGACCCCATGCAAGCCACAGCAGTAGCGCCGCCCCCGATCATCTGTCAACTTTTGACAAGTACATACGATTTTGAATATTTTTGTTAATTTTCCCTGCCAACAAATTGCAAATAAGTCTATCTGCGCTGTATGTGATCTCTCTTGCTGACAATCGAACTAATGCTTTCAACCATAAAATCTTATTTTGCCCCTTTCCCTCTTATGTATTGCTGTTTGTGATTTTGAATTCAGAAAAAATTCTGGGTTTGGCCACTAATATAAAGGTCTATTGTGAGGTATGGCTGTTAGCGAGATAACAGTAGAGTATATTCAGGTCTGTTTTTGGCCTGTATCAACTTGTCGCTCTGCTCTAGCCAAGATTCCGAATGCTAGAACAGGTAAGCTCAGGAGGGATCTTCGGTCATTACGAAGTGTGGATGTGAGAAGCTTGTCAACTTTAGCGCACCGAACCATCCGCTTAGTTATTCAGGGGAAATGTGGTCACCCAGCACCAAAAAATGACAACATTAAAAACCAAAGCAAATACATTCCGGTGGACACATGTTAGATCTTTTGCGTAGTACATGCACTGCCTAAGCCAGGAATGGTTCTGATGGTACCACATGTCATCTAGGGTTCGGCGTCGCTGGGAGGACGCTATTTCCAAGTGCAACTTCCAGGGGCTCTACTAGAAAGGATATGCCTGCTTTTGATCTGTTATCAGGGATAGTCTGCTAGCGGCACTCCTCATGCGGCTTTTTCATTTTGGATCGCAGTCGAACCCGCGCCTGACTCAATGCCCAATGACTAGTTGACGGATTCAAACCCCACTCGTTCGGCTTGTGGTGTGCCCGGCTCTTGGCGGTATGTAAACCGAAAATGATCACTCTAATCTCGTCCTTTTCGGCAGCTGGGATTATCAGGTAGGCTTTTCCACAGACAACGTTGGCAACCGTCTCTTCGGCGTTTTTGGTCAAAATTAGGCAGGAACTCTCAAGCATCTCACGACATAGGTATTGTCCATCTGGACGAACTGTCTGGTTGTGTTGGGGTTAATTTTTAAGCGCATTGCGATTAAATCACAGAAATTGGGTCAGTCGCGCTCTAGATGACATCGATACCAGGTCACGGTGCCAGATGTCCAGAACGGCGTTGTCCGAAAACCTGTCAAATTCGACGCCTACGGTAGGCCGATAGCATCACCGCACACACGCAGAACACTACTCAGCAGTTATGACTGTTGAGCGCTTATGTTTAACTATAGCTGTGGCTGATCCATAATATTACCACTCAACTTAGAGAAGAGGATCATTGAAGGCTGTCTTCCTGTAAAAAAAATTACTGGTGATGATCAGCGATGTTAAACAAGGAACTGCAATGGTTGACCGAGGTAAGGATACCTTGTATGACCGCCTAAATGAGACGGAAAAAGGAACCGCTCACATCGGATGTGTCTTTGCGCTAAATTTAAAGGAAATTATGTTTAGGATTAAGGTAAGCGTTGGAATTAAGTTTAGAGTTATGTTTAAATTTTAGGTTAAGGTCAGAGTTTGTGGTCATGATTAGGCTAAGGGTATTATCGCTCTAGTTTTAGGATTTTCGTTAAGGGTAGGGTCAAGCTTAAGGTTACAGTTTCGTTTTATGTTAGGGTTAGTGTTAACGTTAAGACACGGGTGTATTTACCCTTCCTGAAATTTACCGTAAGGCCCCATGTTCTAGGCGGACGGTGCGGTTCTCATTCCCGTGTCCTGTTTAGGCGGCCATACAAGGCATCCTTACCCTGACCGAACTTGGTAATCGAAATGGTGCGCCAAAAAGTGCATTGTGTCCCCAGGTTGGTCGTAGTTGTGTGCGCAAACATTTGGTCGAACGTTAAACACCGTTATCCCTGTAAAAAGTCTACCGATGATTGATTAAGTATTCCATCTCACTTATCTTCGTCTAGCTGCATTCTTTGTTTTTAATAATTATCCACGACAAGGAGTGACCGGAACTGAGTTGCTTACTAAAAGCCTCCTATAGCAGAACACGAGCCCAAGTCCTAGTGGGAGTATGGCTTCGTCTCCGGCCTCATCAAGAACTGTTTTTGAAAACATAAGCTGCCCAATAGCCGGGGCTTGTTGGAAAAACCGTCGGCTGTCACACTGAATTGTGATCAACGCATTTCGGAACTTGATTACACCCTTGACATGGCTGCACTGACCAACGCCTTCATAGATCTACAACCTCAAATAACCGGAAAAGGTTCAATTTTGTAAAACAAACAGCGTTGCTTTAGGTATATCGTTTAAATACATCTTCCCAAATGGACTAAATATATACGAAATATCGAACTAGACTAGTCAAACGCGCGTGGTACCGTTCCGACCACAACGAAACCTCGTACAGCATTTTCACTTTTGGTCGAATTAATCAACATCGTCTCGGGAATCATGGCGTAAGATAAAGTCAATGACGGTTGCCTTGACGAAGTAATGTCCCGCAGGGACTGTAGTCGCGCACAACCGGCTTCGCGAATATTTCAATAAAGGCAGCATTTTAAGGTTCAGAAGTGTCCCTAAGAAGCGGGAAAAGGCGCACCGGACGAGTCCCTGGATGAGGCACTCGCGGAAGACAAAAGAGAAATTGAGACTGTAATACATTGCACACAAATATTATCTATACAGTGGTAATTCATGTGTCCATAATTGGCAGCAGTCAGTTGGGTCCTGAGTCCACGGAGGTGGCGCGTCCCGAAGTGCGCCAGCCCTCATAGACACGACGTAACTGCTCCTGCAGTTCACTGTTTCGGCAGATCACTCTCCATCGATCCTTCAGGTCCACAGGAGTCCTTCTGGAAGATCGGAAGTACTTCTGCCATATGCGGGCCCACGAGGGTCTATCGACGCTGTATGCCCCATGCCACAGTTTTAGGGATTCAGACAACGTCCAAGGGATCCTACGTCGAACCGTCCCGGTAGTAGAAGCCAGGCTGGCATTGTTCAAATCTAGGTTAGCTGTACGAGGCGGAGAGGAAGGGAGCGGTGGCAATTCGTCAAGATCACTCCTTCGGCTCCTGGACAAGCCTGTTCTCGTCAAAAGAAAATTTTTTGGAGTTTTTGGAGTCGTTTTGAGAAAGGCATAATGTTAACTGTAAGTTATACCTGGTGGTGTGTCCGGCGGTGTGGATAGACTCTGCAAGTAGTCAGCCTGAAAATCGGCCGACTGGAGGCAGCGAGGGCGTCCACTGTCCTCCACGTTGGGACCTAGACAAAGAGCGAGAGAAATTTAGTTATACATTTATCCCACAGCATGCAGGAGACTCATACGAAGACCACGCAAAAAGGATGTATTGGGTTGTTCGGGTTTAGATTAGGTGCGTCAACGGAACTTAATTTGACCTTGAAGATTGGCGTTGGACTCGGACTAAGCTGCCATGAATTACAAGTTGCCATACTTGTACCATAGCTGGGCTTTGCGCGTGGGAGATGAGCGAAGACTGGAGGTAGTTGATCACCGCTGCTTAAGGACCGTCCTTCGGGTGAAGTACACCGACTACATCTCAAACGAGGCAGTCCGCGCTCGCTGTGAAAATATCGCGAGGATATCTCAGGCCATCCAAGAAAGACGACTGAGATGGTTTGGGCACGTCCTCCGTCACTCGCCTCACGAGTTCAGTTCTATTACTCTCGATCTGGCATCGTTGCTCACCTGCAGGTGTCGAAGAGGTCAACTGATACCTGGCTCGACACGGTTTGACCTTCGATTTTCGGTGTTTGTTGCGGGAGAAAAGAATGGACTGAGCTGTCCAGATCCGCTGCCGCGATTTGTCACGCGTGGAGAGGTACAATACGTGACATCACCAAGACCGGTCAGATCAGGAATAATCACAGCCGCACAAAATACAAGTATTGGTAATTGTACCGTGAAATGGGATAGAGTAGGGTAAACCCGGTCTCCTTGCGATTTCGTCCATGACGCTTCTCTCCGAGCGTTTGAAGTAGAACTGCGTGACTAAGCTAGGGCTCGTATTCAGCGAAGATTTGATTCCCCGAATCTCCGTATAAATAGTTCAGACTCCATGTAGCCAGTTTGTGCGCTTAAGTGCCAGAAGATTGTTTGTGGGCAAAACCTAAAAGGTTGCATTTTCAGTTTTTTTCGGAGATGCAACTTGTAACCTCTACTTAGGTCTCTCAACCGACGTGAAGAACAAACTCGCGCCGACGACCCTACCACAGTCCATGCGCCCGTTGCCTCGGCAACTAAATGGGCGGAGCGGCGCGACGACCGGACATCAGGCTGCGTGAAATGACTAGCACACGAGGAGAGCCGTAACGTCTCCGGACTACATACATTCGTGATCCAAACCGCACTGCCGATCTCCCAGTTGCCACCCTAGTTGAGTAGATGCGAACTGGAATGCACGACATACTAGGGACCGGGAATTAATGCACGGGTAAAGTTACCTTCGACTGACTAAGCTCTACGCGAGTAAATAAGTGGCCGCATGCCCTACAGATCTGTACAACAGAACGTAAGAACAAGGCAATTCTAAGATTGGTCTAGTTTTCACCTTCAGAATATTACTTTCTTTGCTTATGTTAGGTATAGGAGCCAGGGATCTCTGATAAATAAAGTCACGCTCTGTGCCTTTTAATCCCAAGCGATTTCAGAGGCGACCAATCTAGATGTAACATGCCCGCTTAAATGGTGTGGTGAAGGGGTCAGTTTACTGAGCAGATATGACCAGAAAGTATTCATATCAACTGTCGAATCGAGCCTATACAGTTTAATTCCTATGAATGTACTTGCAGCTAGTGGAATAATTTCTGAGGAGCGATAAGCATGTTGGGAGCTCAAATAGTAACTGAAAAACTCACTTGTTTGTACTGCCTTCGACCGATCGGAGGCAAAGTATGCCTGAAAAAAGAAAATGACCTAAAATTCTTTACGAAGAGGGTTGTAGATCACAAAATATATTTTTTCAAAAAAAGAACGGGTTCGAGGCACCTGCGTTCGACTGTACTGTGCTCTAGACAGGAGTCAGCAAGAGGAATTGCACTTCTGCTCCAAATCCTTCTGCGAACTTCGGTGTCGACTCCCCGCGACCGCGCACCAACCCTCATAGGCAAATGAAACGTTTAGATGGTGAAGCCTTGAAATTTCGGTTGAGGGCTGAATATAGTTATAACGGAGAATTTTTCACAGATCCATCGACTTGTGGACTCCGTACAACAGATTGACAGTCGATACCTGGCGGATCCAGTTCTCTGTTACTGCTATGATATAGAAATTCAGCTTTCCATACATCGCTTTCCTGTCCATCCGCTTGAACTCTTCCCACAGTCTTTTCGTTGCAATTCGTCAGTAAGTAAGTTGCAAGCAAAGCGTCTTCCCCCCATATTGAAGTCATGACTGCTCCAGAATCACCAGATCGAAATTATGGAAAGTTACCCACTCTAACTCTCCACGGTCCAAACTTCTATGAATGCGGAATTGTCTTCGCGTGTACTTACATCAACAGATGTCTGTCGCATTCGTCTGAACTGGCCGCACTATCTATGCACAACTGAACCACCACATGGGCCGACTCGGTCATATGCGCATACATGAAAATCTGCGATACAACACCGCCGGTTAAACCCTATTACCCCACATCTTCCCCGGCACACACACGAACCCATCCCATATCACTATTCGCAGAGAGGAAATCAGCTTCACTCACGCGGGTGGGAAGTGCATTCTTTCGTTCCTTATCTATGCGGCCACTATGGCGTGAGATCCGAGTTGTTCACCACCTTTAGTGTGAAATTCTGGTGCGGTGAGTTCGGGGGAAGGTCGTGTGTGGCACGCGTCAGTGCTATTTAGCTTTGTCAACCATTGCACCCGATTCCGCCTCCGGTCCTCTGGACTCTGCCATGAAACCGGCCTCATAAGGATGAAGGGAGAAGACAGTGCGACAGATTTGGCGCAAACCTAACATAACTATGCATACTTAACGCCGAAGTCACCGTTCCTGCGCCAACCATGCTGTGGCGCACACGGTAGACATTGTCGGAATCGACATTCAAACTAGCATATAAGCCATAGAAATTCGGCAGACCCATAATGAACTTAAGCGGGCGGAGAAACAGACCAATGAGTAGAAAGTGGTATGACCGTGTCAGCAATGTGGGGATTCCCGGCCCAGTACTTTCTGGACAGTCGAGCGCAGTCGGTACAAAATCGTACTTATGATAGGGTAATCCAGTAAACTGCATCTCTGAAAAAGTCATTTTATGCTCTGGTAGTTACGGCCACTGCTGGTAAAGCCGAGTTCATAGGTTACGGCACCACGAATTAACGCGGTTCACGGCCTGTAAGGATGTCTGGGTTGGTAAAAACTGTTGCCTTGCTGGGGGTATATTCCCGAACACGAAAGCGTTGGGTCCGTCTGCATGCCCGACTTGATCACGTTTGACCACTTTTGTTAATGCCATAAGCACAGCGCATACAGGCATATAGAATATTACTTATTTAAACGCCGGTCGAAGACAATCTTTAATCCGGTTGAGTACGGTCTCCAGGCGTTGCAACAATACATCTGGATTCGAACCTTTGAAGATGCTATAATTCAGATAGGCAGCGGCTCTTTCGGTGCCTGTCAGCATGGTGTCCATGTTTTTCTGGAAAATGGAGGGAGCAGTCAAAATGATGTGGCGAGCGGGCGAACTGGAACAAACTACAATGAGTGTTAATCGTTAGAAGCCCTGGGACTCTTCAGCTACCACGATTTGAAGATGTGCACCAAATATGCCCAGCTTGGTGTAAAAAGTTCCATCAGTTAGCTTAGGAGACACCGGTGAGTGTTAAGAGCCGCATTGAGACCAACGAGGTTATCAGCACAAATACTGACTTTGTCGGTGAATTGTTTGCCCATCACATTTGGTTGGAGCTCACCCTTTCACTGAAGGCATTGGAGCTCCTGGTCGAACATTGTCGTTTTAGTCGGAATACTGGTTTTACATTGGGCTCAAGACGGACTGGCTTTCATCAAGGTGCGGCAACTAAGACCGTATTGAAAAACTGCAGCAAATTTCTCCTTTAATGTGGACATCAGCTTTGAAGCCAGCTGATATGATAAGACAGGACTCTGTCAAGATAATTCAAACTATTGCACTTCCAGAAGCCTGTGTTTTTCAATGCAATCATGGTCAAGTACATTAAGTTTCGGGCATTTGGTAAGGCAACACGTTCCCTTGAATTTAATGCCCTCCCTCCTTCCGCAATAAATATTCAGCGTCTTTTGGTTCGATATGATCATCGGAAACCATCTAATGGCGTGCAAGCACGTTCAGAGATGAGGGGAACATCTGAGGCTGTATCTAGTTGGAGGCGTACTGGTGTTACCGATAGTAATCGTAAGGCACTTCCTCCGTGTCTCGAATTCGATTTTGAAGGCAAACGAAATGGAGTAAGACTTTGAACTGGAATGGTCTGAAGGACGCCTATCTTCCTCTTGCGTACCTTTGATTCGTAAGATCGGGCGGCTGCACAGTTACCTTCCTTGCGCACTCGACTATAGCAGTTCTGACAAGCGTGCTTCTTGAGTGGGTGGAAGTGGACAAAATGCAAATCAGCACATTACCGACATGTGGTTGGTGGTTTTCTGGACGTCAAGTCTTGGGGCTTGTGCAATTACATCGACTTTGCGTTGGGTAGCAGCAGGAACATTTGTGGTGGCGAGTGCGTGGCTTGGTTGCTACACAATGGCATAATAATTTTTGAAATTGTTGAACCGTTTACAATCGGTAGTCAGTGTCCGTATGGTGGAGTCGGGGTCCTGTTAAAGTTTGCCGAGTAGACGAGTTCTGATTTCAGCATTGTGAGGTGATTGGAGAGCGCACACAAGATGAAATAGTTGAATTGATGTTCTGCCATCGTTAGCACACGCGTTTGAAAATACTGGTGAGCGGTAGAAAAGCGTCAGTCTTATTCATCGCAAGCATTAGGCACTGGTATCGAATAATTAAAAGTTATGTTTTCTCCCCGAAGATTTCTGCAAGTTGCTCGACGGTTTCGTCGAGTGTGAAGTCACAAGGGTTTTTCGGCATAATCAGTGTATCACTTGTGATGCTTGGTATCCAATTTGCGTAATAACAGGCGCATCTTCAACGTTTCATCGGCGATGTCAAATGTAACGCGGATAATGACTTCCCAATGTTTGAAACAAGAATCTAAAGTCACATCCGGGTCGGAATCATAAATAAATTCAGTAATAATAGCAGTCACTGCCTGCATGGACCGCTTCCCAGAGGATGCTGGATCCGGAGAGTGCAAACTGAACTTTTGTACCATCATCTTCAAGTGAGCTACTTCAAACTGAGCCTAATTCAGGATAGACAGTAACTGTTTCGCAGGAATACACATTTTGAATTCTGCCCCATCAACCCTGTAGGAAGATGGCGCGACATCAGCACGCGCACAACGTGCAGGTGAATCAATAGGACAGTATCCTAAGAATAATTTTTTTAGTAAGGCATGACTGAAGAGATAGTTCAAATGCCTCAGAAGTCCAGTAAAAATCAGCCTTTTTCCTCTTTGGTGGCCGCATCTTGGAAGGACAGTGAAGCATTGCGTGGTAAATGCCAAGGAAAGGCTCAACGGTTCGCAGCAGAAGAAAATAGACAATAAATGAGATTAAGGAAGTTTGACAATGACGTAGATGCACTCCAGAATTCTAGAGTCGTAACCATTATTTTTACAGAAATTAGGGAAAATCAGCTGAACGTACCTTGGCGCGGGCTTTAATATGTTCGAAGCGCGCACACACGAGGGAGTGGTCGAGTGAGAAGGGGCTTAACGGATCTGGCGTAATCAAGATATCAGATAGGGCTGCAAAGGTCGAAACTAACCAGAAGCACCAGGCTTGAGGAACTCGCCCATTTGTGCCAGAGTGATTGCCAAGGGTATACATTCCCCGTGACCATGAAGGTCGGAGGTGGCTGAAGGAACCCTTTTCCTGGCTGATTGCGACGTGGTCATCCGTCCGGGTTAAGCCACTAAAAACCTGAACGATAACAAACCGAGACGCGTAAAATGAGGATAAAGAGCTGATAGTTCAGAAAGTAACAAAAGGATACGAAAAAGACAGTCATTGATGAGCTCACAGCATAATAGAGGCTCAATTAATGAGTGAAATCGGTGGCAAATCATGACATCACTCGGTTCAGTTGTTGGAAAATGTGTAATTGGTAGGCAAAACAAAACCCGAACAGTGGGGCCTAACGCAATTACAGCAACTTGAGCCCTCAGACCTGTTCAAAAGGTAGGAATATTAGCGGCAATGGTCGTTTCTTCAAAGTTAACTCTACATAGGCGACTGTTGCTGTTGCGTGAAAGAGAAGTCTGGTCGAGCGACAGAACAATTTGTTAATAAATCTGAGCTTTCGAACTCGTGTAGGACTTCATCGTCAGAGCTAGAAGCAGCGGCAGCAGCAAAAACAAACGACACTTATAGGTGTTACGTATTAATTAATGATCACTGACGAAAGTCGAGGAGACTGAGTCAGGCTCTGTACATCGGCGCCAGATCGATACACCATCCGTGGACAAGGCTTCAAGCAATTCTCGATTCGTCTTTTTTCGGCGTGGGCGATTATTTTGACGGCTGCGTACTTGAACTCAGGACCCATTTCGCAGGTGTAGGCAGCGATAATTCATCGCCCCATCACACAGTCAATTTATGTTCACGTATGTGCGCGCGTTCGGCCTCAGAGGACCCAAACAGAACCACCACCAAGGATACGGCACGCTGTCATACACTAGCGTCTCAGAAGCCACCGAGCGCATTGTTGCCGGAATAGATTTTGGAGTTTTACAACGACCCAAAGCTACCATGAGCAGCATGGGCACAAAAATCAAGGAACAAATAAACAACAAAGAGCAATCTGGGGTAGTATATCGCATAGCATGTCTGACCTTGTAACGACAGTGTAACGCACCACATGACTGAACAGGTTGTTGAAGTGGAACGAATACTCACTTTTGGCGCGAGCCCAGGATGGGGGCAGAGTAATCGATTGTCGGTGAAGAGGCCGGTGCGCCCTATCATTCTCAAACGCTGACCCCGGCCCCGCAGTTATCATTTCTACATATCGTATCGTTGTCACCCGCTCAATGTAAGCATCCCATCGTCCCCAACCCTGCAGTTTTCCACAGCGCTGCACTCCCCGCCGGTTATCCAATGGACAAGAGAATCCCCCGCACTCCATATGAAGCATGTTTATAACGCTCCTTTGCTTATTTTCTTTGTACCCTTTCATGCGTTTATATCTTTCTTGCGAGTAGAACCGGTTTCCTACATTTTGCTGTTGCTTCTACTGACCACTGCATACGTGCGATCGGCATGGGGCTTAGCGACTCTTTTCACTACTCGCACCAACTAAAAACGACTACAGGTGCTTTAATCGCCTGTGTGTGTGCCAAACACGAAGTCCTCGGCCGCTACATTGGTGGCAGCGGTGGGATGGAGACCTCACTAGTTCTGGATGCCAAACCCATACAGCACTGAGGAAAGTGTTGCACCTAAGCGGGGAGCTGTGCAACAAGCAATATAACTGACAGGATTGTTAAAATAGATTGAAAGCACTTTTTTCGGGATCTGGGATGGATTAGGTGTCATCGCGTGTTGGCGAAGGTGGCCGGCGTCCCTATCCCTCTTATCCGCTGACCCCTTCCCACAACGCTCGCAGTAATGCTCTCACTCTCATCCTGTCTCGTCAGCACTCCCATAACCCCTCCCTGCAGTTGCCGACATCGCTGCACTCACCACCGGTTGTTTAGCTAATATGTCGGTGTTGCCCCCTCTATCGGGACAGATTGTAGAACGTTGTAGCATTGCACACTTAACTCTTGTAACCGCTATCAAGATTCTTTATCGTTAGTATATCTTTATCGTACAAATGCCTCGTTTCATATTCTGATTGTTAGTGCAGACGGGCCAGCCTTTCTAATGATTCTGTTCAGCCAGTTCCCACTGGAATCTCTACAGGCATGTCACACTAATCGGTCTGTTCCTTCCTCGAAGTTTTCGGCCGCTAAACAGCTCGGATTGCACATACATTGACAATAAATTGATTAAACGAGGGGGCCACGAATTATCGCAAGTTACTTCTCACACCTACGAAACGGGCCATTAATTCAATTACGCAGCTGTCAAGATAATCGCCCACGCCGGAAACAAGACGAGCCAAGATTTGATTGAAACCTGATCCACGGATGGGGACCCAATAAATCGATGTATCGATCTAGCGAAGACGTACAGTGCCCAGCGCAGGCATCTCCGGATGCACCAGTGATCATTAATTGGTTTCTAATTGTCGCCTTTTCGTTGCTGCTGCTAGCTCTGACGATTAACTGCTGCACGAGTTCGGAAGCTCAGAATATTAACCTAATTTTTCCGGTGTTTGAACTGATTTCTCCTTTGCTCAGGCAAACATCTGGGACTCGAGCCTTTGCATTTATTCACTGGCTCTGTTCGTTTGCTTCAATGAGCGTTGAGAGTTTTGATATTGTCTACTTAACAGGAGCGTGCATTCAAAAGGAGGAGTAGTATCCATATAACGGTTGGCGACGTTTGCTACACTTGTCTAGTGCTCGACGTTTCTCGCTTAACTTAATCCTACAATCCATACACTACCAAGGGCGACTCGAAGGACGGCGGACTTTCTGCCAACGTCCTGAAGAGTAGCAAACTAACGAATGTCGGGGTTCCTATGTAAACACCACTCGCACGGATTTCGGTTGTGTGCGGACGACGGTGGACAACGCAGCAACCACTGCCCAGAACTCTGATGAACGCGTAATTCTGTCCGTATGAAGGTTGACTTTTCGGGAGCAAGCTGACATTAAATTGTGACTCTTTACTCTCAACGAAACTAAAAGAAACGCAACAGCCTGCAAGTGGAGAGCCTCACTCCGTTCGGGCGAAAACAGGCGTAGGTGCAGTCCATGTCAGCTCCCATTGTTTATAAAGACGACGCGAGAAAAATTGAAGGTAGATAATAGTCCCGACCATACCGTATTTAATAACACCAACTGCAAAGGGCAGAATTTCGGCCCTTTAGGACAACAACCCTTGAAAATAGCACTAATCAACCATCGATAATTTTATTAGTGTGGAGAGTAATCCCAGCGTATACCAGACAGTTGTTCACAAGGTCAGTACTCCAAGTGAACCGTCTTCATTGTGTCACCTATTTGGAAGAGGCTCTTTGTACGTGTCTGTACCTGTATCAGCAATTATATTTTAGTCTGCTCTTGAGGCCACAGCATTATGAACCACCGGAACTAATACACTATAAAGTCGCTCAGTAAGCGTACTGTATCCGAGCACAAAATCCCATCTGGTATCCCCAAACAAATGGGCAATGTATGAAAACGTTACATCGTGCTCAAAAGGAGTCTGCGGTTTTCTTCCACCGTATTCGGTTATCCAGTCGGTATTAGTTGCGATCGCCTCCAATTGAAAGTCAGAACTCTGCATGTGACATCTAAATTGATATGCCTATCAACAAATACCTCGCCCGAGTCTACTACTTCGAGGAACTCGCGGCTCATCTTCTTTAGGCAGGCGCCAAACATGGGGGTTTTCCCTAATTCTACTTGGTACGGCTGTGATCGTGCCTGATCTAGCCAGTCCCGATGATGCCATAGACTGTACCTCTCCAGGCGCGACGATCCACGGCAGCAGGTTTCGGACAGCCCAACCCATTCTCTTCTCCAGCGACGGAGACCGAATACCCAATGTGGAAGAACCACTTGTATGTCTTGATGAACCGTTTCAAACCAGGTTTTCAGTTGACTTTCTCTTCGACGCTTCCAAGTGATGGGCTACTCGTTAAAATAGCTGCTGGCTGCTCGGCGATTTCACAGGTTATGGATAGTGGAACGGCTTTCGACGAATGTAAGCTGCGAAATGGGAAAGCTCTCGGGTCTGGCGAATAAGCGGTCACGGACCAGCAACGACGATGCTACCAGGGCGCGGAGGGCTGAGATCTGGCAAGCCGATAGCCTTATAAAGCTTCGCAAAGCCTGAGGACAGCAGTGACATGGCGACGGTGAACCGTCATTAAATAAGTATGCTTCCCACCGCTGTCTTGTGGTTAGGCTATTGAGCCAAAGCGCTAGAGATAACCTAGAAAAAACAATCCGAGCGGCTGTTTGGGACCCGCCTGTATTCAAAATCCCCAATAAACCGCATAAAAAAGGTTCGATTACAGTACTATGATCCATGCTGCGGCGTCAATAGGAACCGACGAGCTCTGCAACCCTGGTCCAGTGGTGCGGGTGATTAGTATACGAGCTGGACTACTCAACTAGGAACGGACTCTTGGTAGTGGATGCTGGAATGTGCGAACTTTTCTGGACCCAGGTATCCAAAGTCTGACGGCGCGCAGTCTTCATCAGTACCACGTGGATGTCTGCTGCTTGTCTTAAGTCCGAATCCCCGACTAATGTGCAAGAGAAATAAAGATACCGGGAGTCAACTGTCACTTCACCCTGTACCACAGCAACCCACGCGACTCGTCTGGTAGGCACAGTGTGGCTATTGTCCCCTCGGAACAAGCAAACAGAGCACTGCTTGCATGGGAATCAGTCAATGACCGAATGGTTTAAGTGCGACTGAAGGGTAAATTTACCAACATCTCTGTCGAACAGTGCGATAAGGAGACCTACTCGCAGCTGCAGGAGTCAGTAGAAATACTCGTCGTGATGTGATTGTTGTGGGGACTGGAATGGTAGGAATCGACCCTGGGACTCGTCAGTCACCTTCCTGACCGATTTGGACTTGGCTCTCGATGCGACAATGGTGAGAAAAAGCTGATTTTTGCTGATCAGAACAGACTGTCACGAACACGTGCTTTCCAGCATCACCACAAACATCTGCTAACTTGTTATTCAAACGATGACATACCGCAAGTCAACTCATCTACATACTAGTTACTTCAAGGTTCAAAAGCTGGATGCACGATAGCAGATCAATGCGTTGTGCCAAAACTGATAACGCCCACGGGTCTGATCACGATCTCATTCACACACGCCTGAAAATTCACCTCTCATCTGCGACCAAAACGTCACGTGCGAAAAGCCTTCATATCGCAAAAATCGGGTAACCCAGCACCGTCGAAGCCCTGAACACAGAAATCCGATCCCATTTTACGACCCGAGCAGACAGAGAATGCAATGACCAATAGTTATCACCGAAGACATCCGTCTATGCAGCAGCAGCTGAGAACATTCTCGCATTAACCCAGCGGCGTCGCAGTGACTGGATCAGTGGACGAACCCTGCATTTATCTGCCCAGGGCTCGAACCAGGTCCCGCAACGATGCTCCCTTCAGTAAACTCCCAAACATGATAACAAAGTCGGCTAGGGATGACCAGCAGAATTATTGGTCTGAAATAGCGACCTCCATGGAGCAGGCAGCAAACGTTGGTGACGCTCGCAAACTCTACCAAATTATCCGCCAAGCTAGTGGTAAGTCCTCGGCATGTAGTGGCTGAAGAAGGTTGTTCGCTCGCCGTAAATCATTGCTTTATTTGTCGGAGCTTTCGAACTATTACTGGGGTCCATCGTCAGAGATAAAAGTGGCAAAAAATACCACCAACAGTCATAGGGGTAGGGACCAAGTAGACATCAGCAAAGCCAGTCCGGCGCCAGATCGAGGGAACAAAAGGAGTAGCAGCTGCCCTTCCATGATGTGCTTGTCAGGCGAAGTCCAAACGGCGAAATAGAAACAACTGTCTATGGGAAGGCGACGAACACCACGCAGCTTCTCAATTTTAACAGCAACCATACGATGGCTCACAAACGAAGCCCTGTGAGAACACTGTTCAAACGCATTGCAACAACCCGACAGAAAAAGCACGCGAGGCCCGTTACCTCTGCGACCAGTTTACGCGCAACGGCAATCCGAAGGCGTTTATAAGCCGATGCCTACGTGTTCGCTCCAAGAAGATCCAACCAGAACAAGCCCCTACGGTATGACACGTGCTTTCATACATCCAGAACGTGTCAGAAGCGACCGAGCGCAATGCCGTGGGACTAGGTGTCAAAATTGCACACCGGCCCAAAGCTACCATACGCAGCAGGGTCATGAAAAGCAAACGCAGATTACATCCTAGTAAGCAGAAGTGTATCGCATCCCGTGCCAAAACTGTTCCCGTAACCTTACAGGACAGACTGGACATATGCTTGGATCGCGCATACACGAGCATAAGCTGGCTGTGAGACAATGCCGGTTTATCACAAGTGGCTGCCCACCCCTACGATATGGATCACGAGTTTAACTTCACAGCCACGAAAATAATCGCCCACACTAGAAGCAAGATAAACCGAGAACTGATTGAAGTCTTGACTTCCAATGAGAACTCGGTCAATCGATTTATCGATCTGGCGCCGGCATACCGAGCTCTATGAAATCACCTGCAGACTGGTGTTATTGGTGCTGCTGGTTTTTGTTGCCGCTTTTATTTCTGACGATGGACTCCAGTAAGAGTCAGAAAGCTCAGAGGAATAAAGCCATGATTCCGGCGAGCGAAAAACCTTCTTCATCTTTACTTATACACACACCTGAAATGCGAGCATTCGCCTCTACTTGTTTGTGATTGTTCTCGATGTGAATGGTGACTTTATTGCTGACAACTCGGCTAAGGTCGATCGCTGACGTGAGCATTTCAAGCATCTCAACTTTGATAAGCGACTAATTATACCCTCGCTCTCCTTTGCAGCTGAGCTTCATCCCTCTTCATCCTATGCAGTGCGGTGTGACCCCTCTTCCGAGGGAGAAGTTGCCGATGAAATACAGAAGCTGCATAATAACAAGTCACCCGGGGAGGACGGTATTCCCACAGAAATCTATGTGGCCTGTGTCGACACTGGCACCCTGGCTCCAAGAGGTGATTGAGCAAGTTTGGAGAGACGAAGTAGTTCCTAATGACTGCGGTTCAGGCATCCTCTTGCTCGTCTTCAAGAATGGAGATAAGACAAAGTGTGAGAACTACCGCAGCATAAGTTTCATCGACGTTGCTTCGAAGGTCTTCACTATTATCCTTCTCAGACGGGTTCAGATTGTACGTGACTCTAGGATGAGACCCGATCAAGCCGGATTCCGAGCTTCGTGTGGATGTGTGGACCACATTCACGCTGAGGCGCATTCTGGAATTCCGTCATGGTTACCAGCAACCGACAGCCGTCTGCTTTATTGACTTTGCCGTTGCGTTCGATTCCGTCTATCGTGAGTCCTTGTAGAAAATAATGAAACTAAATAGTGTCGGTCCAAATCGCTGCCATGCTCAAGGTCTAGCATCGCAGCGTTAGTCCTCATGCATAAAAATCTCTCCCAACCCTTCGATATCCGATCTGCTGTTCGACAAGGTTGCATCCTGTCACCTATTTTATTTAACTGGACCATTGACTGGATTCTCGGGAGGGCCCTACATGGTTCTGTTGATTTGGAAGTTGCACTCGGACGCCGACTGACTGACCTAGACTACGCTGCCTATATCGCCTAGCTAGCCTCAAGCTTTGATGATCTAAAGTCTGTGGTGTCGCAGGTGAATGCGATCGCTACTTCGGTCGGCCTATACATAAACACTGGGAAGACTAAATTGTTTTCGAGCTGCATTCCTGACCCTCGGAATTAATGGCTGTCAAATTGAAGAAGTAGACAGTTTTAAATACCTCGGGGTGAGGATGCTGTCTAATGGACAGAGTAAGCCCGTCTCCCGAATCGACACTGCTCGCCGGGGTTTCTCGACCCTTAGAAAGTGCCAATGGGCCCGATGCGAAGTCTCCGTCGACCCGAAGATTCGTGTGTATAGTGCATCCGTACGATCGGTCCTCCTCTACGGTTGTGAAAGTTGGGTTTTGCACGTGGAAGATGAGCGAATCCTTTAGATATTTGACCATCGCTGCCTTAGGACCATCCTTCGAGTGAAGTACACCGACTACGTCTGAAACGAGGCAGTCCGCACTGCTGTGACAATATCGCGAGAATATCTCAGGCCATCCAAGAAAGACGAATGAGGTGGTTTGGGCACGTCCTCTGTCGTCAGCCTCAAGAGCTCAGTTCTAATGCTGTCGATCCGGTGCCGTTGCCCACTTGGAGGCGTCGAAGTAGTCACCTAAAAATATGGCTCGACAGTTCGGCAAGACATGGAAGCGGTGCTTGGACCTTCGGGTTTCGACGTCTGTTGCTAAAGAAAAGAATGGGTTGAGCCATCCAGGTCTGCTGCCGCGGATCGTCACGTGTGGAGAGGTAAAATACGTGATATCATCCAGGCTGGCTGGATCAGGCATGATCAGAGCCCTAACAAGTACAAGTAAGTATAAACGAAAAAACACCTTTTAATGCCGAATTAAGATTATATATTGACCTCAATGGTCCTAAAGGGCTTGAATTTTTAAATGGGGCTCGCCTAAAGTACCCAATTCAGGGGTTTAGATTCTTTTACGTCGAAAGCTTTTAAAGCAACTTGGTCTTTTGACCATTTTTCCAGAAATTCCTAATTTAACATTGGCAGAGCAAAATATCCCCCCCTATGCAACTGCCTGAAAGCGTGCGCACAACCAAAACAATAACTTATTTTGTTCTGCACTTAAGCAGCGAAACAAATGTACCGACTATTTTATTAAGGTGGCTCATTGGTCATTCATAATCTTGAATACTTTAGAAAAACATTTTTATCGAGAAAGGACAAGTACAAGATTCCATATACAGAGCATATCAGCCCTTGACGTCGTTTTACACTCAGAGGAACAGCATGCAAATGAACACAACCGCAGGACATAGCGAGAGGTATGAGGGGCATATAATGTCAGTGCTCAGTTCCAAGCGCAGAAAAGAGACATGTTGGACCTTGTGCTTCGTGTGACCCACAAGAGGACTGTGTGGTTTGGTTAGATTAATTACATTTTAGAATACGACTGCCTGAAAGTGTTGCGCGCGCCGAGGGGTAAAGATAACTGAAATGTCACAGATAGAACCTAGCCAGCGACTGAACGGAATAAAGTCATCGTCTAGACAGGATACTTCCCGTGTGATTAACTGCAGAGTTGAAAGAGCAGCGCTCCATCAACATGCTGAGAACAAAAATTATAGGCGCATAATGGAAAGAGTTACAACTATTCAGACATGGCATAGCACACAGTCGAGGATTGTTATTTTCACATCTCCTCGAAAAACAATAATGCGATGCTTACTTTGACGAGCTGAAAACTTCCTTGTGTATGCAATAATTAAGTGGGACGGTGCACTTTCCTCCCCACGTCGGATCCGATGGGTTGGCTGACTAATGGATGGTTTTGTAATATAAGGCTGGAACCGCTGCGCAGCACAATTTACGGCACCGAAAGCGCTAAATAAGAGTCTGGATTCGCATTAAATGTATGCTTATCCCTATAAGCGTTACTCAAGGGTCAAAGCCTTTCAAACGACCGATTTTGGATGAGGAAAAAAGTCATCAGAATGGGACAATTACTTACTCAGGTAGCAAAGTAACGGCCAATTTTCGTCAATGCAAGGACTAGCCAGAGTCGCCAAGCCCGGACTGACCGAGACAGTAGTTCGTGCTCGGATAAGTCGTTGACGCGGTTCATGCCGTCACGCAACCAAAACGACTTTGACACCAGGGTAGCGGACAAATCGTCGGCATAATGCCGCCGAGGTGAGGTAGACTGCTAGCCTGATAACATTTTGCCAACAAGTTGTGTGTTACTGTGGCACCAAAGTTGCTAGTCTAAAGCTTTGGACGTGGAACAGAGCGATCCACGTCAATGGCTATATATTGACAAAAATCGACATATCTATACTATTAGGGTGAAAGTATTAGGCTGCGCCCATGCACGTCCTTCTCCAGAAAGGGCCACCCCAACTACTAATCAGATTGTCAACTACTCTGCTACCTAAATCTGTATCGCCCCTGAATTGACGACGGTGTGCTCTGTTACGGCGAGCGCGCGCGTAGCTTTAGGCAAGCCATGGCCGACAGTAAAAACCGCACTTGGAGGTCTATGATTAAGAAGTGGTACGAAAAATTATTCCAATTTGAATCCGCGGATAACACCACTGGATGTGAAAGTCCGCCAAACAACTAACGACATGCGTACTCCCGCATCCACGGCGACGAACAACAAGCCGCGCACAACACCAACCTGAGCGCTGTAGCGGCCGAAGACTTCGAGGTTTGCACACACACACGGGCGAATAACGCACCTGTGGTCGTTATAAGACGATGCGCATATTGAACAGGGTCTAAGCACCATGCCGAGCACTCAAACGCAACAGTCATTAGAAGGAACGGCCGAAATTTTGGAAATTGATTCTACTATAAAGAAGGATATAAAGGTATGAAAGGGTACAATGGAAAATAAAGAAGGGAGCGTTACATGAGGCGATATCCCTTTTGGAGTGGGGGGAATTACGTCATGTCTTTTGGATAACCGGTGGGAGTGCAACGCTGTGGGCAACTGCAAGGTCGGGACGAGGGGATGCTGACATTGAACGGAGGGTAGCGAAGGATAAGCGGCGACGGTACTCGTGGGGATGGGGGTCAGCGTTCGAGAGTGGGAGGGGGCACCGGCATCTTCACCGACATCTCATCACTCCATCCTTATCCAGGATCCACGCGAAAAGTACTCCCAGCCCATTCAAACATTTGTCGGAACTGGGGTTCGTTACAGCGTGTAACGGACCCGAACTACCCGTGTTGTTTTAAGCAGACCCTCTTCCGTTTTTGTAGACGGGCTGTAAAAATCGACACGCGCCAACGATCGGACACGCCGCCGCCGCTCGATAAGTCGTTTCTATCTATCGCCCCTTCGTCGTTTAAACTATAATCGCTTTCCATTTATCGTATTATTTACATTCATTATATCGAGATTATTGTTCACATATATTGTACACATCGCCTCCCTAATAGCAATGAAATACGATTCGAGGCTCGAACGGTCGTACGTCAATCGCATCTGGAATTTGATTGGTTGCTAGTGCACCTCGATGAAATGTCGCTAAGGGCGCAAAAGAATGCGCGCCTCGGTATTGGCAAATCGATCGGGCACTGAGCGGTCAATCCCGCGCGCGCCGTGCCACGCCATTTCCTGTGCAGTCGTGCTGCTACGCGGTCGCTTAACTGCCTGCACCCCTGTTCTGTCTATAATGACCGTTTTTTTGCAGAATGTTTAGAGCAGTATCTGAGAGTACACTTACTAGACGTGCCTTGAAAGGCTTTCTTGCTGATTTACGTCAAATTGCCGAGAATATGAGGGAAATGTATCCGTCTGACTCATCTTCATGGTCGTGGCATCTGACCTCTTCCTCTAGATCCTCATATGATGACTCCGACTCTGTGATTTCCTCTGTTTATGAGGAGACAAGCTGGACGTCAGATATATCTGACATGGCCGCAAAATAATCTTCAAGCACACCCACAATTGAAGAGAAACCTACGGTTCGAGAGGCTATGAGTTCATGGGCAATACGCTCGCGTATACCATTGATTCATCTCAGCAGTCTTCTGAAAATTATCAGACGGCTGACCTCGGACCTTCCTGCAGACGCACGAACGCTGTTGGGTGGGGTAAGTGATGTTTCAACGGCAATGGCAATGGGCAGTGGTGAGTACGTTCATTTAGGACTTGTAAAACAGTTAACTGAGCAGTTTCGAGACCCTACCAGGCGTCTTATAGGCAACAGTGTTGTAACTTATTAAGCTATTGATGGGCTGCCCATACATAAGAAAACTAAGCGCGGGTTTTGGCCTATCCTAGGTAGAATCATGGAGCCCTTTGTTAGTGAAATATTCGTTGTGGGAATTTACTGTGGCTATGGAAAGCCCTCAGATGTACAAACTTTGTACGCCGCACGCTAAAGAGTTAAAATCTTGGGCCAGAGATGGTCTGCGTGTCGAACATATCAAGAGGTCCCTTGGGTTTCGTTTAGCAGCTGTAATATGCAATGCTCCAGCGAGAGCTTTTATTAAGCAAATTAAGAATGTGAACGCCTATTATGGCGGTGAGAGGTGTTGTGTTAAAGGCGATTACGTAGATAAAGTAGTATATGATAGCGTCTCAGAGCGTTTGAGGACGGACGCCGATTTCCTCTCCGTAATAGATGACTGCCATCGTATCGGTACTTCACCATTGCTAGCATGTAAGGTGGGACTTATTACTTCCTTTCCGTTAGATCCTCTACATTTAGTTTACCTGGGTGTAATGCGACGTATTCTTAACTTGTGGCTGAAAAGTCCAAGAGAAGTTCATTTCCGGTTGTCGCCTGAGGCAATATCTAAGGTGAATGATAGATTAAAGTCACTTAATGCCTACTTGCCACGGGAATTTTCACAGCGCGCAAGGTCTTTTACTGATTACGATACCTGGAAGGGCACTGAACTGCGTCAGTTTCTACTGTACACCGGTATAGTCGTCCTTAAAGATGTCCTTCACAAAAGATATTGGAAGCACTTTTTACTATTGTTCACGGCAATACACTGTCTTGTTCGTCCCCATTCGTGCAAAGAATGGGTGCCCTACTGTAGGCAACTGTTGAAAATGTTTGTAGAAAAATATTCGTCCTTATATGGTAAGTCGGAAATGGTGTACAATGTTCACAGCATTGTTCATCTACCAGTTGATGTCCAACGACATGGTCCCCTTGATAGTTTCTCGTCTTTTCCATTTGAAAGTTATCGAGGAAAAATGAAGCGCATGCTTAGGAAACCATCACAGCCACTTCAGCAAGTTGTCCGTAGGCTAGGAGAATTGCAGGCCGAGCAGCGGCCGTTAAGTGGTCTATCAGAATGGACTTCTTCCTATGAACACCGCGACGGGCCACTACCACCATCTGGTGGTTCGTTTACACAGTTTCGGTATATTAAGAACAAAATCGTAATAGTTGGTACGACGTCATCAAATGGGTCACTTATGGTAGGCGATAAATTAGTATGTGTGCAGAATATTGTCCGCTATTCGAGTGGCGACATAGGCTTAGTGTTTGTAGAGTATGAAAATGTCGAGGATTTTTTTGATTATCCTGAGAACTCGTCATTTATTAACGTTTATAAAGCTACATTAGGGAGCGTACTCAAAACAAGCCCATTGCCGTCCACCGTTCGGAAATACGCATGCTTCCCCTTAAACGGTCACCTGGTCTTAATCGAAATCAATGGACGATGGGACACGGAGGACTGACATCATGGAATCAGCCAAGCATGCCGTAGACATGATAAATATTTTGAAGAATTCGTCAGACGGTAACATTCCCTCATATTCTCGTACTAACTTTTTTTCTCACTGTAACTCTCACCGTTCAACGGTCGCTGTCCACCAATCCTACAACCCAACAGTCCCGCAGCTATTGATTCGTGGACAGTGAAGGGAGGCAGTGAATGATTAGATAGTTTTTGCATTCCTAATCCCTATTTTTCCTGTTGGGTTGTAGCTCATTATGTCTGACGATGGATTTCATACTGGGCGTCCCAGAAGGACTAAGAAATGTCCTATAGATTCCAACGTTTTCGTTACGAACATCCTGTCCCTCTCGTCGTCATCGGTACGCAGAACAATTACCACCGTGACCTTTTTTAGGACAATTCATCTGGTAGCAGCGGTTCCAGCATCACTATGCCTATTGCCCAGTCTCCTCCGCATGCGGATAAGCCATTACCTTCCATAGATAATCTTCCTAGACGTGATTCGGCGCAAACGAAAGACGCGACGTGGCCGATCAGCCATCAAAGCAAGTCTTAGATGGATAATGCAAAGCCAAATGCAACAAATAAGACTTTATGCAGGCTTTGAAAGTGGTGGCGGCCACACGGCATCGGCTGGATGAGCACATTGGTACCTGCGGCACACATGCGCCCCAGCCTACTGCAAGAGGTCCGATTGTACAGCAAATGTCGACCCTTGAAGAAGTAGATGCCCTGACCAAAGCCGTCGCAGACAGAGCATTTAGGCAGGAATTGGTAGGTTGGCTGGACATTACTTACCATCTAACTAGGTTACCCATTTGGCCTCCCTTGGCGGCGATAGCGTCAGCAATTTTGCTGATCGCGTTTTCACAGTCCTCTTCGCCGATGAGGTGACCTACCGATTAACTTTCTACGGTCGGCACCAGGACAAGAAGGCATTTTTCCTTTCCCCTTTAAACGTAATTCTTTTGGGTAAGAAATTTCTCCTTATTAACTAATTCATGTGCACCGCAGACGTGTTCAATCTTTGGAATATTCCGCAAAAGGCGGATAAATTTCAGCTGGAACGATCTTTAAAAAATGCCTTTAAAAAGGCATATGACCGACTGCAGAAAAGGGGCTTAAAGGCAACCCAAGGCACTGTGCTGATGGTAAGTAGATTTTAATTATCAACGTTGTATACAAACATTAACTACATAAAAACATGCGCATTGCTTACTCACCATCACAAATTTTATTGTCTTTTCATTACAGGGTAGATACCTCATGAAACGGCTGAGGGATTGCCGGGTCCATCAACACAGGACTACTGATTAGGAGAAATTTATATGATTTATTTTTGTGCACTTACGCTTTGCATATTTTTAAACAAAATACATTATAATTGCTCACTCAGTCTTCCGTGAGTCACCTTTATCATTAATAACCATTCGATTAGAATGTAATGGGGATCGTTTGTTAACCGTTTAGCTAGGATGGGCGTCAACCAAAGGAGTAAGGGGTTCCGCTGTGCGGTTGAAAAACGAGATACGAATTTTCGGATCCGATTCGCGTCCGAATTCGTAGTCATGGTTGGATCCGATTCGCGTCCGAAAATTCGTACCCTCGCGTCCGAATTGTTATTAGGGCTTAACTTATCCCATATATACCATCGTTATAAAAAAATTCTTTTATTTTCAATATAACGATGGTATATATGGGATAAGTTAAGGCGATGTGTACAATATATGTGAACAATAATCTCGATATAATGAATGTAAATAATGAGATAAATGGAAAGCGATTATAGTTTAAACGACGAAGGGGCGATAGGTAGAAACGACTCATCGAGCGGCAGCGGCGTGTCCGATCGTTGTTGCGTGTCGATTTTTACAGCCCGTCTACAAAAACGGAAGAGGGTCTGCTTAAAACAACACGGGTAGTTCGGGTCCGTTACAAGCGCGCATGATTATTTTAGACAATTATTGTATACCATAATAGCCAATCGAAAAAGACCAAATGATGAGTTAAAACAGGGTGTATCGTTTGCTATAATTTCGCTTTCTAAAAAAATATTATACATAACAGCGTACAATAAACATAATTACTTGGCACAATTATGAATAAATTTTGTTCAATTTTCTTTCCTACTAGTTTCCCAATCAATCACAACATTTTATTCCATTTTTTGGAATTTCTACGTTTAGTTCAGGGTTTTTGATGGAAATAGGCTTATGCCTTTAAAATTCTTATTTGCCACATTAAAATCACAAGAATTAGAAGCAATGTAAAGATGATACAGTTTAGTGACTGGAGGGAGATTTACGTAGTACACTGGTATTGTTAAGGTTAATAATTCACATAGTAGTCGTTGTGCTGCAACATATGTATACCAAGCCAATGTATGAATGCATCCAAAGACTCGGACATAACAATAGCCACAGATAGGTTTTCCACCATTTCACGACACAGTTGGTGAGAAAATGCTTCCTCACATCCAATCTTCCTTGGAGCACACGTAGCTTGAATGGGTGACCTTGGAGATTAGTCGTAGTGGCAAGTTGGAAAAATTCATCACACAGAATTGCGCACTCCGATGCCATGCACGATAAGGAAGGTTTGTATCAAGTCTCAGCGCAACTGCCTACAACACAGAGGATAGAGATTAAGGTTATTTAGGCGGATCTCATATGGCAGTTCACCTTGATCTCTTACTTATTTTGTGGCTCGCCACTGCACCATTTCGAGCAGGTTGTAGTCCTGTTGGGTCCACGCCCACCAGGTTTCGATTGCATATCCAAATGTGGTCTTAAAAACGTACCAAAGACTTTAGAAAAACAGTCATCATCGAAAACTTTATAAGCTTGCTTGAAAGCTAAGAGCCTTGAATTGGCGGATTTAGCCGCCCTGCAACATTTCGCAGATAGCTTCAGTCTTTCTGTCATCCAAACGCTGAGATCCTTCTGGTTTTCCGTTTTTTGGAGTGGTATTACATTCAAGTAGCAGGTTAGCATATCAGTGAGCTGATTTTGATTTCCCAGACGTAGCAGCGCACACTTGTTTAATTTGAAGGACAAGAGACATCTGCGGGACCACTCGTCCAATCGACAAAGATTGTCTTTGAAATTGTCACCGTCAACACCATTGAGGGTGAATTTTCAGATTTTTATATCATCCACAAACATAGCAAAGTCACAGTCCAATTCCTGTACAAAATCATAATGAACAAGAGAAATAGGATGGGTCTGAGCACTGAACCTTGTGATACTCCACTCTCGATGACTGTGTGCTTTGATCACGCTCCACCTACAGAGAACACTTGGGAACGACCAACGAGAAAATGCTCGATTCATGTAAGAAGTTTGCCTCAAATACCCGACATTCTGAACTTGTAAAGGAGACGTGGGTGCGGAACACTATTGAAGGCCTTCTGAGAATCAATGTAAGCCACATGCACACTGTTGTTTGCATTGAGTGCTTTTTGCAGCTTTGCCTCGCATAAAATTAGATCGTAAAGCACCATCTTCCCCTACAAAAGCCATGTTGTGCACTGGATTAGACGTTATGAGGTTCTTCATAAATCATTAAGTCCTTTTTGACAACCTTCTCCATAACCTTGCAACAGATTGAGGTTAGGCTGACAATCCTGTAGTTGTTAACAAGTGCACGACTACCGCTTTTAAGAAGTGGTGTAATGTGGGCTGTTTTCCAGTCGGTAGGAAGAATTCCGGACCGAACGATTTCTGGTAAAGAGCTGATATTGGTTTGGCCAGCTCTTGAGCAATTTCAAGGAGCAGCTTTGCTGGAATCTCGTCGGGGCCGAGTGATTTGCATGCCCTCGGACTTTTAGTTCTTCCAAGACTGCCTCTTCTCGAAAGAGCATATCCTTAATAATTGGCGCTCCCATATTCTTGTAACTAGTTGGAGTAAAAACAGCTTCTCTGGTGAAAACTGACTGAAAGATCTGTGAAAGGTGTTCAACTTTGTTTTTAATTTCAGATATCTCGAAACAATCCTCCTTTCTCATAACAGGAATCGGGTCCCTGTTTTGTGTTTTTTCGTTTAAAGCTGTAGAGCAATTTGGGATTTTGAACTGCTCGCTGTAGCAAATCCCTCTCGTAATCCATCGTCTTTTGAAAATCAAGCTTTTAGTCTTGTTCTTTGAATTTAGTTTGCTTGAACGGCATCATATTTATTGGATTTGCAAAATTTCTTCCAAAGACTTCCTTTCCTGTTTATCTCTTTTTATAAAATCTCACCGCTGAGAACTAATCGCGGAACAACTTGGACGCTCTAACTGCGGCCTCCTTCCCTCTGTCCCTAATAGCAACGCATCGCAATTCGAGCTCATTTTTCGCGACCAGTAGCACCCGCCATTTGATTGGCGAAAAACGATAGTGTGTGGTTTATTGGTTTATCGATTGGATGGGTGATTGCCTGTGCTCGCGCAGCCATGGGCGTCTTTTCCTGCTGAGACACGCTGTAAAGGGACGCAAATGCTGACGGATGTTGTTGTTCTCGTTTTGTCCTATTGATAACTGTCTCTCTCACTTAAATGAGTATGATGAGAGGAATTTCCAATATAACCTGTAGACGTCGTTTATAGCGCAAACTATATTTATACTTTAAGGCGTATGAAAGAAAATTTGAGAGAAAGGTACCCTTCTGACTCCTCTTATTCGTCTTTCTCATCCGACAGTTGGTCATCTGACAGAGAGTCCTCACCCTCTTATGACTAGTCATATTTCCCCTCCGCATAGTCGTCGGGGTCACAAATGCCTGGTGATAAATAGCCGTCTGTGTCTACGTCTACTGCAATTGCAGAATGTGAGCTAACTTTATGCGACGGAATGTAAAAATGTGCAGTTCGTTCACAATTGGAATACATTGATCTGAACAGTCTTTTAAAACTGATCAAGCCATACTTAACCGAGGACCTACCCTCAGCCGCACGAACACTTTTGGGGAGTGAAGTCATTAACCCAGTCATAACGTCAATGGGTAGCGGTGAGTACGTTCATTTGGGGCTCCTAAGGCAGCTCAATGATAAGTTAAGCAACCGTTTCATGCAGTCTTTAGGTGAAAATGTCGTTGTGTGTTTTCCAATATATGTGTTACCGATTCATCGCAAGATACTTTTGTTCCATTTTAGGTAGGATATGCGCGTTGACAGCGTGGACATGTTGGCAGGACCTGGGCATCGACGATGTTGGTCCGGGGCACTGGTGACTTTCGTGCGGCTCTTTTGGCCTTGGCGGCGGCGATCCAGTTGGCCTCATAGATTGCTGAACCAGTCTTCAAGGATCTTCTCCATGCCGGTCTATGCAGGGCGAGGTCTTCCCAGGTCGCCGCGTTGATTTGCAGTTGCTTCAGCGATTTCTTTAAATTGTCCTTCTAGCGTCAATTTTGACCTCCCTGCCGGCGAGAACCCGTAGCGACATCTCCGTAGAAAAGTTGTTTGGGAAGTCGCTCGTCGTGCATTCTTAAAAGGTGGCCGCTCCATCGCAGTTACACTTGCCTCAGCATGGCGTGGATGCTGAGGACTCCGGTCCGCTCCAGGACTTCCGTGTCCAGGATCCTGTCTTGCCCTCTCAGCTTCAGTATTCTGCGGAGGCAGCTGAGATGAAAGTGATTCAGCTTCCTGGCTTGGTTCGAGTAGACGGTCTAGGTCTCCGCTCCGTAAAGGAGTGCCATCAAAATGACGGCCTTGTACATCTTCAGTTTGGTGTTAAGGTGAATACCGTGGCGATTTCACACGGAGGCCTGCAGCCGGCCGAAATCCTGACTAGCTTTGGAGATCCGTTGGGCAACTTCGTCATCGATTCTCGTGTTGCGTGACAGCGTGCTTCCTAGATAAGCGAAGGTTTTCACGTTTTGTTAGTTGAGCACCGTTGACATTGATTCGAGGAGCATTGTATTCCACGCTGGGTGGCGGCTGGTGCATGACAACCGTTTTGGCTGTACTGATTGTTAATCCAAAATCGGCGCAGCCTTCGGCGAAGAGGTCCATGCTCCTTTGCATGTCCTCCTCCGTTACGGTGTTTAAGGGCGCAGTCGTCCGCGAAGAGCAAGTCAGGGATTGTAGTCGTAGACACGCGCGTTGAAGCCTGCATAGGCCGACTGTTGAGAAGGTGCCCGTCAGTTCTGTAGGCGATGCGGATACCAGGCTGCTCATCACGGTAGGCGTCCATCAGCATAGCCGAGAACATGAGACTTAACCGGTTGGGAGCTAATACGCAGCCCTGCTTCACTCCGTTGGTCACTGCGAATGCTTCGGATACCGTCCCGTTGTCAGTGACGCGCGCCGTCATCCCGTCATGAAGCTGACGCACCATGTGCGTGAACCGCTCAGGACAGCCGAATTTTTGCATGACTTCCCACAGTCCGTCACGATTCACCGTGTCAAAGGCTTTCGTTAGATCCACGAAGGTAGTGTATAGGTGAGTTCGCATTTCCTGACACTTCTCTTGTAGCTGGCGGGCGGCAAAGATCATATCGGTTGTTCCGCGGTGTCGGCGGAAGCCACATTGGCTTTCCGGAAGCTGACCCTGCTCTAGGTGACCGTTCAGACGATTGAGAAGGATACGGGTGAAGATCTTACCGGCGATGTTGAGCAACGAGATGCCTCTGTGATTATCACAGAGTTGCCCGTCCCCCTTCCGTTTGTAGAGATGGACGATGGTCGCGTCTTTGAAATCCTGAGGAACTTGTCCTTGGCGCCACATCTCCTGGAAGAGTTTTGTGAGTTCTGACATCAGCCGGGGCCCACCGTGCTTGTAGACTTCCGGTGGGATTGCGTCGGATCCCGGTGCTTTACCGCTGGAAATCTGCTGCACGGCCCGGATGGTTTCTGGTAGGGAAGGCGGCAGATCCAGGTCATTGTTCGTGTCCACTTGAGGGAGCCGGTCAATGGCAGCATCGGAGATGGCTGATGAGCAATTAACGATATTTCTGAAGTGCTCAGCGCAGCGCTTCAGAATTTGCGATTTCTCTGTCAGCAGTGTTTTGCTGTCAGAGCTGAGCAGCGGTGCGGTCCCCTTGATACACCGGCCATAGAGGGCCGTTATGGCTTTGAAGAAGTTTTTCATTTCATTGCGGTCCGAATACCCCTGAATTTCCTCAGCCTTTCGGATCATCCAGGCATCCTGCATCTCCCGCAGTCGTTGCTGCACAAGGCGCCAGCATCTGAAGAAAGCTGCTTTGGTGGCATCAGTCCTAAGGTCCATGTAGGCTTTGTGTAGTCAATTCTTCTCCACGAGTAAGTTGCTGATGTCGGCGTCATTGTCGTCAAACCAGTCCTGGTGTTGACGACGTGCGCGTTCGAGGACTTCGAGGGCGGTGGACTGGATGACATTTCGCCGTTGACACCATCGTGTCTCCACGGTAGCATTATCAGCTGGAGCATGCAGGTTCTCCAGGTTCTCGGTTATTTGGTTGCTGAAATCAAAACAGTGAGCAGGCAAATTTAATAAAATAGTATTCAACTTACCTGGCGGCCGCTTGCCTTGGGGCCTTCGTCGGGGTTGCAGTCGGCGCCTCATCTGGGAGATGACGAGGCGGTGATCTGTCCAATCATAGGCATCGTTGATCGCCTTGGTTACCAGCACTTCCCGTCGATCTCGCCTCCGGACGAGAACATAGTCCAGCAGATGCCAGCGCCGCGACCGAGGGTGCATCCACGTGGCCTTCTCCCGCGTCCGAAGGCGGAAGAAAGTGTTTGTCAGCAGGAGACGGTGTTCCGCAGACGTGCGCAGAAGAAGGAGGCCGTTATCGTTACAGCTACCGAGACCGTGAGGACCCAGCACTCCCTGCCAGGCAGCGTGGTCCGTCCCAACACGGGCGTTGAAGTCACCAAGGACAATTAACTTGTCCACCTTCGACACAGTCGCCAACAGGGCGTGCAGGTCCTCGTAGAATTTGTCCTTCGCCGCATCAGAGCTCGTCATTGGGGGAGCTTAGGCGCTGATGATGGTGGCGAACTGTTCTCCCCGAAGAGGCAGGCGGAGGTTCATCAGGCGATCATTGATACCCAGCGGCAAACAGGGCAGACGTCCCACGATGTCGTTTCGGATGGCAAAAGCAACACCAGCATTGCGTCGCTCTGCCTTTGGCCGGCCTCCCCAGAAGAAGGTGTAGCCGGCACCCACCTCCTCCAGCTTACTCTGATCAGAGAATCTGGTCTCGCTGAGAGCACCAATGTCCATCTTGTAGCGCGCCAGCTCCCGAGCGACTAGCGCAATCCTCCGTTCCGGCCGGTTGCTCCTAGGATTTTCTAAAAGGGGTTGAACATTCCAGGCTGCTAGTGTGAGTGGACTCACCCGAGCAGCCTGGAGAGTATGGCGAGGGGGATTGGGACGGGGGGTATTATTGTTTGCTTGAGTTTTACGACCGCGTATTTCGCGATCTGCGAGCCGCGGCCAGCTGCAGAAGACGTGATAACCAGCATTTGTTTCGAACACCTTTTCTAGCCCCTTCCTCTTTGAGGAGGCAAGCAGTGCTGTCCCTAAATAGGGCTGCTCGGACATCCCAGATGGCTGCCGAACTCCACTATGGGTTACGGTTTTGTTTTAGTTAGCCTGGGCCGCCTACGGGGTTGCTGTCGCCTTCACTGTAGGACTTTTTGAGAGGTGGGAGGCGGGATGTTCGGGAGTCAGACATACCGGGTGTGGAGGCACACTCAACACCGGAGACACCGCATGTCGTTATACGAATGAAGTAATTAACACACAGTGGGCTACTTCCCGCAGCTATGAAATAATAAACAAAACCTGGCCTTCTGAAACATATATAGTAGCTAACTATTTATAAATGAACAAGGAGAAGAAGAAGAAGCAGAAGAAGAAGAAGAAGAAGAAGAAGAAGAAGAAGAAGAAGAAGAAAAAGAAGAAGAAGAAGAAGAAGAAGAAGAAGAAGAAGAAGAAGAAGAAGAAGAAGAAGAAGAAGAAGAAGAAGAAGGTTGTTTGTTCACCGGAAACATGGTTTTATTTGTCTGAGTTTTCGCATTCTTACTGGAGTCCATCGTCAGAGATAAAATAGCAACATAAACGGTAACATTTATAGGGAGGGGGCAAGGGCCAATCAGACACCAGTGGCGCCAGTCCGGAGGTGACTACGCAGGGCCTTATATGCCGGGGCCAGCTCGATAAATCGGTTGAACGAATTCTCAACGGAGGCCTAGGCTTCAATCAATTCTCAGCTTGTCTTGCATCTGGCATACGCGATGAATTTCATGGCTGCAAATTTAAACTCTTGACCCGTTTCGTAGGTGTATATTAAACCCAAAGGGCTTACATAACCTATCCTTACCCACGGGGATATTTCAAGATAACCGAGATGATTGGAGCGGCTTAGGTAGGCCCATTTCACATCTTTATGAGTTCATTGCTAGTGCTTACATCTCACGTCGCTGCCTAAGTATAGGCGATGAAGAGGCCGCATAGAAATGTAACTGGATACAGGTCGGCAAGAAAGTAAGGAGGCATTTGGATCCACAGAGCCGACAAAGAGGAGGTCAGACTCATTAGAACCGCCACGACAGATTGCAAGGCACGGAGATAGGCTATTCGTGACAATATTATGGCTAGATCAGGCGTGATCGCAGCCGAATGTCCGTATCAACCTTATGGAGTAGATGCATGGTGGATGTGAAATTCGTTCGCCTGACAAAGATTGGCACGAAGGCTAAACAGCATAGCTTGCCACTCAAGATGTAGATAACTGTGATCACGCGTGCAGCAGCGCGAGACGTAACAAGGCGCACAATCCGAAACCAGGCACTCTTTGGCATACGTACAGGTACGATAGGTACGACCCTCTTGCTCTATCAGCCTTGCCTGCTAAAAGAAAGCAGTCGGGATACCTTCAAAAATGACTGTGTATGCAACCAAACCTTTGCTAAGGCTAACAGACAACGCCTACCAGCGAACAGCCTTACAACAGCTTTGCACTTAGAAGGAAAAGTAGGTCCTGTCGGCACACCATGCTCGTAAAACAGTATCTGTATGGCATTTTTATGGGCAGCGTGGGGAACTGGAATCAATGGCATAAACTGGGTGAGGAATGGGGAGGACACCAAAAAAAAGAAAACATTACGAGGTAGATTGATCAGGGAGAGATCTGAAAGGCAACTAAATCCCATTTTCTTAAATCTTACCCAGGCAGCCACACCGGGAAGGTCAGAAAGGTGGTCATGTGCTTACAACCCCTATTCATCAGACGACGTTTTACTCTGAGGCGCAAGTCAAATCAGTGGAGAATGTACACCTCAGTGGGTATACCTGACCGAGTGACGGTAGGTCAAGGGTGTACCTTCGATTTTACGATGAACTAGCAGTAAGATCGCACATAACAGTTCTTATCGCAGCCTACCACAGCCACGTCCCAGTTATTTTCTGCAGTGCCGCTTTGCGGTTAGAAAGATGGTTACTCGTTCTCTCCCGGACCCCCCAACCGCAAGTGGGCAGATTTCGTTTGCTCCGAGATGACAATCAACTTTGAGGTGTCCGTCCATTTCACTGTTAAGAATACCTTCAAAGATCCACCTCTGCATACTCGAGGGTCGAGGGAACCGAGGACTAACATTTGCTGCATCGGATCACCACGTCGCCGAAGAAGGCAGTCGGCCATGCAGAAAAACGCCAGTGCTTGCCTGGGTTTGTCGGCCGCCCCATCCACCACCCCCCCAACCTTCGCAAGGTCGAAACCTTCAACGTAAAACTGGTACTACTAGTCACACCCAAAACCATCCCTACAAGATGAGATCAAGTTGCAGCCAAATGGACCACATTCGTCAGTGGCAGTACCACACACGTATGTACACATGCATAAGTGCCATGGGAACGGGCGGTGTTTGTGGTAGGCCAGCTATTAGTACGTCCATTCAAAGTTGGTGAGCGGTCACCTAAGGCACACAGCCAAGGTAGACACGCCAAGCACCAGCCTACTGCAGTTTCATTATGCAAGTGGAGTGAGGCATTAAAAACATCACAAGGAAGCACACTCGCAAAGTACTCGTAGTCAAAATTCCAGGCAGTATGCGAGAGAGGGTCGGATTGAATGGAGCGTACAAGTCCTTAAAGTATTGCTAATCGACAGATAGACCACCGTTGCCGACAATGACCATTGTGTGCCCCACAGCATTGTGAGTGCACGAAGGGTGTCTTGCACCGAAATTATTTGATAGTAATATTCGAACTGCGCAGCATCCATCACACTCTCCTCCTAGTTCACCTGGGCCCAGTGTCAAGACAGATTCCAGGATACCAGGCGCGGGATCAGACGCAGGTGGCTGGTGTGACGTGAACCCACACCCAGGCGTGCCACCACATCGCTGGCCTACTAACAAAGAGCCAGGATTACATACAACAGGTAAGGGAGGCGGCTCACGTCGGAACTGAATGAGAAGGTCATAAAAGTCACATTAAGGAGTTATCGCAGCCTGACTCCCCGTCTTGGGAGGAGAACCGAGCTATTCCGTCAGTTGGTAACCGTCCAAGCCACGGCATTTAGCGCACCGCGATAGACTCAAGCACGTCAGATTCTTTAGTGGGGAATATGCGAGGAGAAAGCCGATCTCACTCTCGCTCTGCGCCCTGAAGGACGCCAGTCCACTGTCCAACCCGATCAGCTGCCTGATGCGAGATTTGGCGCAGTTGCTGACAGACCTAGAGAGATCGTCTGCGCGCGCTAGATAAAAGACCTGCCCCCCCGCACAGCACACCAGGATTTCACATAAAATGGATGGATCGCTAATCTGAGCTCCTCTGAAAAGTGGAGGCCTATCAGAATACATAAAATCGAGGCCGGAAGACAATTACTCATGAGTGTGAATGTGTCGCGTCAACCAGGGCGGTCAACCAGGAAACGTTTACTGGCGCACAGCCTGTGGCAATCCATGGGGTAATCGTTCCGCAACTTCCGGTGTAATTAGGGCTCGGTATCTGGAAGTGTGACGAGGTCAGAACGGCAGACAGGCTGCTTTTTGCTGAACGCTACAGCAGCCCATTCGGGTCAACGATTTACAGAGATGTCGCTGACATCGTTTACTCTGTGTGTTAACAGTTCTGCCGTAGCAGCCGGATGTCAAAAATAAAAGTCACTTTGTACAAAGTAGACGGTAAATCCAGGCGTAAAGCCTGCTTGCAACCTGAAGGTAAATTATGCAAGTATAGGCGATTCAAGGCATGAGTAGGAATGGCTATAATTCCCACCTGGTGTGAGGGCATGATAGGTCGAAGGCTTATTCCATTCTCACTGAACAAGACGTAACACGCGCAAACTGTTCATCCGAGTGGGGTGCAGCAAAGTTAAGCAAACTTATCGACAGGGGCAAGATGGCCAGTGATGAAGAAACGAAGGAGGATCCAAAATTCAAGGGCCAGAAAAGTATTGCACATGGTTAGAAGAAACTAAAACTCGGTGGAATTCTTCAGGACAATTACATGAAATGAGAAAATTCACTGTTGCACTTGTAATGATCAAAGGAACGGACTAAGTCAAGGGAATAAAACTTTTGGACTGAACCTATAAGACTTTATGCCGAATGATTTACTGCAAGTGAGCCGAGTACTTTCTGAGGAGATAAAAAGCTTGCATTTGAAAAAGTAAATGTCAGCAAGGGCGCCTTGTATGGCCGCCTAAACAGAATATGGAAAAAGGAAACGCCCACATTACATGTGGCTTTGCGCTAAATTCCAAGGAAATTATGTTTAGGATTACGGTGAGGGCTAGAGTTGGGGTTAGAATCATGAGCAGGCTAAGCGTCAACGTTATTATGGTCTTACCTGTAGGTTTAGGTTTAGGGTGGGGTTAGGTTTAAGATTAAGGGGACAGTTTACTTTTATGTTAGGGTTAGTGTTAGCGCTAAGACACGGGGATACTTACTCTTCATGAAATTTACCGTAAGGCCACCTATTTTAAGCGGGTGGGTTGTTTCCTATTCCCATGACCTGGTTGGACGGCCATACAAGGCATCCCTACCGAAATATCTACCAGAAAGCTCACGAGGGACGCCGGAGGACACACTGATGAGTCCTGCTACTTTTAACCGTGTCATGCAGTGGCAGAACACAAATGCAGCTCTGTTAACAGCTTGCTAAGTCGAGCAAAAACTCACTGTTCCGATGAAGAAACATATCGAACAGAAATGAAATATCTTTTCAAATTATTTTCACAAAATGGATATCCTCCCGACTTGGTCCGTCGATGTATGCGACGACAAAAGTTAAAAGAAAAAGTTATTTTCAGAGCTACGACCTGCCAGGCGTCACAAACAACTGGCGAACCCTCCCGTATGTAAAGAATGTATCTGAGCTCGTTGAAAGACAGCTCAAGAAATACCATGTACAAATAGCGCACAAACCTACAACAACTTTGCACACCCAGCTTGTTCACCCTAAGGACAGGGTTGGCTATTTCAATAGAAAAGAAGTCATCTACAAAATACCGTGTTCCAGTTGTGATGCAGTTTATTGTGGCCAAACCGGGAAATCTATATCCACCCGTTTACATGAACATCAGTTTGCGATGAGGAGTTGAGACACCTTATCTCAGGTAGCCATGTACACACTGGACACCTATTTGCATGGAAGGATACCCACATCGTTGGCGCCTGCCCAACAATGAAGGGCCGTGAATTCGTGGAAGCAATGCACTCAGACGAGGCATACATTAACAGGCATATCGATTAAGATGCCAAGTAAAAATTTTTCAAGGTCAAGTGGAGGCGAAAACAGCCACTATCGACCGGATAACTTAAAACTCTGGACGTCTATTGGCTCAAACTTTAGCCAACCATAAAATCTTGTTAGGCATTATTTAAGGTTAACTGTTTTCTGTACATCTCCCATTTGTCTGGGGCACCAGATTCGAAAATTTACACAATAAAGTTATTGTGTTCCCAAAGAATTCAACTTAATTTGATTAAATTTCTTGGGATGCCGATATTTCAGTATGTGTTAGGGTGTTAGGGTGTTTGTCAGGGTGTTTGCCCCCTTCTTCTAAGTGTAAAACTAATTTAAAAAATCTAACTTAGCATCACCTGAAAGTCTATAATACGGTTTCGTTTCAAAAGGACTATTTACGTGCGTTTGTAGTAGTGAAAAGCCTGCGCCATAATTGCAAGATATTCCAGTTAAATCAAGACGCCGGGTTTTGATGGAGCGTCGTTCTGGCCGCCGGCAACCGGCACACTCGCTAAACATGACTCTAAGTTGTATTTTTTCATTAATTGTCAACGCTCTTATAAATCGGAATATATTTAACAGAAAGCAAACATAAAAGTGCCCTCCTTTGCAGCCATTTTGTAGCAAATTTAGTATTCGATAATTGTTCCACTCAATTAAACGGTATCTTTCAATTTTAAAAAGCCGTGAAATGGCTGCTCGAATTGCATGCTATTTGTCTGTCTATTAATGCTGCTTACGAGGGAAACACTGTGTGCTATATCCATTGAACAATTTTATGAGTTATGTATGGTTCCTTCTAGAAAGAGCAGGGGAATGTATGATTCGCCTTAAATCGATGGTATATAGCTTGCAGTTTAGAAATTCTAAATGCAAGTGAAACTACAGGGCGGGTTAAAAATTATTCCAGATAAAACCCTTCCCAAACTGGAAGATGCCACTATCGACCGGATAACTTAAAACTCTGGACGTCTATTGGCTCAAACTTTAGCCAACCATGCGCATTTTGTAAATGTTTTTGGTTAGATTTATAAGGGCAATGAACTACAATTATCGTAGTTAGTTAAGCTAGTAGGAGTATCGCAGACGGTCGGAAATATACGCACTTGAAAGCCGGCATACTGACTTGACCGAAAAACTCTGGATCTATGCTGTGTTGGTGGATGGGCGGTCACGATCGGTTATGGGACTCATTCGTATCATTGTCTTGGGGCTCACTCTCGAGCCCCGCTAGCAGAGGCACAACGATTAGCATCATAGGCAAAGAAACGTTACCGAAAAAGGCAAAGGAGACTGGAATGGACATTTTTGGCTTACTAGCCATCATCAGCCAGCCATACCCAAGCCCAGCAGTTGCAGTACCCGAGGCTCGAACCCGCGACCTGTTGGTTGGATGTCCAGCGCCCTAACCATTGAGCCAGCGGTTCATTGTCTTGCCGTGTTTGATCGGGAACATTAACAGTGGCGAATGGACGCTTACCGATCGATTACGTCGGTAATGTTTCTATGACTCTAATACTAGCCGCTGTGAGGCTGGTGGCGGGGTTTGAGGGTGAGCCCCAAGGCACAACGTGACGAATGAGTCCCGTAACCGAATGGAGAGCATCCATGCAGCAATGTTAATATTCTCAATCGAAACCGGCAAAACGAGGTGCTGACTCGGTGGTTAGAGCGTTCGATTTCTAAATCAGCAGGTCATGGGTTCGAATATCGGGTGGTGCACCGCCTGCCGTTGGGTGTGGTTTGCCGAGCACGGTTAATAAACCTGAAATGGCCATTCCAGTCTCCCTTGTCATTGTCGGTAATGTTTCTCTGCCTATACTGTGAGAATCAAAACTAAAATACTATCTACGCAATCACTTAAACCGATATCAGGCTTGAGAATTTCGGTTAATGTTTTAAAGTTGCGTAACTCTGCTCGCAATATCTTAGATCTTTATTTTTAAGCGACAAGTTAGCTGGATATATACTAGCCGAGGTAGTCTTAACCGAATTCCACGGCCCAACGCCTATAGACTGCAAGGTAGGGAAGTCTAGCCAAGTTACCGAGTCAATTGTTTACAGAAACGGTATGAAATACTGTGACTCTTTGAGGCAAATAAGATAGATCACAGGGATGACAGAGAAAACGACCATTTTTACATTGCGGTTACCTTTGTGAAGCAAAGGAATGACTGTCATATGTGCTTTCCACACCTGTAATACAGTTCAGTGTTTTCTACTTACAAAGGGCTGTGCCGTCAGAAAAATTCCATGAACTTGAGACGTACTGTGCAGGGATGAGAATTCGCCTACCGGAGACTACCAGTCTCAATCGGAGTAGCAGGGCGCGTAGCCCGTAGTGTCTTTAATTGTAGTCGAGAACAAGCTGGCGTAAACGCCCAAGAATCCTGTTGAAGGTGAGTGTCGCGGTTAGAGGAAGCATAGCACTAGGGGGGAGAGACAAAAATAAATGAAAATTAGGCAAGCACGGACCGCCCGCCTTCGACAGTTGCAAGCGCACACATCATACAAATTCAAAAGATCTGGACTAGGAAGCACAGGGTGTATAATTTGAACTAAAAAAAAGCACAGGGAAAAGTAGCGGCACAAAGGCACAGTAAATGGGACGAACTGGATCTGGCTTTACGCCGACTAGGAAATGGGCAGCACAAAGGAGGGACCCTAATTAGTGTGAGGACAGAGATAGCGGGTAGTGATAAAAATATACTTTTAGGTAGGGTACTTGATTGTTTTAAAAAAATTACGAAATACTGTTCGAAGAAGGTTAGCAAAGAGTGCGTTCTTGTGATAAAAGCAGTGGCGATTGTCGGAGGGCGAAAATTCTACAGCGAAAATAATGAAGGGCAGTGATGTGGAGTGCTGAAACAGAAGGAAATGCGTGGTTGATGACCAGTCAAGTCAAGATGCTCACTAGCGAAGACGAATGTAAGGGATGTTTGGGTAGGCCAGGGCTGCGCAGTTGTTGCACAGCCATTCGGCTAGTGGTTCCCCCTTCAATAGGAAGAAGGCCTCCGAGGTGAGACCAGAACAGGCCAGGTGGAACCATTCACGACAGCCGGCGTCACACTGGATGGGGAGTTGCTGCTGTTGTTCTTGGTGATGCTGTCTGTTACTCATCTTGGCAAAATCCACGCCAGCAGCAGCAGCAGCAGCAGTCGAGTTCTCGAGAGCCTTCTCCTGGCCCACGAGGATCCCCCTTCTGCAGGCGGCACAGAGGGTGTCGGGCACCGGCAAAGGGAACGACGGCGGGCCTGCCGGCATGGACATGGAAGGCAGGTTATCACGAAGACCGCAGGTGGTCGGTTTGCTCGGGGGATTCGTGGATCTTGGCGGTTGGCTCTGAGTTGGGGCCGAGACTCTGGAATTGCCTGGACCAGTGGATGGTGCACACATTGTGGACTGGGCGCTGGAAGGAGCTTCTGACCCTATGAATGAAAGCAGTAACGTAAATGCAGGTTAACTAAGCATCGTTAGCCACATATCCTTACGGAAACATTTATTTCTCAGGATGAATTCGCACACGGGAAAGGTGGTGAAAGATGGAGAACTGAGGAGGTTTCGCTGTAACCGACAGTTGGACCATCGTATCCGGCGAGGTCCCCTATGTGCCGCACAGCAAGGTACTGCATGCGCACCAACTGTCCGCCCTATCCACGCACATCCACCCACAGCATGGGCCTGCTAGGCTGTATGCGCCTCCAAATCCCACATGATCACACCCAAAATCATACAGCACGTGTTTGCAACCAACACCTCTCACTCGCTGCAAGCAAATACTCGCTCACTCATACACCTTCCGTTCCTCCGCCCCCCGCATCATGCCGCAAACATGTCTGACCAGCATACCCTGTCGTTTACGCACCTACCCTTTTTATCGCCATCGCCTGTTTTATTATTCAAATGTTCGTTTTTGAATATACAATGTCTATGAGCAGTTAAACAGGAGGCCACAACATATCCCTATATTATGTGATCTGCAACTATGTAAACTGCTTTCAAATAGGAATGATTACTTCAGTGTGGCTGTAGAACAATGAAAGTCTTCCAGCCAGCTGTTCAAATCTAGCTTAGAGAAGGTCGTCTACTTAAGTAGTGTGCAGTTTCTTCACGAACCTGAGACACTTTTCTATTGAAGAATGCATTGAAATTCCACTTATTGGGTTCGTGCTGTAGTTTAAAAACAAAAGTATCTCCGTTTGGAGAAGGCTAAGTAATTCATCCATCCCCTTAAACCCAGAGTTTTCAAACTACATGTTATGAAAAAAATTAATGTAACGCAAAGTTCCAGGGCTACCAGTGATTTCTTTAGGTTGAGGCTGGATAGATATGCACACTTTGTGAGCAACAAATCGTGCGAATGTTCCATTCTCACGAGTGAAAGCTTTTTTAAAAAGTTAAATCAGCCCTTCCTCCGAACAGTACATTTAAGGAACACATAAGTTCACACAAAACAAACACGAAATGGCAGATTCATGCACTCCTTCTAAAAAATTCGACTGAATGTACACGAGCATCGAAATCAACTGCAAAAATGCACAATGTTTAAGCAGTTATGTAGACAGGAGACTGCAAGGTTTTTCCTCCAAAATCCGGCATACTACCGCGTAGGAATTAGTTCCACACTAATCAGTACTGCGACCTAAGGAACACAGAGATACTGGGCATCGTGATCGCCGAAGAAGTGCAAAATAATAATAAGTTATAGAATCAACTGACTAATTATTTACTAAACTGACTGCACAGGTGCTTCCTGGTATATAACCCCCAGTTTTAATGTTGCCTCCCTCCCCCCCCCCCCCCCCTCCTACGTTGACCAGAAATAAATGTGCGAACTTAAATTAAAACCAGCGGGACAAACTTTGTCAGGATCGCTCCAAAAATTGATAGTAACATTGAATTCAAATTCATCAGCTACTGCGGAATAATCGCGTCATATTCAAAAGTTACCGGCAGGCAGTCAATTGTACATAAATACTGAATGAGTTCCTTTACTGACAGAACAACATGAAAGTTGCATTGATGAGCCGAACGACTCGTAAGTGCGTCATACAGAGGCACGAGATTTAAAAAGCACGCGAATCTGGTTTTTTAGCTACTATCTGTACAGTCAGCATGGTAAATCATTCCGTATCTGTGTATTAATGATTACCTGTGAGCCGTTTGTGAATATTACGTAGTTATTTCGTAGCAGCTGACAGAGTTCGCTTCAAATATTTACATCAACTTTTGTAACGAGCCTAGAAAGCTTTATTCCGAATGATTTACTCCAAGTTTGCGTATTAATTTGCGAGGAAAGTAAAAAGGCTAGTTCTACTATCAGTAAAAATCTTCAGTAGCTTGGTCGTACGGTTTAGAAAGATCTCATTTGGTATTACTGCTTATCCAGTCAGCAAGGTTCAACTGGGAATTCAAGGCAATTTATGAAAATTACAATAAAAATCTACACAACAGACAGCCACAGTTGTTGGCAGTTACGATAGAATTCTTGGATGCACAGTAACGTGATTATTTAGCCAATCAGGGAGGCAGAACTGAGACTGAGCAATTTAGAAGTCGATGAAGCTCTTTGGCATTGCATTGTTAGCTGGCTGTCGTTTCGAATAATTTGCCTTATTGTTCTGAGGTATAAATTCGCAGAACTATATCATGCAACCATTTTCAGGATCTGCCTCAAACGTCGTCAATCGAGGTCACACCTGCCGCGTAGCGACTGCAGTGCTGGGTTTAGAAAGTGTTCCTGAGGGAGAGCTGAGTTAATAACGGTGGGTGGGGGGTGCGATAATTGTTTCCGAATTTCGTGCTGATCAGACAGCCACGTGCCTCCTAGTTGAGTTCAAAATTTGCGGATGGAGGCACCAAGGGAAGGGTAGGATGTTTGCTGCCTTTACGCCTTCCCGCATCCGACCTAGTTGATGCAGGTCATGAGTCAAAACTCGGCAGGCCAAAGGGAAGGGAACAAAATGTCGATTGATCGATTCAGCGTTCCAACCGTCCAAAATATTAAGACGACGAAGGAAGTCCTCCCAATCGGTACGCTTAGACGTCTTGATAGTAGTAAAAGCGTCCAGGTGCAGCTTGGAGCACGGTTGAATCGGGTCAAGCCTTTGTTGCATGCAATCAGGAAGCGTCTGTGGATGGGAATAGCACGAAGCTATACAGAAGGGTTCATGCGACCTATAAGGCGATAGGTCACATGCCCCATGGTACGTAGCCAGAGCGTCGACACAAAACTTGTGGGTATTAACAAGAATGTCACCCTTTTTGAACGCCTTGGTTGCACAACCTCAGTATTGCAGTGGAGATCTCCATTGGGGAGAGGAGAGAGGACTCACACAAAACTTCGAGAGTTGATGGGCCAAACTCTGCCACTGTCAGCGTTCAAACCTCCACATTGTGAAGTAAGTCATTGAACGCAGCGGATATGCCACTGACTTTGTGGGTAATTTAGTGAACACCGTTGGCGTTTAAGGACGGAACCGCTGGGGTAGTCATTTCGGCCCAGTAATTTACCAGCGGCTTCAGCAAACTTTGTCATGATTTTGCGTCACCAATTGAATAAAGTGTACTTTATTTAGTGCACTAGCACAAACAAATTCGAGCGAAAAGTCGAAACGTACCACCGAGATTATATCGGCTGCCCATAGAGTTGGCAGGGTGGTCAGCGGCGGTTGAGTTCGTCGGGATTCCCTGTGATTGAGACTGCATGAACTGCGGCTGGACGCCCACATTTATGTCCGCAGGCAAACGCACACCCATGCGAGGAACGCCAACAGCCGATTTGCCTCCAAATCCATCGTACGAGGGGGCAAGACCTGGGGACATCATGCCGGTATTTGGATTTACTCTAAACTCCATACCGTCGTTGTGGCTGGGGTCTGGTAGCATTTGAGGTGGCATTGAATCCATCTGGAAATTCTGCTGAAAACGAGGGCCACCAGGAAGCGTCTGGTGCAGCTGCTGTTGCTGTTGCTGCGGAGACGGAAATCCTGCATTTAGAAGACAAAGGCCACGGTTTATTTGACATTGTCAAGGGCACAAAATTTCATTCAAGATAAAAAAAATATGCACAAAAGAACAACCGGAAAGTTAATTTACACACGTATGTTTTCGGTAATTCATCATCAGGCCACTATAATTACATCGAGAAAGAACTTTTGAGCTATTGACAGAGTTTATATGTGTCTCGGGGGAAAGGTTAACCACCCACTGTATGACGGCGTCAGCGTGTGGAGGATGTTGGAGCAGAGCACACCAGTTCGTTCTTCATTTAACTATTGTGGCTTGATAAGTATTTACCAATAACATATTTTTTGCAAATTGGCCTTTAGATCGTAACATGGGAATGTTCGCCACACATAAACGAGCAATCGTGAAGGCGGCATGTAAAGAAACAAGGGAAGCTGTGGGTGCGAAGTAGGTCGATGGTACTGTAAATAGTCGGCAAACCGGGCCCTTGGTAGACGGACTTGTAAAGACCAACCTGCTCAGATAGAAGTAGGGACATTCAGAACGTCCGCACAAGAAATGTGCTGCGTCCACAAGTAAGAGTAATTGGGCCATAAGACAGGCAGCAGCTGCCGAAGGGTGCGATCAGGCATAATAAATATGTATGCGCACAAAAAATTCAGTCGAAATGTACCAGGCAGGGCACGCTGCAGTTATGCAATCCAATGTATAACGACGAAGGCGGCCGTTGTCTCGGAGACCGTGAAGGTGCATTTGCACAGCCTTCACCTAAATCGAACCCTGTTCTTATGATAATACAAATTCGAAACGACTGCATACGGTTGCCATCAATCATATCACTAAAGGAACTAAGTAAGCTTGTATGGTGATTCTTGGACCATCAAAACGAGTCGCAATGGTAGATAGGCACTCACCGATTGGTTGCGGGATTCCCTTTTCCTGTTGTTTCTTGGGGCTCACTCTCGAGCCCCGCCAGCAGCCGCACATACGCTAGTGATATAGGCAGAATGACATTACCGATAAAGTCCAGTGAGACTGGAATGGCCATTTCGGGCCTATTGGCAGTCGTCAGCCGGTCATACCCAACTCCAGGTGGTGCACCACCTGAGGCTCGAAGCTGCGACCTGTTGGTTAAAGTCCAAAGCAAGTATCGGACTGCGCTGAGTTCGCGCGGGCCCCTAACCACGGCCGTACATTGGGAGGGGTGTGGCGGCACACCTTAACGCAAGCCTTTATACCACTGTGCTCAACCCCATAGTCCACTGGTCAAAAGGCTCGGCGAGAACACTTGTGTGTGGGATAGAGAAGACAGTGAGGCCGACACTGTGGAATCCATTCTCATCATACATCAGCGCATCCCTCACTAAAAATAAATCTTACGCACTTAATTCTATCACAGAGTTCGGAGTCGTGGCTTGGAAAGTTGTGAACTGACGGAGCAAGTCGTCAGTCCTCTGAAGACTGGCAGTCAGGTTCCTTCTTAATGTGGCCTCTGTATCACTCTCAGCTATAAGAGATCCGAGCCACCCCCGTAAAGGCCTTTTGCATGTTGTGAGAGCGCCATTGTGTCCGAGCCCGTCCCCGGTCGTCTTACCATTGTCTTGCTATCGGAGCAAGATGTGTGAGGGAGGAGAGGTTCGCAAGTCTGCTACACTATAAACTAATTTGCGCACAAGTCACGTCACCCTGGCACAGAGTGGACGTCAACCTTCGCGAAAACTTAACTATCGTGGGTGCAGCTCTCAGAGCAAACTCGAGAGGTAACTGAATTGAGCCCACATAGCAGTGTGCCTTTTCTGGTGGTACAGGTCCCTATTACCCACAACGTGCCATATGAATTATTCTAAAGGACACAACTGCACAGGCAATACAGTATAAAAATTCGCTGAATGCGCTGTTAAGGGGGATCAAAGACCTGTTAAATTCGGCGAAGGTTTGAGCTAGCTGATAGCTTACATAACCAGTCCACTTTAGTCAGTGTCTATATTACGCGCGCTGCTCGTTTCAACTTATCGAGAATGCTCCAAAAGCTGGTATCGACTAAACTCCGACCGCAACGTACAAAATGTTGAAGTTACACGATAAACCTCACTGGCAAGCACAGGTACTAGCCAAAAGCCCAAACACGTGTTTCGTCAATATTCTGCCGCTGCTTGACACAGCTGTGAGAGATTCGGCACATCAGTGGGTCCCCCAGCATTCCTCGTGTGCTTGCTGGTAAATACTCCGGTTATGAAACTGCCGTTTTTTTACTTTCCTCAGAAAGTAATCGTTAACTTTGAGTAAATCAGTCAGAGTTAAGCACTGTGGAGGCTTATAGGATGTTATAACTTTCATCCAAATGGTTGTTTGCCAATGAAGAAAGCCAGAAAAGGTTGCGCATCCACTTAAAATGTATAATTACTAGACTGGGAAGATGCCTCAGCCACTGGAAAATCAAGTCAAAAACAGTTGTGGGTACCAGTTCATACCTTCTAATCTATCTCGGTTAATAATTTGAGGACAGGAGGTTTACAAAAGTTCAAACGCACACGTTTAGGTGCTATGTAATAAATCAGGGCGGGAACGCCTGATGGGATGTTTACAAAGGCCATTATTTATGGGTAACTGTTGCACACACTCGGTAATATGATTCCCAAAGTAGGCATAAGACTGCAAAAGCGGACTGCAGGACTACAACTTAATTTTTTTAAAAAACAACGAATTTCGATACAAAATGCAGGAATCTTACGCTGTTGCTGATGATGCTGCTGTTGTTGCTGCTGCTGCTGCTGCTGCTGCTGTTGCTGCTGTATCATTACCTCCTGGGGCATCTGATTCGGGAGTGGATTGAAGGGCTGTTGCTGCTGCATGGGACCTCGACCCCCACCCATCATGGCAGGTCCTGAGGGCGGAGGCGCGTACGGAGGAGGAGGAACATTTTGGGGGTTAAGCTGAGGCGGACCAATCGGTCCCCGTTGGAAGTTCTGCATTGACTGTGGATGGCCGGGGGGCATCATTTGGCCCTGATTATAACCATCAGGACCAAGATCCGGAGGCAGATCCTAGGAAGAAAATGAAATAATGGAAGGGGATTCATGCAGAGGCAGCGGCTGTAAACATAGATAGAAGTTGATAAAACATGGGACAAAAAGTGCGTTGCGTCTAAAACTTCATAATTGACGTCCCTACTGGGTGGCTATGCAAATGAAAATAAAACTATTTCAAATTCACTCAACAGAGGCGGCTTGAACTAAAGCCCATGAAGCCTTTGGGGCGGCATCTAAAAAACTGCTCTTCCAATTACTTCTGAATCATAGCTACGACCAAAAACTTGGCAGATAGCAATGCAAACCAAAAATCGGCGACTATAAACGTTAACATGCCATAGGCTGCTAAGTACTAAGGGAGAAGAGTTGGTGACACTTATTACATAGTCCGCAGCTCCCATTCATAGCAAATGACAGAGACCCGCATTAGAGGGTTAACTGGATGAAATCATTCGTATCGCAGCATAAACCACGCCTAGGTTTGGTTTCAAACGCAGAGCTAATCGACGGCTGATGCACAGGGAAAAGACAAAACGAATGAATTTAACTTGTAGACGCCCAATCGATTGCTATTCGCGATAGAAGTGGAGATGGAGAAGAACTTGACTAGTAAAGGCAAATATCTGGCTGCCAAATAAGCAAACGTATGCCGCAAGTTAGCACACGGAAGTCTCGTGTCGCTATGCATTGAAAACGTGGCCCACTTCAAAAGCGAGTTATGATACCGAACAGGTTCTCTTATGTTATCCAGTCAACCTCTTCTAAAGGCTCTAGGGGGGAGGCTGTTGGTCTTCATTATTCCTGGCTTACGGATTTCTAGGGACATCATGACAGTTTCAAAGGCATTTTGTGCAGTGTCTAATATGAAGAGCCTCAAAAATCCAACTAATGCAGTCTGTTGGAAACCGGGCATATGAGCTGCCTCGTCAAAACCACTAATGGGCTCGAAAATAGCGAGATTCAGTGTGCCATCGGAGTACGGTAAGCATAAGAGAAAGGAGAAATCGATGTAGCACAAAGCCGCCTCACTATAAACCGAACTGTCGGCGGGATTTTTAAAATGAGCCGCCATTTTTTCTGCTCTCCATTCGCGTTTAAATGTTCTTATGTATACATCGGTTGGCCAATTTATTTACGGATTCTTAAGCCTGCTTGTTTAATCCAACTACAATAATGAGGTCGTCAGCGAACGATGCTGCACCGTTTTGAAGGAAGTTCAAGTTGACCTATATTTTGCGACTCATTCAAGGACGATCCTTCATGATGTCGACCGTTGCAGTCTTCAGCCATTCGTTTGTGATCTTCCGGTGTTAGTTAGTTTGTGTGTTCAGCCATATTCACGGTGAATGGATAACTTTTTCGCCGAAAATTGTAGACTTATACTTCCAAAATAAAGCGTACCTCTCTCTCTAACCGCACGCCAGTGACTCCCTGCACCAACCTCGTGGAGCAGCAGTGGACTTCATCGAACGCGGCGGATGGAATATCAGTCCGATCGTTTCTATCTCACAGGTCGGACAGTCAGCCATATTGCACCTTGCTGCAATGTTGTCACGATTCGCATGCCTTTAATGCGCATGCAGTAAACCCGGTTTTCATGTTCTTGGTATTACATGGGGAGTATTGAATTCCTCAAAATGGTTCTTTAACTGAATGCGGACATTTCAATGACACTAGAAGTTTAAACTGTGTAGGGAAAACAAAAATGTCCTGCGATTTCTACATCACTGTCAGCGATCGGATAAGCAGGGCTCATAGTAACATCCTATAATACCACCCTAAATTCCAATCATATGAAATGTATTTCCTTAATTTTGACAACGGATTCAGAGTTGCCAAACATCAAATGCTCGGGAGGACAGTTTTCGAAAAACGTTCGCGTCTAAAAGACAGTGAGTAATGGTTTTGTAGAATATATGGAGGAAAATAAAAATGGAGACTGAATGGAGTAAGTCCTTAATGTAAATTGACGTGAATCCTGAAAGTGCATCAACCTAGATTGTTTAATGAAATTTAGTGAAAATACAGTTGGAAACATTTTGTGCTAATGCACATCCCAAAAGAAATAGGGGAGAACCGAACATAACTACCAGGATTTTTTGTCTGCCTTACAATCTGCCGCAAATTAAACATGTAGTTAGCACACTTCACACTTAAGCTAAACATAGCCCTTTTTCACGAACTTGTCTGTTGGCAAAAGTATCTTTAACGAGATGACACCTGGAAACGTTTCGGGTGTAGTCAACACTGGAATCCTTCTAAAGTTTACAACATCCGCAATCAGGTATCTTGCATGGACACGAAAACGGATATATGAAGCCCTGGAGGCGAATGTAGGCTGTGGCATGCAAGGAGATTTTCCAGTAAAATGGCAAGCGACTCAGATTCCAGCTAATGGGAATACCATAGAGGCCATATTAAGAAGGAGTCGTTGTAGCCTGACCCTCCATCCCGAGAAAAGCAAATGTTGCCGTCAGTTGGCAGCCTTACAGGGCACAACTTTTAGCGCATCATTATACATTAGAAGTGCTTCAGATTGTTTATATCCGGGAAAACCACCAAAGTGTGTGCATCAGGTACGTTTACAGGCCAGTCTGTCATCTGACATGGTGCAAGTGGCTGACGCGGCGTGAGCCTGAGCCTGGTTTCGACCCGCATTATCACCACCAACCCCATTTTTTATGGGACGTACTGAAATTGCGCACCCCGCATTACACGCACAGCGCTCTAGTCAGGTGCCCATGTTGCTTCAGCGCATCTCACGCGTTGTTCGTTTTATGGGCCAGCCCAGCCGTAGTTACAAGGTCAAGAGCGTGAAAAAATGTCAGCCACAAAACGGTGTGATCTTTCGAGGAACAGACGACGGTCCGAAACAGTGAAACTGTTGCACATATCTGTAACTGACCTGGCCAGCATTTTCGAATGGATGAGAGAAATAATACCTATTAATGGTTGTCAGTGAAGGTTCACTAAAGACTAAATGGAGAAATTATGCTAAATTCTGAACAGCAAAACATTAAAATCTGTGAACAAACCATCGGATGCGGTTTAGCATTCATGGGAACAACAGCTGCAACACTGCGGCCAACACGGGGAGGCGTTTGAGAGCAGCCCTGACGACCAGGCGTGGTTGCGTACGAAGGAGACTCGCCCTTAGTAAATTTGCTACTGTTTTGAGGTTGCAGATAGGACTGTGGAACGTGTCCCGGGATTTGTTGAGGATTCATAGGCGAAAACCTTTGCAACTACAAAAATCCGTTCGGTATGAAAGAGATAAAATGATATACAGAAATTAACCATTGCAATTAAGCAGTGTTAATGAATAGCGTCATGGAATGGACAATGAGATTTAAAAATAAGCCGTACAGAAAACAACAAGCAGGGTACCCTAGTAGCGACTTTGTGCACTATGCCTGAAAATTCTGAGTATTTTAATGTCAAAAAATGGCAACAGGCTGATTGTCTGAGATACTCATCTAATTGGATAACTCCTGGGATTGTCACTCAACGTCAGTACTACTGTTAACATATTAGTGCCAAACATTGAATGGCAGATCTGACACATTGCTCGGGTATGCGTACACGAAAACAGCAGTTAAGTGGTGTGGACGAGGTGTGCGAGCGGCGGCTTGGAAACACGTGCTACAGTTTTTATACTCATTGCTGCACAGGCGACTGACGGCATGGGTGTCGGAAATTTCAGTTTTAATAGATTTTACGTCTAGCGTATTTCTGTTGTGCGAAGATTTATATTTGCCTACCTGTCGAGTCTTTGTGTTTTATCTGCCCAACTGCTTAAATCAGGGGTCGGCAAACTTTTCGGACTACTAGGCCATTTCAGGAGGTCAAGAAGGCACACTAGGCAAGAAGAAACAAGGTGTCCAAGGAAACGTTTAGTATTCAAAAATGCAGTACGATCAATGGAAAACATAATGTTGCATGCTATTATAGACAGATACAATATCAGGTTGTAATGATACGGAGTTCAGCAAAAGAATGTCATTAAGGCGAGTGTCAGTGAGCTGAGAGCGCAGCTTTTTCTTACAAAACTTCATTTTGGAGAACAGCTGCTCGCATGAATAAGTGCTGCCAAACGTTGCGATCACACACTTGGCACGGGCTAGCAACATTGGAAACTGAGCATGTGGCAGCTGACGGTAGAAGTCAATGAGAGTAGTGGAAGAAGTAATCTTGGACAAGAGAAGGTCCGAAGCCTGCAGCTCAATCAACCCCAATCGCACATCAGAGGGGGCATCGTCATGGGGAAAGTCAAAAGGAGTGCTCACAATCTTGAATTCTTGCGAATGAGAACGCACATCAGTGAAGCGCGAAAATGATTCATTCCGCAGAGTTGACAGCACACTGATGTATTCTTTGGTGTCAACGAGGGCTGCATCACATTGGGCGAGGTGCGGGAAATGGACATGGTCGCCCTTATACAGTTGTTTCTTCCATAGAGACAAAACCGCGACAATTCAATTAGGCCGGATCCAACAATAATTCACTTGGGGGGGCGGGGCGTTAGGCCGGACTGGAATACGAGCTAGGCTGTATCTGGCCTAAAGGCCGGAGTTTGCCGACCTCTGGCTTAAATGGTTGCAAGAAGAGGTCTTTTAGAAAGCCTATGGCGCGATCAGTAGCAAAAGGTGCTTCAGGCGATGAGAAATGCAAGCAGAAAATGTGTCTTTGTCGTCATCGTTCGATCCGTAATCTTCGATGTCAGAGTCAGAATCGGAGTTCATTGTGGGCAATTATCAGTAGAAATTTCGCAAATACTTTAAGGAAGGCACACGTAAGTTTAGTTTTTAAGTTAAGTAGAAATTTCGCAAATACTTTAAGGAAGGCACACGTAAGTTTAGTTTTGACCGTCATATAAGCAGAACCGTCTTGCTCAATATGGGCATTTACGGGCGTACAAAGGAATGGGGAACGCATCCACGTATACACGGTAAAACAAAGTGCCGTAAGTAAAAAAATGAATTTTTGTCAGTATTAAATAAGATTATTAAAGAAGATTAGGAGCAGCGCGCTTGTTAAAAAATTGAATTTGTTCAGTTGAAAGCGGGCGTCGCCGTCCCGGACTACCAAGAAAGGACGCCTAATATCTGTGAGATTACATAAAGTGACATGAATACTACAGGGCTACGACGAATAGTAAAAGTTAGAGTAACAACCAGTATTCCTCACAACAGCATATGCGTTTCTCAAGCAAGGTTATAATTATAGTCATACGAAGGTTGCGAAAAGTGCCCTCTTCGCAGGAAGTATTGGTGGGAACTAAATAAATTAGAATAGGTGGACGTAGAGGAAATGCTAAGGGAGGACATGTACTTTGTGTTCTTTGGAAAAAATAAACATAAAATCGGCATTTCTGTCGTGCAGAACTATAATAATTTCCGGCTTGCCTCGAGGTGCAGTGTATTTAGTTCATAGCGGACCGATGGAAAGATTGCTTAGTTTGTGGATTGGTAAACAGAGCACGAATTGCAGGCAGTCGCCGTCGATGTTGCGTGCCGCTATCTTCTAGCAAAGAGTGTATACAGGTTCATAGACGATGTCTAACTTCAACAGATATTCTCAAGGACACGGACAGACGGCTTACACGACCAAAGAAAATGTTCGTGGAATCCTGAAGATGATAGTGATCGTGAGTGAGGATGTTCAGATAATTAAAACAGGATCCCCTTTTCTTCTTCAAATATATGGCAAACTTTGGCAAATTAAATGCATGCGTTGAGGAAATGAAAGTCCGCCAGTAGATGATAATCACGCGTTTTCTCGTCGACACATTTCTTCAGATAGACTACTTATACCAAAGTGGTGGCACACGTGTTACCAATGTGCTATTGGCAAAAGCTTAAAAGGTCACACTTATTTATTAAGGGACTTTCTAGGCCGTGCACATGCAAAGTAGGTCGAAATCAAACCTTTACATACCTATTAACCGAACGATTCCTTCGGATGTTTTCAACATACGGAAGCCTGGATGAGACCGCAAGACGGTCGACTTTCTCAGCGCGACCTTTAAGGTGGCCAATAACATCCCCATTAATAGGCTGTGAAAATTATCAAGAGTTTCCTCTTGTCCTTATAAGTTTTTTTAATAATGAAATGTGCATCAAACTGTCTATATAGACAGTGATATATATATATATATATATATATATCCTAGTAGTAAAAAAAGACGAGCGATTTTGTCTGCGCAAAGCAACTTTCCATATGAGACTGGCTCATGAGGCAAATACGATTTCGACAAAAAGAATATGCAAAACACAGGCGCCAACGAGCTCATTGTGTCAAAACGACAAGATGGAAAGGCGAATAATACGCAAGCCCAGGAGCTTTCACACACTGTGCTGCCCGCCTAGATTACACCTCACTAGAAACCTTCTGTTTATTTTACATTTCCCCAAGTTATTCGAACCCTGTTTAGAGGATAATATCTCACTATGAGTCGTAAACCTTTATATATATATATATATCCTAGTAGTAAAAAAAGACGAGCGATTTTGTCTGCGCAAAGCAACTTTCCATATGAGACTGGCTCATGAGGCAAATACGATTTCGACAAAAAGAATATGCAAAACACAGGCGCCAACGAGCTCATTGTGTCAAAACGACAAGATGGAAAGGCGAATAATACGCAAGCCCAGGAGCTTTCACACACTGTGCTGCCCGCCTAGATTACACCTCACTAGAAACCTTCTGTTTATTTTACATTTCCCCAAGTTATTCGAACCCTGTTTAGAGGATAATATCTCACTATGAGTCGTAAACCTTTCAAAAGATGTTTAACTTTTTGCAAAAACTCTATGTGAGTATTCAGCCTAAGTTATTCACGGGTGATGCTTAGAGGGATGTCATAAATTGGGTAGTTAATAGAACCTCAGATGGTCACAGGGAAATACCAAGACGCACAAGGTATAACAACTTACCCTCGAGATACACTGAAATGAACCTATTTTATAAATACTGATGAGCGTAACCTACAGCTCAGGAATACGCTTAGCTTAGTTTCACTCAATGCGAGATCAGTTGTAAATAATATGGCTGAGCTTAGAACAGTAGCTTTTGAGCTTGATCCAGATGTGCTATGCATCACTGAATCCTGGGCTCACTTTCTTATTTCTGACTTGAAGTTTGCTAAAGATAATTGCAATTCGTACCGACAAAACTGCGCTGACAAACGTGGCGGTGGTTGCCTCTTTATACTAAGTCATCTTTTGTACATTTCCCTTTTAAACTGAGCATTTCGTACTTTTCTGAAATGTATGCTTTTTCAATTCAATTCAATTCAATTTATTGAGGGAAATAGGCATGGGCCTTTGAGTACCCTATTTGTAACGTAAATTTAAGTGCGGTATACAGAGAAACCATGTGGGTTGCAAAGGTACAAAAGGCGGTCATAAAATATGACAAGTGGTGCACGAATCTCGATGGTTACGATAAATTCCTCATCGCTCAGGCTCGTTGCGGAACATAAAACTGTCAAGGTTCCTTTTAAAGCTTTCAAGCGATGGTGACATCACAACGTCTTCAGGGAGGGCATTCCATGGTTTAACCACTCTGACAGAGAAGGAGAACTTGCGCACTTCCAGTCTCGCCTGCTGGACACGCAGTTTCAATGGGTGACCTCGGAGATGGGTCGTGGTGGCAAATTCAAAGAAGTCCGAGAATTCCAGGCAACAATCCAATCCCTTCACAATGCGGCATGTCTGCAGGAGATCACCACGCATTTGCCTATAACTCAAAGGGAACAGATTAAGATTCATTAGGTGGGTTGGATATGGCAAGGAGCTTTGACTTCTAACCATTTTGGTGGCTTTCCTCTGTACTCTTTCGAGGCAGTTCTGCGCTTGAACTATCCAGGGTTTCCAGGCGTGCATAGCATATTCCAAATGCGGCCTAATTAATGTTCCAAAAGTCTTAGCGAAAGATCTTCATCGAAATCCAAAAAGGCTCGTCTGATGGCATGCAACACCGAAATTGCGCTCTTCGCCACTTTCAAGCAGTGAGACGATGGTTTTAAGGTGGTGGTCGTCAGCACACCAAGGTCCTTTTGGGTTTCCACGTCTTTTAAGGCTTCACCGTTGAGAAAGTAACTTCTACTTTCAGCAGATCCAGATGGGTTGCCTAAGCGAAGTATTGTACACTTATCGACGTTGAACCGCAAAAGCCAATGATTCGACCACTCCTCCAACCGAGTAAGGTTGATCTGCAGTTTATCTTCGTCAGCAGGGCTCTGTATTACATTCCAGATTTTAATGTCATCGGCAAACATTGCTGCTTCACAGTCGAGATTCCTGACACAATCGTTTACGTATATTAAAAACAGTATTGGCCCTAGTACTGAGCCCTGAGGAACCCCACTCTCGACCGCAGCAGACCTTGACCTATCTTGGCCGATGCACACAACCTGGCGCTGACCCACGAGGAAGTTTTCAATCCACTTGAGGAGGTTACCTCTGATTCCAATTCTTTCTAGCTTGTACAGCAGTCTCTCGTGCGGCACAGTATCGAAGGCCTTTTGAAAGTCAATGAAAGCAATGTGAACCGCGTGTCTATCTTCAAGTTGGAAAACTTCTATCGGCGCGTCGTTTGAAATTGCTTTCGAATTTCAGCTCCTTTGAGAGTACGAAGTATTAGTCTCTACCGAAGTGTAGAAGACACGTTGATTTGGAATAACTCTTGAGTGGATTGTCCAGTCATTAATTTGGGAAATATTTTCTTCGACTTAACGATTCTGCGGCTATCCAAATATTCCATCACTGAGGATTATTCCACGTCCAGGACATTATCCCTACGAGAAATACAAGCTTCAGTGTTCACCTGCTTCCAAATTCACGCCAGCGGTGTGCTGCTCAAATCTGCTTTCATCAGGGAGGGAGAAGTCGCAACAAAGGCTGAGTCGTTGCATGCTTATTAGAAGTCTGACTGCTGAATACTATTGCATCTAGCCCAGTTATTTAAAAGGATTTATTAATTAAATGCATTCCAATACAGTCATAAGAGGTATGGAAAACGCAGACGCTCAGGAATCATCTGTGCTGAGAAAAAAATTCGCGGCGCCGTCCGGCCTCGAACCCGGGTCGCAGATTCATGTGGTGACGAGCATAACCACTGCGCTATGTCCTCACGACAATCTGGAAAACAAAATTGCATGCAAACAAAAAATGATGACAAATACAGATATTCTGTTACCACTTCTCCTCCTGCCAAGCGGGCAAAAAGCCTGGGAACACTAATGAATGTCACCTACGAGGACGAAAAAGTGCATGGGGTGTTTAAATCTCTTGCAGAAATTCTCATTGATGGAGAAAGAGATAAGTAACTTGAAACAAGAAATGGCCGATCTCAAAGAGAAGGTTCAAAGTACACCCGAAAAATACACCCGTAGCAACGAGAATTCCAACCAAAGAAATAACGTATGCAAATATTGCTTCCTCAAGAATACCTCATGTAGAGCTTAAAGACATTGCGTCTACAGAGCTCCAAAATGGAGATCAAAACAGCTCATGCACCTTACTACTGTCATCGAGCTTAGACAGAAGCAGAAATGTGCTGGATACACAAATATATGCGGCATCGTCGCTGAATGATACAAAAAAAGGGTGAAGTTGAGAAGCACGTCGAATTTGGAAGCACCTAAGATGAAGAATTCCGAAGTCGAAAAAGGGCCAAGAAGCTTTCACAAAAAAAGTGGTTTGAACTCCGGTAAAAAGCTCGTTCTTACCGATAGATGCTCAAGTGCAATCCTCTGTTGGTAATACAGGAGCAAGTGGAGGACCAATTGGCAAAAGTTTCCAAAAGGGGTTTGTCCTTAACTTTAGGAATAGTTGCTCATACTGACGCAAAATAACATCGTCGACCAGAGTAGCCTTTTTTCCTGATACTTATGCTCTATCAACAAATCTGAACTCAAAGTCACCAAACATACATTTCGACCGAAAAACGCAATCTCGTTATTAAAGGGGTTCCCCAAATCCACTTCTCTGATTGCAAAGGAAAGGGTAGAACATGACCTCAGTCTTTTCCGAGAATACTCATATTCGATTCTTCGAGATGGCGAATGCGTAACAGTGCACAAAAGCATTCCGTTTAGGAAAAAGCGGATGTTTCACATGAACTATCATCACCAAGGCCTCTTAAAATCATTCTTGAAAATGATGTTCAGGCTTCACGCCTCCTAGAACGGAGAACGGCTCTCCGTAGCTCACACAGGGATATGTTTTTTCAGCCGGATTACGAACCCAAGGAAAGGCACAAAATGAGGATGCTGGGAGCAGAACTGAAGAGGAGGACCGAGCAGGGGGAAAAATGGCTCCAAAATAAAGGACGGTGAAATAAAAAGTGATAAAGAGGGTTTTTCTTATGGCAGACCTCGTACATAATCAAGGTGGATTCTCGCCGAGACGGAGGACACTAAATATGATGTACCCAACTGTACAGAGCTTGAATAATAAAACGAAGGCGCTCAAGAACTCGATGACGACCACTCATCAGAACTCAGCGTCGGCGGGATGGACACCAGTTCATCTCGGAAAACAATGACAGACTCTAGTATTCAATCGCGCGAAATTCGCAGAAGTCTATATGGAGGAGTTACCCAGTCTAAATTGAGATGTTTGTATACCAATGCTCAGAGTCTCCTATCGAAAGTAGATGAACTCAAAGCATTAGTATCAGACCAAACCCCCGATATCGTAGCCATTATGGAAACGTGGCTCAAAGCCGAAATTGCGGATAGCAAGGATTCGATAGATGGATACCAACTTTTTTAAAAAGACCGAGAAAAATAGAAAGGGAGGAGGAGTGGCCGTTTATGTTAGGACAGGAATCTCGGCAGTCGAACGAGCACACTCCATCTTCCCTGAATATGAATTTCTCTGGATAAAGATTAAAAAGGAATGTTCACAGAACCTACAATTCTTGACGATCTACAGACAACCGAACATTCCAAGTGCAGCTGATGAGTCCCTCCTCCATTTGCTCAAGGAAGTAGCAAGTCACCAGGAGGTGCTTATTGCTGGAGATTTCAATGCACCTATAGTAGACTGGGTTAATCTGACAGTTGATGGTGCACCAACTTCCTTTAGCCACAAGCTAATGGATCTCACTCTCGACCAACCTCTGGTACAGAAGGTTAACATACCAACAAGATTTAGAGAGAACCAGAGAGCAAATTGCCTGGACCTTGTATTTACGAAGGACTTCTCTAGCATTGATGAAGTGTATTCTATTGCACCCCTCGGTAAGAGTGACCATAGTACGCTGATGTGGGATTACTCACTTTATTCTCAGCCGCAGAATGGAACGGAATGCAAGCGAAATATATGGATGGCTGATTTTAACGCGATGAGGAAAGAACTGATGTCTATGAGATGGGATTGTTTGCTTAGAGGGAATCCAGAGGATGACTGGCGGTCCTTTAAGACAGTCTCACTCGATCTGATTGAACGCTTTTGTCCCGTGAAGGTGCAAAAAAGAATAGTCGCCCCGCCTGGTTAACAAGAGAACTTAACAGGCAGCTAAAGAAGAAGAATAAAAAATGGAAGGTATTCAGGCAAACAGGGTCAGCAGAGCATCTCAAAGAATTTCGTCATCAAAGAAACGCTGTGAAAAAAATGATTCGTCAGGCAAGGAAGAACTTTGAATCAAGAATTATTCAACAGGCTGAATATAAACCAAAACTTTTATTCCATTATATCAATAGCCGACTAAAAAACAAGGACCCAGTAGCAGTACTCATGGATGGGAATGGTGTTGAAGTCGTTGAAAAATTGCGACAAAGCCGAGTACTTAGGTCGGTTTTTTTGCCCTCGGTTTTCACTAGAGAACCGGAACTTCAGCTTGACCACGTCAACAGTGCTGTTATAGACGCCGGTCCAGTGCTTGAATATATAATCTTCCAGGAACCTCTCGTGGAACTAGAACTGCGAAATCTGAAAGAAGCAAAGTCATCTGGTCCGGACGATATACCGGCCAAGTTCTTGAAAGAACTGGCCAGCGAACTGTCCAAACCACTAGCGCATATATATTTAATTCGTCATTTGAATCAGGGAAACTGCCATCCGAATGGAAGGCAGCAAATATATACCCCATATACAAGAGTGGTGCTCGATCTAATGTCAACAATTATCGGCCTGTCAGCCTAACCTCCATTTGCTGTAAAAGTAATGGAATCAATAATCAAGAAGACAACCATGAAGTTCCTTGAGGAAAACCAATTACTCTCAGATCTCCAGCATGGCTTCAGACAGAATCGCTCCTGTCTTTCTAGTTTATTACTCTCAACAGAGCAGTGGACTCGTGCACTGGACGAAAAATGGTAGGGTTGACGTCATATACACTGATTTCAAGAAGGCGTTTGACAGTGTCCCACACAAACGTCTCATCTACAAATTATCTGAAATCGGCATAAGAGGAATGTTGCTGACATGGATCGCAGACTTTCTTACAGATAGATTGCAAACTGTGTGCGTCGATACCTCGAAGTCAACACCTACTCCGGTTCTAAGTGGTGTCCCCCAAGGCTCGGTATTAGGGCCGTTACTCTTCTTAGTGTACATCAACGACTGTGTCGACGACCTGGATTGCAGCGCCATCATGTTTGCAGATGATGTTAAATTGTGGAGGGTCATCAGATCTGATTTCGATAGGCACGCACTTCAAGAGGATCTCAACCGTCTTAGCAGCTGGTCTGCTCGTTGGCTCTTAAATTTTAACTTTGGGAAGTGTGTGGTCCTAAAACTGCGTACCAGAAGGACCAGTGAGGAGGATGATTCCTTCCAATACATTCTCAATGGGCAGCCCCTTTCAATTGTTGAGGAACAGAAGGACCTCGGTGTTCTAATAACTCCTCACTTAAACCATCTTCACAGTGTTTAAAGGCAGCAAAACGCGCTACACAGGTCTTATTTGCGCTCAGACGTGGGTTTGTGCAGATTGATAAGGAACTCTTTCCGAAAAACCTACGGGGTATTTGTTCGATCTCACTTGAATATGCCATCCAGGCCTGGCGTCCGTGGTTTAAGAAGGATTATCTACAGCTGGAACGAGTGCAGGCGAGGGCTACGAAGATGGTCAAGAATCTTAGTAATCTGCCTTACGTAGCCAGACTGGTTGAACTTGATTTGTTTCCTCTAAATTACAGGCAACTACGCGGTGACCTCATCCAAACCTAACGGATTGTCAGAGGCCGCAATTGTGCCCTAGAATTTGCTGAATTCTTCGAATTGGCTGGGACGGAACATCTGCGGGGTCATCCCTTTAAACTGCAGAGGAAGTTTGTCCACACGGAAGTCCGTCGGAACGCCTTTTTCGCAGAGGGTCGTTGGAGCATGGAACGGACTCCCTGAGGATGTTGTCCTTTCAGAAACTGTTGATGCATTTAAATTCAAACTAGATACTCATTTTCTGAGAAACTATTGTCAATATAATGAAGATTGTGTAAACAGTGGCAGGTTGCGCCTGGCCCACACATTTCGATGACCCTACATTTTCATTTGTCAGATATATCACTGTAAACATTTATACTATTGACATTTTTGCATATGAATAGGGAGCTCAAGGGCGAAAGCCTACTTCCCTCAATAAAGTGACTGACTTAAAGTGACTTAAAGTGCTTGGATCCACCTCTGTAGCGAATACAGCAAATTCTTGTGCATGATCTTCCTTTTCTGAACCCATGTTGACAGCTTGATAACAAATTATGAGTCTCTAGGAATTTCACCAATTCGCTCTTGATGATCCTTTCCATAATCTTGCCAAGGATGCAGTTCAAGCTTATGGGCCTGAAGTTTGTCATTGACGCCCGGCTACCGCGTTTTGTACAAGAGAGTTATATGTGCCATCTTCCAATCGAAAGGAAGTGTTCCGGAGTCAAATGACTTTTGAAAAAGCACCGACAGAGGTGCGGAAAGTTCATTGGCGAGTTCTTTCAGAAGCTTGGGTGGAAGCTCGTCTGGTCCTGGGGATTTCGACTCTTTTAGTGCTTTTAATTCCTTTTGGATCAGAAATTCTTAGACGAAGGAACCTTGCCTCGTTAGTGAAGACTGAGGGGTAGAACTGTGAAAAGTACTCGGCTTTTTCCCTGTTTTCAGAAATTTTGACGCCCACGGCAGTATTAATCAGTGGTATTTGATGTTTATTCCTTGTACATCTACGGAGGTAACTGTAGACTAACTTTGGATTCTGCGTTGCCTTTTGCAGCAAAGTCTTCTCAAATTCTCTTCGCGTTTTAAGAATAAGGCTTCTCATTTTGTTTCTCTGTGTTTTATACTTATTAAAATAGGCGACTTGATTAGGCTCACAATATTTTCTCCACAACTTGTGCTTCCTGTTTATTTCCCTTTTTAAGTTGCTGTCTAGCCACCCAGGACGCTTGCTGTGATGGACACTCGTTAGCGGGCAGTGGTTGTCCATAAGTTGCAAAAGAACATTTCGGAAGGACTCCCAATCTTCGCTCACGGTGCTCGAAAACATTGAGGTCCAGTTGATGTCTGTTAAATCTGCTCGCATCTGATGAAAGTTTCTCGCCAAACGTTACGCCGTTTTTCTCGTCTATAGCAGGCGCAACGGAGAATAAGGAGTAGTCCCACATAAGCACCACATGATCACTACGACCGAGCGGAGGCATTGAAATAATCTCGTCAATGCTGCCTGATGTTTTCGTGAAAACCAGGTCAAGAAAGTTAGCCCTTTGTCCTTCACGTGTTCTGGTGGGGAAAGGGACATGTTGTGTGAGAAGTGCCTTCAAGGTCTTTTGCAGAAAAACATAATCAAAAGTCGATTTCGGGTATGATGATTGAACAGTGCTCCAGTTAATTCCTGGTGCGTTGAAGTCACCCATAATCATGACATTAGGTCGACTGGATAAATTTTCTAATTGTTCCAACAAGTGGGTGTCCGCGACTCGGTCTATCCTAGGTGGCCGATAGACAATGAGGACATCTAGACATGAAGAGCCAAGAGCCTTGATATTCAACCATATGGCTTCCGTGCTGCACGCAAACTTGCTCGTCTTGTCAGACACTATTAGCATGTCTTTCACATACACAATTATTCCACCACCCTGTCGGTTTTCTCTGTCCCTCCGATATATTTGGTATCCAGACAATGTTATTTCACTATCTCGAATACTGCCCGACAGCCAGGTTTCGGTTACTGCTATCACATCCGGAGATACTTCGGCAAGGCAAATTTTTAACTCATCAAGTTTTGATAAAAGGCTTTGTGCATTTGTATACAAGCACTTCAATTTCGCGCCGACCAAATTTCCTGTTGCGTTTGTCAATTTTATGGGCCCAACTGTGTCTCCTCTAACGTCAAGGTCATATGTCTTTTCCGTTTCTTGATGATTTTCGGTAACTGTGGTTTCTTTAGTGAGAACGCTGGGTGTTACGGAATCAGTTCTGACATCTCTTTGGGCAATTGGTTCCCTGATGGTTTTGGCGTTAGTGAGGTGGCTGCCGTTGTCCTCAGAAAAATCGGTTGGTTCAATGGAAAATTCGTATTCTTTTGAACTACCTTCCCCTTGAAATAGCCAGATTGTGTTCGCCAGCCTTCAGTCTTGATTGTAGTTCCAAGACAAGTTCCCGGCGTTTCAGCCTTTCCGCAGGGGAGTAGTCCGGTTGAAAAAAACCTCTTTATGCGAGTGACGGAGGTTAGTTTTTTGGATAGGATCGCCTTGATTTGGTCTTTTTCTCTCTAGCATTATTTTCAGAGGTCGCGGTCGCGGCGTTCCTAGGCTGTCTTCAGACTTTTTGCCGATCCGGAATGCTTTAATAACTTTTACTTCCACGCCTGGTGGGAGCAACTGTTTTAGGAGGCCATTAAACGAAGCAAGGTCTTCGGCGACACGTTCTTCTGGTCGGACTGCAGTTGACTCGTGCAAACCTGAATAACTAAGCACTGTTGTCGATCCTGGTGCTTGTAATTTTCGCTTCCTCCTAAGTTCTCCTTAGGGGCACGAGAACGGTTTACAGAGCTCTCGTTGGGATTTAGTCTACCTCTGACCGTACTCTCATCTGAAGGCTTCAATGAATCCATCAGAGTTGATTGTGATTGTGTCATCCTGTTGTGGTGTTTCCCCATTGCAGCTTGCCACGCGTTTGTTTCTTCGGATTCAACTACGGGCTCTTTAGAACACCCAAGATAGCAGGATGAGATTTGTGGTTTGCTCTGGTCGTCGTCCGTAGGATTCAGAGACTGTGTTCCCGTTATCCGGTCGTTATGGGTAATCGCGTCTGAACATTGTGAGCTGTAACATATTGTAGTTTTTGATACTTTTTGTGCTTTAGTCACTGCCTTTTTAACTGGAATATTGCTAAGCGTATTTCGTCGAGTAATGTTATCTTGCAAGAGCTTCCTTAAGTCTGCAAGCTAATTTTCCAGTTTTTGAACTCTTAGTAAAATATAAGAACATCCAACGCAAGATTCGTCCTCGTAGCCGACGGATTTGGCTGCCATTACGCTTTTTGCGCACTTTGCTGGTTTTTGGTTGTAAGTATAAACTGATTGAGTGCCAGTCGTGGATGTCGAAGCCAACTCAACAGGCTTTCCTTTAAAGGAAGTTCCGTGACTGGTTCTGTTGCTAGCAAACAATTGTTTTGAGTCCATAAATGTTAAAAACACTGCGTAAAAAGTATGTTCTCCTTTGAGCGTATAACGAAAAATTTCCGACTGGCTTTGGAGTATGGCGAGTATTTAATGCAATATGAGCAAAAATGTTTATACTTGTTCAAAACAACGCTTTTGAAAAAAATACTATAAACGGTATGAAGGATATTCAGGAACGACTCAGCCGTTCGGATATTTCGAAGGTCCTGGATAACCTCAGATCTTCACGAGGTTGTACACGTTTTGTTCCCTGAGTGGTTGTCAGTTTTTATTGGTGCAGAGCCTGCGCAGTCAACTTGAATAAGATGATAAACAAATTCCAATTTGATCCGTTTTATGACGACTTTCGGCACAAGAAAGAATTCCAGATCAGCAGGAAGCAAATAAGTACATGCAGTTGAAACAGTATTGTCCGGAACAGTCCTAGTGAAGTGGTAACGAAGATCAAATTGTCCAAGCTGGAGAAAAAATAATTGGTGGTGCTTATAGGGTCTTCAAGGTCAGTGCTTTGCTTCAGTCATCCTCCCGCACAATACAAAACGGTTCAGTTCAGTTCAGTGTTCAGTTCAGTGTATTTGAGGAAAATAGGCTTACGCCTTTGAAATCCCTATTTGTTACATAAAAGTTGCAAGAATAAGAAGCAAATTAAAGAAGTAACAGTCAAGTGAATGCAGGCAGGTTTACGTGGTACACTGATATTGTTAAGGTTAAGTAGTCACATAGTCTTCGTGGTACTGTAACATATGTATGTCAAGCCGATGTTTGAATGTATACACAGACTGGGACATAACAATCGCCTCAGGTAGGTTATTCCACGGTTCCACGACACGGTTGGTGAAAAAATACTTCCTCACATCCAATCTTACTTGGGGCACACTTAGTTTGAATGGATGACCTCGGAGATTTTTCGTAGTGGCGAGTTGGAAAAAAAGTCATCACATAGGAGGGCACAATCCATGCCACGCACGATACGGAAGGTTTGTATCAAGTCTCCGCGCAACTGCCTATAACTCAGAGGATAGAGCTTTAGGTTATTTAGACGAATCTCATATGGCAGTTCAGATTGACCTCTTACTAATTTTGTGGCTCGCCGCTGCACCCTTTCGAGCATGTTGTAGTCCTGTTAGGTCCACGGTCGCCAGGCTTGATCGCATATTCAAGATGTGGCCTTTACAAACGTACCAAAGACTTTAGAAAAGCAGTCTTCATCGAAAAACTTTAAATGCCCGCTTGATAGCGTACAGTATTGAATTGGCGGATTTAGCTGCCTTGGAACATTGCGTAGAAGGCTTCAGGTTGTTCTTTCATCCAAACTCCAAGATCCTTCTGTGTGTGTGCTTCTCGGAGTGGTAAACCATTCAAATAGTAGGGTCGCATATCAGTGACCTGATTTCGATTTCCAGACGTAGCAGGGTGCATTTGTTTGAGTTGAAGGACAAGAGCCATTTAGGGACCACTCGTCCAATCGACGAAGATTTTCTTGGAAATTGTCTGCATCAGCAGCATTGTGGATAACTTTCCAGATTTTTATATCGTCCGCAAACATAGCAAAATTACAGTCCAATTCCTGTACACAATCATTAATGAACAAGAGAAATAGGATCGGTCCGAGAATGAACCTTGTGGGACTCCACTCGATGACTGTGCGCTTTGATCGCGATCCGCCTACACAGACCACTTGGGAACGACCGACGAGAAAAATTCTTGATCCACGTAAGAAGTTTGCCGCCAATACCGAACATTCCCTGAACTTTCTCACGGTTTCCTAGAAACCGTGGCTGGGAAGTCTGCCAATCTGACGCTTCCACCAGACCACGACGTCGGCTCAGTGTATGTGCTGTGTGTGTCGAGTGGCTGACCAGTGGACTGGGGAGTCAGACGGCGATGGCTGCTCCATATCCCCTGAGTTAGTGAATCCTAGTGTGTGCGTTATGGGGGCCAGGTCGTGCTGTGGCGCGCGAAGATGGGTTCGCCGATCCGTCAGCCAATGGGCCCACTCCCACATCAGGCAACTGACCGGCTCGAACAGTGTCTGATGGTGGGGGTTGGGGAGAGAGTGAGGTCGACAGTTCAGCGCATGTTCCTCACTATAAACAATCTGACGCGCTTAAAACCATCACGGTGCGCTAAAAGCCGTGGCTTGGAAGGTCGCCAACTGACGGGATAACTCGGACTGCGTGGTCAGCCCAATGTGTGTTTTGTGTGGAGTGGCTGACTGGCGGACTAAGAGTCAGGCTGCAATGGCTCCTTCTTAATGTGGCCTTTATGGCACTCCCACTCCGTGGGATCCGAGCCAGGTGTGGTGGCACGCCCAGGGGCGGCTCCGGCCGCGCCAGCCACCTGCGCCCTCTCCCATCTCCGGTCTTCTTGACTCTGTCTTGACACCGGGCTCAGGTGGGGGAGGAGGTGAGAGTGCGGTAGCTGCAGCGCAAGGCTAATATCACTTAAAACTAATTCACCCGCAAGTCACCGTCCCTGCACCACCTGGTGTGGAGCATACGGTGGACCTCGTCGAAATCGACGATCGAACTGCCATGTGTTTATAGTCAATCTCATATCCTTGACCGCGAAAATACCTCACAGTTTTTATATCATTGTGCTAATATTCGGTTATTAACTTTTTCTTCTGGCGCATTGTTGTTTTTCCCTGCAATGGATACCCAGACTTAATTCCTGAGTTTTCTATAATATTGGCTTCTTGTCGATGGTGTATGAATTAGCAACCAGAAATACAGAACGTAGAAATAGCCGATATCTTTGAGTAGTAAGATGGATTGGAGGGACCGCCATCCTTGTCTACACTGGGGAGATCAAAGGATTGTCTCAAGGTCGATCGCCGAGCTTTTCCAATTCATCGATCACCTACACGTTATTTCTTCATGCCAACAACACATATTCCAAGCAAATAATGTTCCTGTTGGGTATAATTCTCCTCCTCACTTAATATCGTACTAAGGTTGGCTGCAAGGTTATTGTGTCACTATTCCTCCATTGGTCACTCATAAGGTACCGACCTCTTTAATCCCCTGGTTCTATCCCATCTTTAAACAACAGGTTTTCTTTAACGACTTTATACTCAGGGGGACTTGTATGTGCTGCTTACGATATACAATACTGATTGAATTTAAAGAAAATGTGTTTGGCAAAGTTTCTTAATACGTGTGCGAACTTATTAGCCGCTAGCTGCGCTCTCCGCACCCTTATGAGACGATTTTGTTGATGAGCAGTAATCCAAGCAACAGAAACTTCAACATGTTGCTCGAAATCCCACCTATATCTGGAAGGGGTTGGATGGTTTTGAATCGATTAAAATTCCGATTTGGAAGACAGGTTAGTCAGTTACTTAACATCAGACCACCGCAAGGATATTCGTGGTCTATTTTTGGTCCAACCTCTTCGTTATATGCCTCCATGAGGTTGGGGGAACAGAGGGCTTGGAGTGTGTGTTGAGCTAAGGGTTGTGTTCATCATAGTGTTATTGTGATGTCCGTATATAAACAATTGCGTAGATTGTATGCAACTTATGGAATTCTAAAAGATCTCAGAGAGAGAGAGAGAGAGAGAGCAGGAAGGCGCAATATAATTATCGTCATCAGCGGGTCATGGAGCAGGCGGCTGGATGGCACATTACGATGACAGCAACGTCTTTCGTGCATGAAGGAGTTGGTTAGCCACGTGTAAAATATTTGTATCTGTGTCATCGGAATATTTCGTCAAAGTGCATTTTTCTGGAGTTAAGTGGATCGTCGCAGTGGGCTGGGTTGACAACAAGGGGTTTCTCAAATCTAGAGCTAGTAGGACAGTCTTTACTGAGGCGTAAGAACGTGCAAGGTACTAAGAGGTGGGCGACACCACACCCAAAGCCAACCGCTGATGCTGGTAGTCCGTGTGTGCTAGTTGCACAAGGGCCTCGCAGCTTTGGCCGGTGCGGTGTGAGCCGAAGGCAAAGATATTGATCGGCGTCACGGCATCGGCGAGTCATCCGCAGCGCAAAGGGGGTTCAGTGGCTGTTGCCACGCCGAGAGGATCAGCTGGCTGCTCTTGCAGGCGTCGGCACGATAGACATTGACAACCGTGGGTTTCAGTAGAGAACCCTGACAGACTGTTCAATCCTTTTTTTCGTATCCTAGCCTGCCGGCGTCTGTTTTTAACTGAGGCCAGAGATGCCAGCTAGTCTGAAGAATTAATCCTGCTGAGAAGAAATGCATGAATGTCTATGGATAACAAAAACGGGCTGCGTAAACTGTTTTCCCTTGCCTCGTGCCAAATGCAGCTGTAGATTTGGGAAAACGAATTTCGTCTATACTTGGTGCAGTCATACTGCATCACATGCTTCGTACCTGACTGGTAGTCGTCTGCTTGTTCCAGGTTCTACGAAAATTCTGATTAGCAGACACAATAGGGTACTTGGTCAGCATAAGTGGGATTTTAATAATCTGCAAGTATATATGGAGATTGAAAGAGAGTGAAATATCCGCTTGGAGGTTGACAGTCAAGCCACCGTCCCAGCTTTCCTTCGTATGAATTTCTTTCGTCGGGTGCTCTCAAGAAGCAAACTGTGTGTATGCGTTGAAAGAGTAATCGATGTTTATAGGAGAGTTAGACAGCGTAAGTTGGTAGACGTAACAATTTTTACTTGATCCTCTATGGCCTTTAAATTTGATTCAAAAAAAATTAATGATGAGGAATCAAATTTCAAAAATGAGATGTTATCATAGCTGCACTTAATAATCAGTATTCGAAATAACAACCCAAGGCTTCGATCGACGTTTTTAATCCTATACAACAAGTTGGAGCAGATTACCTTTACGTAGACCACTGACGGACTGTACCAAGTCCTTTCACCCCTAAAACGAACCAAGCGTTATATGAGCAGAAACAAAACTGGATTAAATCAGGGCACAACAGACGTTATTGGGAATGCGTACCATCAAAACACAGTGAGGCTGTGGAGGCACACCTAGCTGTGGGTTCGCGTCGCGCAAGCCAAATGCGCGACTGATTCTTGACACCGGGCTCAGGTTTATTAAAAATTGAGAGTGAGATTGATGCTTCGCAAGCCCACAATCACTATTACCTAGTCCACCCACAAGCCACGCCCCCTGCCTCTTTCCTGCTGTGAGGCACACGGTTGACATCATCAGAATCGACGGACAGGCTGTCGTGCCCGATCCTGGTCACGAAATGTCTCCGAAATTCGAGATTCGGGTGCTTGCATTCACAAGCTTTATCTGAGTGCCAGTGAAAATCAAGTAAGCTGGGGTTAAAATCTCTTGTCTGGGTGACCACCTCCCGATCACACAGACATTTAGGCCCAGGCGCAACCACATTTGAACGGCCTCAGCCGTGTTACAGGGGACCCCGTCCTACATGAAAATCACTCTGCCAGTCCAGAAACTGTGCTAGATCTACGAGAGTAAGTGACCCACGAGATCTGATTCAGGTACTCCGTCCCTAATAGCAACGAAGTTCGCGTCGAAGTTTGACTGTTGCGAGCATCCCAAGGTTGGCAAATAATTGGATGCTGGTTGGCCTTGAACTTGCGCCCTTCTTGCGCGCACAAAATGCGCGAACTGAGGTTGATTTATCCACCGAATAGAACCCAGCTTATGCTTGAAATAGCGGTAATTTTTGAGCTCGACACGAAGCATGGATCGAGCTCAACCGGTAAAAGTATCGAGCTCGTATCTGGCTCGAAAGTGACCGCTATTTCGAGCCCTAGCAGGTGGATTCACTGACCACAGTACACGCACATTATGCGCGCGAGAAGGGCAAGAGTCCAAGGCCAACCGGTGAACATTTTTGTACCAACCTTGAAGTGCTCGCACTCATCCAACTTCGGCGCAAATTTAATTGCTGTAAGGGTTTCGCCCCACTCGGAGCCATTTTTCCAGAAATACGGGTAACAGATTAACAGTGCCATGAAAACCAAGAATGACTGGAACGGCCATTTCCGGCTCGTTAGCCGTCATCAGCCAGTCATACCCAAACCCAGGTGGTGCTCCACCCGAGACTCGAACGCGCGACCAGTTGATCAGCAGTCCAACGCTCTAACTGTTGAGCCACGGGCTCGTTAGGTTGCCGGTTTAGGTCGGGAATATGTACTTTCGCTGACGAACGCTCACCGATCGCTACCGGAACTCACTCGTCCCATGAGCGCTGACGGATGAAAAATGTGCTCAAGTAGTCAAATTTGAGAGCTCTGGATTGATAATTTGAGAAATAAGGCGAGCTCGCCGGAACTACACTACACTTTAACAGCAAACACCCTCTGCCTCACAAACGCAGCGGTATCCGCACTCTATTCAAAAGAGTTGAAACCCATTGCAACATGCAAGCAGACAAAAAGGCTGAACGACTATACCTTCGGAACCTCTTCAGGGCTAGTGATTATCCTAACCATAGTATCGAGAAAAGCAGCCGCCAAGTGACCACACGACGACCAAGGGAAGAGCAACCTGAGGTGGTTCTCCGACCTTTGCAACCCACCAGAGTAGGCATAGCCCACCGAGCCAAAGCAGCAATTTGTCACCGTTTGATCCAACCTAAAGACACGTTGCTACTAAGTGAAACCTCAGCAATTACGTTGCGGATACCGGGCGAAAAGTTCAGGCCCGCCTGCAGGAGCACAAATCGGCAGCTCAGAGGCTAAACCGAAACTCTCAGGGTGCAACACACGTGGGAGAAACTGGCCATAATTTTGATCGTCAGGGAGCCACCATCGTAGGCCGGGGTAACTCAAAAATGGAGCGGTTAAAGCTTGAGGCGTGGCATTCAGATGACAACTCAATTAACAGGCATATTGACTTCCCTGCATCTTACAACGAATTGCGTCATTACGTACGCGAAGCTCAGGACAAGTCGGCCACAGTGAACTCAAGAAAGCCGCACAGACTCAGCCCGAGAGTGAACTCACCCGATGAAGAAAAAGACCCGACGGAGCGAACAACACCGTCAAAGGGTTCAACCACCCTCCAACCCCCCCATCGAGTGAGCAACTCACAAGGCACGCAAATAGACTGCCCGCCAAACATCCTCCGAATGGCCTGCGGCCGACAGGCCATGGCACGCCCCTCTCGGTTCGGTTCAGCTATCTGCAGTTGCTTCGACAATTGTGAGCTGACCAAGCTCTCGGAAATGTCAGCATAATAATAAAAATGTTCCAGTGAGCGCGCCTTATTTCTCAAACATTATCCCTTTAAATATTCCTGAGCATTGTAAGGTCAATTGCGGCAGATTTAGAGACAGAAGAGGCATTTTATATACGCTAGGAAGGCTTGGCATGCCATCTGCGGCAGCTGATTAGCTCGCAGAAGTGATTGTTATGACAAGCAGATGAAATTTACACAGATGCCCCAGTTAGCGTGAAGCAGCATCCTGTCGAATAGTTTATGCCGACTGTGGTAGCGGAAGTAATTTTTTTCTTTTTGTCGGCCTAGCAACTCAAATTAGATCTCAGCAGATAACTGCATTGGTCTACGGTGAAATTATTTGTTTATACTTTGCAATCGTTGTGAGTGCCAACATTTACGCGGGTGCTTCCCCTCCCTTCCACCCCACCCCCTCCTGAAAACGGCAACCCTCCGGAGTTCAGGTTGAACTCCCCCGATCACAGTCAACCGAGAATGAAACTCGTGGACCACTCGAAAGGACGTTCAATAAAGTGGCTAATAAAACCGGGTTTCAAGCCCTTTTCAGTCTGCAATTACGGTAAGACTGGCTGAGGACACTAGACCAGAAGAGAATAGTACGTATGCGCGCCCTACCTTTGATGGTATGCAGTTCAAACTCCGCGCCACAAGTGCCTAAACGTCGTCATCAATGGCCTATCAGCAGAGCGTTCATTACACTACCCTGTCAGCAGAAGAATAGGCCTTACCAGTCAGTTGCATAATTTTTATTAACTGTTGGAAGATCCAACTCCCGTTTCCACTCACGCGCCTCCGCTGATAGAACATTAAACCAGATGGATTCTTATGCGGAATACTTTGCAAAGGGGAAAACAACTAGTCATATCTAAACTGTGGACGCCAAAAACTGGAGGTTTAACTGTGGTTTCCGTGTGTTTTCGAGTCAAACGCTGTACCAGTTGAGATACCGTATTGCGCTCCATCGGCATTTGAATGGATTCCGAAGGCTAAAAAGGACGACTAAGAGCAAACGTTTGGAGGATCTGTTGTGTGATTTGGAATAGTTAACACCTAGAAGCTGAAGCCTAAAGACTGTGTGGGTCACGCAATGCTTCAGTCGGCATCGTCCACACCAACGTGTATCAACAAGCTCAACAAGCAAACCAACAAATGATTAAGAGTAAGGTAGGAGGTAGGAGGTACTATTTAGGAGTAGTATCACACAAATAGCATTCGGTCACTCCAAACGACTCGAAGAGGTGGTTAATGCTCGTGTGCTGCGTGTGCTCCGGTGTTGTGTGTGTGCCTACACACCCGGCATATCTGACTCCCGAAATTCCCACCAGCTCCCCCTATCTCTTCTACCTGAACAAAACCATTACCCATAGTGGAGTTCGGCAGCCGTCTGGGATGTCCGAGCAGCCCTATTTAGGGACAGCACTGCTTGCCTCCTCGTGGAGGAAGGGGCTAGAAAAGGTGCCCTAAACCAATGCTGGTTATCAAGTCTTCTGCAGCCAGCCGCGGCTCGCAGATCGCAAAATACGTGGTTGTAAAACTCAAACAAACAACAATACACACCGTCAAAATTCCCCTCACCATACCCTCCAGGCTGCTCAGGCGAGTCCACTTGCACTAGCAGCCTGGAATGTTCGTTCCCTTTAAGACAATCCTAGGAGCACACAGCCGGAACGGAGGACGGCACTAGTCGCTCGGGAACTGCCGCGCTACAAGGTGGACATTGTTGCTCTCAGCGAGACCCGATTCTATGAGCAGGGTCAGCTGAAGGAGGTGGGTGCCGGCTACACCTTCTTCTGGAGCGGCCGGCCAAAGTCAGAGCGACGCGACGCTGGTGTTGCCTTTGCCATCCGGAACGACATCGTTGGAAGTCTGCCCTGTCTGTTACAGGTATAAATGATCACCTGATTACCTCCACCTGCCTTCTCAGGGAGACCAGTTCACCACCATCATCAGCGACTACGCTCCCCCAATGATGAGCTCTGATGCGACGAAGAACAAATTCTACGAGGACCTGCACGCACTGCTGGCAACTGTGCCGAAAGAGGACAAGTTAATTTTCGTTGGGGACTTCAACACCCGCGTCGATACGGACCACGCTGCCTGGCAGGGAGTGCTGGGTCTCCATGGTCTCGGTAGCTGTAAAGATAACGGCCTCCTTCTTCTGCAAACGTGTGTGGAACACCGTCTCCTGCTGTCCAACACCTTCTTCAGCCTTCCGACGCGGGAGAAGGCCACGTGGATGCACCCTCGGTCGCGGCGCTCGCAGCTGCTGAACTATGTTCTCGTCTGGATGTGAGATCAACAGGACGTGTTGGTAACCACGGCGATCCACGATGCCGATAGTTGGCGGATCACCGCCTCGTCATCACCCAGATGAGGCTCCGACATCAACCCCGACGAAGGCCCCAAGGTAAGCGACCGCCAGGTAAGTTAAATAATCTTTTGTTAAATCTGCCTGCTCACTGTTTTCACTTCAAAAACCAAATGACCGACAAACTGGAGATCCTGCATGCTCCAGATAATAAAGGCACCGTGGAAACACGATGGTGCCAACAGCAAAATGTCATCCAGTTCACCGCCCCCGAAGTCATCGGACGCGCACACCGTGAACACCAGGACTGGTTTGACGACAATGACGCCGACATCAGCAACTTACTCGCGGAGAAGAAGGGACTACACAAAGCCTACATGGACCTTCGGACTGACGCCACCAAAGCAGCCTTTTTCAGATGCCGGCGCCTTGTACAACAACGGCTGCGGGAGATGCAGGATGCCAAGATGATCCGAAAGGCCGAGGAAATCCAGGGGTATGCGGACCGCAATTAAATGAAAAACTTTTTCAAAGCCATCAAGGCCATCTACGGCCCGTGTATCAAGGGGTCCGCACCGCTGCTCAGCTCTGACGGCAAAACACTGCTGACAGAGAAATCGCAAATTCTGAAGCGCTGGGCCGAGCACTTCAGAAGTGTCCTTAATTGCTCATCAGCCATCTCCGATGCTGCCATTGACCAGCTCCCTCAAATGGACACGAACAATGACCTGGATCTGCCGCCTTCCCTACCAGAAACCATCCGGGCCGTGCAGCAGATTTCCAGCGGTAAAGCACCGGGATCCGACGCAATCCCACCGGAAGTCTACTAGCATGGTGGGCCCCGATTGATGGCAGAACTCACAACACTCTTCCAGGAGATGTGGCGCCAAGCTCAAGTTCCTCAGGATTACAAACATGCGATCATTCTCCATCTCTACAACGGAAGGGAAACTGGTAACTCGGAGATAATCACATAGTCATCTCTTTGCTCAATAGCACCGAGCAGATATTCGACCGTATCCTTCTCAATTATCTAAACGGTCACTTAGAGCAGGGTCTGCTCCCGGAAAGCCAATGTGGCTTTCGATGACACCTCGGGACATTCTATATGATATTTGCCGCCCGCCAGCTATAAGAGAACTGCCAGGAGATGCGAACTCACATATACACTACCTTCGTGGATCTAACGAAAGCCTTTGACATGGTGAATCGCGACGGACTCTGGAAATTAATGCAGAAATTTGGCTGTCCTAAGCGGTTCACGCACATGGTGCGTCAGCTTCATGACGAGATGACGGCGCGCGTCACTGACAACGGGACGGTATGCGAAGCATTCACAGTGACCAACGGAGGGAAGCAGGGTTGCGTACTGGCTCCCACCCTCTTCAGTCTCATGCTCTCTGCTATGCTGATGGGCGCCTACTGTGATGGGCAGCCTGGAATCCGCATCACCTACAGAACTGACAGGCACCTTCTCAACAGTTGGCGTATGCAGGCTCCAACGCGCGTGTCTACGACTACAGTCCATGACTTGCTCTTCGTGGACGACTGCGCCCTTAACACCGTGACGGAGGAGGACATGTAAAGGAGCATGGACCTATTCGCCGCAGACTGCGCCGATTTCAGATTAACAATCAGTACAGCCAAAACGGTTGTCATGCACCAGCCGCCACCCAGTGCGGAATACAATGCTCCCCGAATCAATGTCCACGGTGCTCAACTCAAAAACGTGGAAACCTTCGCTTATCTAGGAAGCACACTGTCACACAACACGAGAATCGACGACGAGGTTGCCCAACGGATCTCAAAGGCCAGTCAGGCTTACGGAAGGCTGCAGGCATCCTTGTGGAATCGCCACGGTATTCACCTAAACACCAAACTTAAAGATGTACAAGGTCGTCGTCTTGACGACACTCCTTTTCGGAGTGGAGATCCGCACCGTCTTTTCGAAACAAGCCAGGAAGCTGAATCACTTCCATCTCAGCTGCCTCCGCAGAATACTGAAACTGAGATGGCATGATAGGATTCTGGACACGGAAGTCCTGGAGCTGACCGGAATCCTCAGCATCCACGCCATGCTGCGGACAGTGCAACTGCGATGGAGCGGCCACCCGGTAAGAATAGACGATGAGTGACTACCCAAATGACTTTTCTACGGAGATGTCGCTACTTGTGCTCACCGACAGGGAGGTTAAAAACGATGCTACGAGGACACTTTGAAGAAATCGCTGAAGCAACTGCAAATCAACCCGGCGACTTGGGCGGACCTCGCCCAGGATATACAGGCATGGACAAGATCCGTGAAGACTGGTTCAGCAATCTATGAGGCCAACCGGATGGCCACCGCCAAGGCCAAAATAGCGGCATGAATGTCACCAGCGCCCCGGACCAACACGGCCGATGCCCAGGCCCTTCCAAAATGCCCACGCTGTCAACGCATCTTCCGCGAGCGAATCGGCCTGAGTGCACATATTTGAACGCAATGCACCAAAAATCCGACAATTCCAACTTCTAAGTCAAATTCTGCCAGCCCTCCTTCGAACTCCCACTCCCTCACTCCTGGCATCAATTATAATAGAAACCACACCCCAATACTCATCGCCTGTTACCTCCACCACCATCAGCGATGGAGATACTCTCCTAAACTGTCCTCAATACGACCGCACATTCACCTCACGCATCGGCCTAGTCTGTCAACTGTTAATCCATCGTACAGAGACTGTTGAACCAGCGCCTGGGACTCCTACATACAGTCGACGCGCCCACGTCCACTGCCCTCCTTGCTCCCGCGCGTTTACACACCGCATGGGTATTTTATAACCCATGTACCTCCACAACCGCCTGCGGTAAACCACCGGAGACTAAGCCAAATCAGCGCACACCATCTACACTAATACATAGACAACCTCCTCACAATCATCATAATTTACCTGATAAAATCACGGTTTCCTAAAAACCGTGGCTTGGAAGACTGCCAATCTGACGCTTACACCCGACCACGCCGTCGACCCAGTGTATGTGCTGTGTGTTTCGAGTGGCTGACCAGTGGACTGGGAGTCAGACGGCGATGGCTCCTCCATATCCCCTGATTTAGTGAATACTGCCGTGTGCGTTATGGGGGCCAGGTTGTGCTGTGGCGCACGAAGACGGGTACGCCGACTCGTCAGCCAATGCGCCCACTCCCGCATCAGACAACTGACCGGCTCGGACAGTGGTCTGATTGTGGGGGTGGGGGAGAGAGTGAGGTCGACAGCTCAGCGCATATTCCTCACTATAAACAATCTGACGCGCTTGAAACTATCACGGTGCGCTAAAGCCGTGGCTTGGAAGGTTGCCAACTGACGGGATAACTCGGACCGCGTGGTCAGCCCAATGTGTGTTTTGTGTGGAGTGGCTGACTGGCGGACTGAGAGTCAGGCTGCAATGGCTCCTTCTTAATGTGGCCTTTATGGCACTCCCACTCCTTGGGGCCCGAGCCAGGTGTGGTGGTACGCCCAGGGGTGGCTCCGGCCGCGCCAGCCACCTGTGCGCTCTCCCATATCCGGTCTTCTTGATTCTGTGTCGACATTAGGCTCAGTCGGGGTGGAGGACAGAGTGCGGTAGCTGCAGCGCAAGACTACTATCACTTAAATCTTATTCACGCGCAAATTACCGTCCCTGCAACACCTGGTGTGGGGCATACGGTGGACCTCATCGAAATCGACGGTCGAACTGTCGTGTGTGTGTTTTTTTTGGGTGGGTGGGTGGAGGGTGTGCGGTAGCTGCAGCGCAAGGCCACTATCACTTAAAACTAATTCACGCGCAAGTCACCGTCCCTGCACCACCCTCCGTCGAGCATACGGTTGACATCGTCAAGTGCGAGTAACCGCTTGTCAACTCTTGGCTAGTAACTATTCCACTGTGGGCCACACCAGGGAGCTGCCTATTTTTGTAGGTGAGTGGTCGTGCATCAACTGCATTCCATAAATACGGCACTCTTTGCGCATTCACTACGGCTTACCGATGCTGCCTCTGATGTTTGGTGCACACCAAATGTCGGGCGATCGCGCTTCTTCTGCCCAGGCTTTTCTTATACATTATTATACTGCGCCCAGGGCAGCGGATGCCTGAAGTGTGACCATCAGTCGAATGCGCTATCTCGAGGGCAGTTTCTGCTAAGGTTGTGTTTTTGGGCCACCATACGTTACGCATGTTGATAATCGTGGACACATGCATGCAGCTGCTGGTTTTCGATTTCCTCACAAATTAATATTGAACTTGGAGTAAATCGGTCTGAATTAAGCTTTTTAGGCGCAGAACGTAAGTTTGTATGAATATTTGGGTCGATTTCCATCAGGAAGTTAGAAGTTTTTATGTAGTTTGCAAAACACACCATACTGGCAGCATAGGTAGAAACTTAAAGCGCAGACCCATGTTTCACCGATATTCTGCTGCGGCATGACACGATTGTGAGGGGTCCGGCTTGCCAGTGCGTTCCCCAGCGTTCCTGTGCGCTTTCTTGTAGTTAATCCAGCTATCAAACTGATGCCTTTTAATTTCCTCGGAAATTAACCGTTAACTTGGAGTAAACGCATTCTGATCTAAGGTTAATATGCCCAGACGGAATATTGATATGAATATTTGAGCAGCAACAGCAGGATGCCAGGTTCAGGGCAACCTTCCAAGCCACCGTGATAGTTTCAAGCGCGTCAGATTGTTTATAGTGAAGAACATGCGCTGAGCTGTCGACCTCACTCTCTCCCCCACCCCAACAGTCAAACCTTTGTCCGAGCCGGTCAGATGTCTGATGCGGAAGTGGGCGCAGCTGCTGGTGACCTCGTCTACGTGTACCACGTACACGACCTGGCCCCCCAAACACAAGCACCAGGATTTCACACAACAGGGGTTGAACGGCTTACATCTCACATGTGTGAGATAGCCAGAGGTCACGTTAAGAAGGAGCCATCGCAGCCTGACTCTCAGACCACCAGTCAGCCACTCCACACAAAACACACATTGGGCTGACCACGCGGTCCGATTTATCCCGTCAATTGGCAACCTTCCAAGCGACAACTTTTAGCACACCGTGATAGTTTCAAGCGCGTCAGATTGTTTATAGTGAGGAGAATACGCTGAGCTCTCGACCTCACTCGCTCCCCAACCCCAACAGTCAAACCACTGTCCGAGCCGGTCAGTTTCCTGATGTGGGAGTGGGCGCATTGGCAGACGGATCGGCGTACCCGTCTTCGCGCGCCACAGCATGACCTGGCCCCCATAACGCACACACCAGGATTCACTTACTCAGGGGATATGGAGGAGCCATCGCCGTCTGACTCCCAGTCAACTGGTCAGACACTCGAAACACACAGCACATACACTGGGTCGACGGCGTGGTCGGGTGTAAGCGTCAAATTGGCAGCCTTCCCAGCCATGGTTTCTACGAAACCGTGATGTACTCTGGCAAATGGTGATTGTGAGGGTGTTGTCGATGTATTGGTGTAGACCGTGTGTGCTGATGTAGCTTAGCCTCCGGTGGTTGTTTACCACAGGTTATTGTGAATCTGCATGTGTCCGAATAGGCCCATGCGGTGTGTGAATGTGCGGGAGTAGTGAGGGCAGTGGAGGCGGGCACATCGACTGTATGTCGGAGCCCCAGGTGCTGGTTCACACGCCTCCGTGCGATGGATTCGCAGGAGACCGATCAAGCTGAAGCGTGAGTTGAATTTGCGAGCGATGATTGCGATTATTGAATACACGAGGACAGTGAGAGCAGTGAAGGCGGCGATCTCTGCTGTGTATTGGAGCTCCAGGCACTAGTTCACCAGTCTCTGTACGATGGATTCACAATTGACCAACCAGGCCGATGCGTGAGCTGAATATGCGGTCGCAATGAGGACAGTTTAGGAGAAAGTCCCCATCACTGATGGTGGTAGTGGTGGTGGTGTTGGTTGGGGTAACACGGGCTGAGCATTGTGATGTGGTCTCAATGATGGTGGGACTAATAGAATTGATGCCAGGGGTGAGCGAGGGAGAGTCCGAAGAAGGGTTGACAGAAGTTGAAGTAGAATGTTGAATTGTCGGATTGTTGATGCATTACGTCCGAAGATGTCCGACTAGGCCGATTCGCGCGCGGAAGATGCATTGACAGCGTTTGACAGCCTGGGCATTGGCGATGTTGGTCCTGGGCGCTGGTGACTTTCGTGCCGCTCTTTTGGTCTTGGCAGCGGTGATTCTGTTGGCTTCGCAGATTGCTGCCCCTGTCTTCACTTTTATTCTCCAAACCGATAGATTCCGGGCAAGGGTCCTCCCAGGACTTTGGGTTGATCTGCAATTGCTTCAGGGAGGTCTTCAGAGTGTCCTTGTAGCGTCGTACTTGACCCCCTTGTCGACGAGAACCCATGGCGAGATCTCCATGGAAGAGTCGTTTGGGTAGCCTTTCGTCGTCCATCCGCACAAGGTGACCGCTCCAGTGCAGTTGGAGTTGTTTCAACTGAGCGTAAATGCTGAGAATGCCGGTTCATCCTAGCATTTCCGTGTCCGGTATCCTGTCTTGCCAACTCAGCTTTAGTATTCTGCGGAGACAGCTGAGGTGGAAGTGATTGAGATTCCGCGCCTGCTTTTGGTAGATCGTCCACTTTTCCGCTCCATACAGCAGCGTCGGCAATATGACAGCTTTGTATATCTTGAGTTTGGTGCTGAGGTGGAGACCATGTCGATTCCAGACCACATTTTGCATGCGTCCAAAGGCTTGACTGGGTTTAGTGATCCAATGGACGATCTCATCGTCGACTTTGGTGCTGTGTGAGATTTAAGTTGGGCACCATTGGCATTGATGTGAGCTGCGGTGTGGAGAGTGTTGGGCGATGGTTGATGCAGCACAAACGTTTTCTCAGTGTTAATGCGAAGTCCAAAGTTGTCACAGGCGACAGCGAAGAGGTCCATGCTCCTTTGCATTTCCTCTTCTGTCGTTGTATTGAGTGCGCAGTCGTCAGCGAATAGAAATTCGTGGATGGTGGCTGTGGAGACACGCGAGTTGAAGTGCATCCTTCGTTGGTTGAGGAGTCGGCCGTCCATCCGGTAGGCGATGCGGATCCCGGGGCGTTCGTCACGGTAGGCATCCATTAACATGGCAGCGAACATGAGGCTGTAGAGGGTAGCCGCAAGGACGCAGCCCGGCTTCACACCGTTGGTCACTGCGAATGCTTCAGATACTGTCCCATTTTTAGCAACGCGCGCCAGATTTCCGTCGTGAAGCTGACGTACCATATGCGTGAACCGTTCAGGACAGCCGAATTTCTGCATGATTTTCCACAGCCCGTCACGATTCACAGTGTCAAAGGCTTTCGTCAGATCCATAAATGTAGTGTAGAGGTGAGTCCGCATCTCTTGGCACTTCTCTTGCAGCTGTCGAAGAGCGAAGGTCATGTCGAATGTTCCTCTGTGTCGTAGGAAGCCGCATTGGATTTCCGGGAACAGTCCTTGCTCCAGGTTAGCTTTCAAGCTGTTGAGGAGAATGTGGTCTCTATGATGGTGGGAGTAATGGAATTGATGCCAGGAGTGAGGGTGGGGAAGTCTGAAGGATTTTGGCAGAATTTGACGTAGAAGTTGTAATTGTCGGATTTTTGGTGCATTGCGTCCGAAGATGCCCAACCAGACCGATTCGCGCGCGGAAAGATGCGTTGACAGCTCGGGCATGTTGGCAGGGCCTTGGCATCGACGATGTTGATCCGGGGCGCTGGTAACTTTCATGCCGCTCTTTTGGCCTTGGCGGTGGCGATCCGGTTGGCCTCATAGATTGCTGAACCAGTCTTCCTGGATCTTCTCCATGCCGGTATATCCTGGGCAAGGTCCTTCCAGTTCACCGGGTTGATTTGCAGTTGCTTTAGCGGTTTCTTCAAAGTGTCCTTGTAGAGTCGTTTTTGACATCCCTGGCGGCGAGCACCCGTAGCGACATCTCCATAGAAAAGTTGTTTGGATAGTCGCTCGTCGTCTATTATTACCGGGTGGCCGCTCCATCGCAGTTGCACTGTCCTCAGCATGGCGTGGATGCTGAGGATTCCGGTCCGCTCCAGGGCTACCGTGTCCAGGATCCTGCCTTGCCATCTCAGCTTCAGTATTCTGCGGAGGCAGCTGAGATGGAAGTGATTCAGCTTCCTGGCTTGGTTCGAGTAGACGGTCAAGGTCTCCACTCCGTAAAGGAGTATCTTCAAGACGACGGCCTAGTACATCTTTAATTTTGTGTTCAGGTGAATACCGTGGCGATTCCACACGGAGGTCTGCAGCCAGCCGAAGGCCTGACTAGCTTTAGAGATCCGTTGGGCAATCTCGTCATCGATTCTCGTGTTGCGCGACAGCGTGCTTCCTAGATAAAGCGAAGGTTTCCACGTTTTTGAGTTGAGCATCGTTGACATTGATACGGGGAGAATTGTGTTCCCCGCTGGGTGGCGGCTGGTGTATGACAACCGTTTTGCCTGCACTGATTGTTAATACAAAATTGGCGCAGCCTGCGGCGAAGATTTCCATGCTCCTTTGCATGTCCTCTTCCGTCACGGTGTTAAGGGCGCAGTCGTCCGCGAAGAGCAAGTTATTAACTGTAGTCGTAGACACACGCGTTGAAGCCTGCATACGCCAACTGTTGAGAAGGTGCCCGTCAGTTCTATAGGCGATGCGGATCCCAGGCTATTCATCGCGGTAGGCGTCCATCAGCATAGCAGAGAACATGAGATTGAAGAGGGTGGGGGCCAGTACGCAGCCCTGCTTCACTCCGTTGGTCACTGTGAATGCTTCGGATACCGTCCCGTTGTCAGTGACGTGCGCCGTCATCCCGTCATGAAGCTGACGCACCATTCGCATGAACCGCTCACGACAGCCGAATTTTCGCAAGAAATTCCTTAGTTCCTCGCGGTTAACCATGTCAAAAGCTTTCATCAGATCCATCAAGATAGTGTTGAGCAACGAGATGCCTCTGTGTTTATCTCAGAGTTGCCGGTTCCCCTTCCGTTTGTATAGATGCACGATGGTCGCGTGATTGAAATCCTGAGGAACTTGTCCTTGGGGCCACATCTCCTGGAAGAGTGTTGTGAGTTCTGCCATCAGCCGGGGCACACCGTGCTTGTAGACTTCCGGTGGGATTGCGTCGGATCCCGGTGCTTTACCGCTGGAAATCTGCTGCATGGCCCGGATGGTTTCTGATAGAGACAGTGGCAGATCCAGGTCATTGTTAATGTCCACTTGAGCGATTCGGTCAATGGCAGCATCGGAGATGGCTGATGAGCAATAAGGACACTTCTGAAGTGCTAGACCCATCGCTTCAGAATTTGGGATTTCCCCTTCAGAAGGGTTGTGCCGTCAGAGCTGCGCAGCGGTGCGGTTCCCTTTATACATGTGCCGTATATGGTGTTGATACCTTGGAAACTTTTTTTTCGTTTCATTGCGGTCCGCATGCCCCTGGATTTCCTCAGCCTTTTGGATCATCCAGGTGTCCTGCATCTCCCGCAACCGTTGTGGTACAAGGCGGCGGCATCTGAAGAAGCCTGCTTTGATGGCGTCAGTCCGAAGGTCCATGTAGGCTTTGTTTAGTCCATTCTTCTCCTCGAGTAAGTTGCTGGTGTCGGCGTCATGGTCGTCAAACCAGTCCTCATGTTGATGGCGTGAGCGTCCAAGGACTTCGAGGGCGGTGGCCTAGATGACATTTCGCACTTAACATCATCGTATTTCCACGGTGGCTTTATCATCTGGAGCATGCATTTTCTCCGATTTCATGGTTATATGGTTGCTGAACTCAAAGCAGTGAGCAGGCAAATTTAATAAAACAGTAGTTAACTTACCAGGCGGCCGCTTACCTTGGGGCCTTCGTTGAGGTTGGAGTCGGAGCCTCATCTGAGAGATGACGAGGCGGTGATCTGTCCAACCATCGGCATCGCGGATCGCCTTGGTTACCAGCACGTCCTGTCGATCTCGCCTCCGGACGAGAACATAGTCCAGCAGATGCCAGCGTCGCGACCGAGGATGCATTCACGTGGCCTTCTCCCACGTCGGAAGGCGGAAGAATGTGTTGGTCAGCAGGAGACGGTGTTCCGCACACGTTCGCAGAAGAAGGAGGCCGTTATGGTTACCACCACCAAGATCGTGGGTTCCCAGTGGAATTAGTCTTGATCGCAAGAGCACTATGCGCAACCAGCTTAATATGTGTCGTGGGCCAAAATCACCCCGTTTCGTTCAACTAAATATGCGAGCGCACTTTAATCCTTAGCTGCAAATATGATCAGCAACCTTGCAAGCTAAATGGAATACTAGTGAGCGGTGCTTGACGGACAGGTGTATGAGACAGATGGGTTGACAGCGTGTTTGCCTTTGATCCTCGTGCCAACCCGGCGTCTGATTAATGGACGCATTCACCAAGATCACTGTGTAGCTGATATATTTCAATTGCATCCGAACAGACTGACTTTTATTTTATACTTTAGCTTTTTGGTTCTGCACCCCCATCCACTGCGTTCACCCTTGAGACCGAGGAGGTATAATAGACATTTTTTATGAGCGGGCGCCGGTTGCATTGCTGCGTCCTTCGCGCGTACCTGCATGAGCATATCAATGGCGTCCAATCACAGCTATCTAACCCGTCCAATCAACTTTAGGACTGATTCGAATGTGACCTTGCTTAAGGCGCTATAACGACGCTCTCACTCTTACTCGGGATGCCTCCTCTTGTGGTGCCGAGCGAATGCTCTCATTTGGCGGCCGAATTCCTGCTAACCATTTTCGGTACAGAATGCAATGCTCTGTTTGCGGGCGCCCAACTTTTCCTCTATTTATTCCTGACCGGGCCTGATCGTTTGGTGCGGCTGGGGCCTCCCTACGACTTCAGGTGCCGCGACACGCTGCTTGCTACAGATGCCCAACAGTACTTTAAAGAAGACCAGTTGTACAACTGTGTGGTTATTCTGCCCAATTGAGATTTTCAAGAGCAAAAAAAGTCTTCCAATTCGGAGTCAAAAGGGCAATGTTTATTATAACATGGGAGCGCATCATCGACCAAGGGGGTGGTAGTGATTGCTCTAGCCAGCCGCTCCTGCTGTTGACCGCGTCACGACACGCTTGCGTCCGCCTGCAGCCAATCGTTGAAGGCGAAAATATTGATCGACGACACTGTATTGGCAAGTCGAAGGTGAGTCACACGAGCTGCAAGCAGTAAACTCGTGCGGGGGAGGGGGCCGGTCGCTGCCACCTTCGCCAAAACACGTCCACTAGCGCCTGTGAAGCAGGCTACAAGTGAAGCCTTTTTCAAGAAACACCTGCCGGCACGGCTAGGAACAAGATTGAAAGGAGCTTGGGCCCTACATACCCTGTTCGACCGTCGTAGTCCGAACTTGTCCACTGAATGCACCACAGTAGGGTGGTGCAGGGACGGTGACTTGCGCGTGAATTTGTTTTGCGTGATAGTAGACTTGCACTGCATCTACCGCTCTCTCTCTCTCTCTCTCTTCTCTCTTCTCTCTACCCACCTGGGCTCTGTGTCAAAACAGTCTAGAAAACCGGAGGCGGGGTCTGGCCCGGATGAATCATGTCTCACGGAGCGGGAAAGCGGGTACGGTATGAGCCTGCTCATACGCGTACCTATGTTGGACACGCCTCCCCCCTCCGCACCCTGATTTAGCCCCCATGTTGGTCCATCGCATTTACCACGCGGCCCGTTTAGAGGGCACAACATACCCGATTGAAACAGTCTGTGAAACATTCCAGGTCGCCCACCGGATTCCGCTCAATTATCAGAAGTTTCTATGGAAACTCCAACCAGCTACCACATTAATCCGCTTACGCAATCCGAGAGCGAAATAATTTATGCAGACATCGTGACGGTAGGACACAGGTAAAAGTACCTCCACCCCATATTTAGGTAACTTCCAGGGATGTTTAGTTAGAATTAAGAATGAAGTTAGGAAATGGGAATTGAAACTTCTCTGGAACTTAACACAAGGCCACCTACAGTACGGGGGTGGTTGGGCTTCGTAACTATCAAGCACCAAGTCAGCGTATAATTTCATGCTGTCTATTGGAATTTAGCCATTCAGTCGCAGTGTCGCGTCTTGCCACCTTCTCTATATCACCTTAAGTGTCCCATCTATCCGTCTCGGCTCAAATGCAACTTTATTTTATATTTAGATCGTATGGTCATGATAAAAAGACGTTTTTGTAAATTTCACCAATGTAGAGGTGGTATCTGAATCACACTGGAGGTTGATTACTTCAGCATATCACGTTTATCTGTTGTGGGCGTTATCTCGTTCCACTCCTCGTCGTTGCAACCAGTTGCGTTGGCTGTGGCATTGACCCTATCACACGTCCCTTCACCTGCGTCAGAAACAAAAAAAAACTAGTATGTCAGAGGAGATTTACAGGTCATTTGGTCGATACCGCCCAAGGAAGTGAGACGTTTGGCGGAAGGCTCTGCATCTTCGAAATCGGACCTATGCATTCTCGCTTCTGTATATATGGGAATCTGTTGGCTTGCATTCGTGTGTTTGCCTGATAATTGAGTCCAGCAGTCGGCTTTTCATTCTTCCGATGACCTCTCCACTGTGGTCGCTATCTCAATTGGTGCATCTGGTTCGAAATATTGTAGCAGCGTTCTTCGGATGGGACCAGTCTTTAGGCTGCGCCAACCGGCAATGCAATGCTACCTCAATTCTACTCGTTCCAATCCATGCACCCGTAGAACTCTGTGAAACTGACAGACATCCTAGGCTTCCGATTGGATGCAAGAAATAGCTCTCAAAATTTTGCACAAGATTCATTTTCTGTAACTGTCTTGGCCAGAAAATGCGTTAGGGTACCCATTTTGTCCATGCTATCCTGAAGTTTTTTTGCGTGAAATTATTGACAGCTACTGTGCTGCACTTTATCTTTACACGCTTACTCAGTAGGTGGACATAACTCCGTTTATACAATGACAGTTTATTGCCCACTAATACTGTGGTTTGCGATAGCCAATTTTTTGAAGCTGTTTACAATGACATACAAGAAAAGGACTTACTCATCTCCCCCCACTTCTGCGTTAAAGTAAATCGTAGTTCAGAAGCTGTTTCAACTGCCTGAAGTGCTCAGCATCCGCCCTGCCCCCTCGCCCATCTGGGTCATATCGCAGTAAGGGTCATTGTTTCAGAACACTCCGTCCTGGGATGACTGATTTACCCTGTCAGATGCTATCCTTCTAAGCCAGCATTTTTAGCTCGTCAAAACAGATTCCAGCGCATCCAATTTTTTGCTGGTGAGGAATACTCTGAAGTGCCATGCTCACTCTTCCCGCTTCTATGCAGTGGTGTCGTGCCCGAGTCGATCGGACACTTGAAGCATGGATTGGACGCAAGCGGCTGGTGCGGCTTGAAGCCTGTGCCTAAGCGTTACACCACCACCACCATCATCATCACCACCACTACTACCACCACCATCACCACCACCATCACCACCACCACAACCACCACGACCCTCCGGCCCCATCTCTGGCATTCGCTATGAGATGCGTGAGCGGTGGGTAGCCTGGTCAGCACATACCGTGCCCCAACATCGCACCCATCTTGACCAAGCGTAGCCCGCTTCGGGAGGGAGGCGGGTGGCATAGTCAGAACTGACAAGCGCAGAGTCAAGCCGACAGTTTAGGACCTTTGTTTTTGCAATCAATACGTGGCACACTGGTGTGACCCTAGGGACTTAGCGCGTTCTAAACCAGCGTCCTAGATGTTTTATGTTGCAAGAGGTGTTGATGAAATTCCTGCTGTCATCAGAAGGCCTAAGCAAAAGTTTATGCACCGGTTGCACCAGTAGCCATAGTTTTTTTTTCTCAGAGTCCTCATACCTAACGGGGTAATATAGTATGCCTTCCGCCGTAGTCCAGGGCGCTGTAGGAACTGGATTCGGTGGCTGAGCGAATAGGGGAGGTGACCGCCTTTCCCCGATTTAAGAGGCCTGCACTCTAGTGCCTACCCCTGGTTGTTTTCCATATTTACGTCTTTGAGCTAATAAAAAACAACCCTCTCGGTTTCTCTCTCGTCTCTATCACGTGATATCCCCGTCGCCTAACTTGGACATATTAGTGCTGAGAGCATTGGATGAATAAACTGCCCCAGGCTAAGGGATAAAGCTGTTGTTAGGCTGCCAGGACGGCTGGAGGTCAAATTTGATCCCTGCCTGAAATGCTCCGCATGATAATCACAAGGCCGACAGATCAAAATATCTGAAAGATAATCTCAGAGCGCTGCAATGATCAGGCGAAGTGCCCAGATGTAGGAAAAGAAAGAAAGAACCTATAGTAGGAACTCATCGCTGTCCCAGGCAGCAGTGACAACTCGAAGAGCCAGGGCTAAACTTGACTGCATCCAGAAAACTTGAGTATTGGCAATCGGTGTATGTGTGCGCGTGTGTGTGCGCATGTGCGTGCGCGTGTGTGTGTGCGTGTAGGGTGTAGGGGTACTAGTTAGGTGTAGCACCACACAGATAGCATTTGGTCGCTCCATTTGTCTCGTACAGGTGGTGAATGCTCCTGTGGCCACCTCTAACTGGTACCCAACTCTCACCTGTGGCTCCTCGAAGTTGGGTTTTTCCCAGCGGCCACACCCCGGGCAGCCGTCACGACCGGCGGGCTAAACCAGGTGAGTGTCTCCGGTGTTGTGTGTGCCTCCACACCCGGTATATCTGACTCCCAAACTTCCCACCTCCCCCCTCTCAAAAGTCCAACGGTTGGGGCGACAGCCAACCCGTAGGCGGCCCAGGCTAACTCGGGTCGTTCTCACACTAAAACAAAACCGTGACCAATAGTGGAGTTCGGCAGCCGTCGGAGATATCTGAGCAGCCCTATTTAGGGACAGCACTCCTTACATCCTCGCGGAGGAAGAGGCTAGAAAAGGTACCCTAAACGTCTTCTGCAGCCGGCCACGGCTAGCAGATCGCAAAATACGCGGTCGTAAAACTCAAACAAACAACAATACCCCCGTCCCCATCCCCCTCGCCATACCCTCCAGGCTGCTCGGGTGAGTCCACTCACACTAGCAGCCTGGAATGTTCGTTCCCTTTTAGAAAATCCTAGGAGCAACCGGCTGGAACGGAGGACGGCGCTAGTCGTTCGGGAAATGGCGCGCTACAAGGTGGACATTGCTGCTCTCAGCGAGACCCGATTCTCTGAGCAGGGTCAGCTGGAGGAGGTGGGTACCGGTTACACCTTCTTCTGGAGCGGCCGGCCAAAGGCAGAGCGACGCGACGCTGAGGTTGCCTTTGCCATCCGGAACTACATCGTGGGACGTCTGCCCTGTCTGCCGCAGGGTATCAACGATCGCCTGATGAGCCTCCGCCTGCATCTTCGGAGAGACCAGTTCGCCACCATCATCAGCGCCTTCGCTCCCCCGATGACGACCTCTGATGCGGTGAAGGACAAATTATACGAGGACCTGCACGCCCTGCTGGCGACTGTGCCGAAGGCTCCCCTGTGGCTCCCCGAAGCTGGTTCTTCCCAGCGGCCACACCCCGGGCAACCACCACGACCGGCGGGCTAAACCAGGTGACGGTCTCCGGTGTTGTGTGTGTCTTCACACTCGGTAGGTCTACTTCCTTCCCCCTGATCTTCCCCCCTCCCGTCCTCCCTGTTCCCCCTCTCCCCTTCTACATCTTTCCCCTCTGGCCCTTCTTTCCTTTTCTCTCTCTCTCTCTCTCTCTCCTCTTTTTTACTCTTACTTCTTTCCTTCTCCCTCGCTCCTCACCCTTCCGTCCTCCCCCACGGTCAAAAACGTCCTGCGGCAACGGCGACATGCAATCACGTAGGCGGCCCAGGCGAATCGGTTGTTCTCTCACTAACCCAAATTGTGACTCGTACTGGAGTTCAGTAGCCACCTGGGATGACACAGCAGCCCTATTTAAGGACATCACTGCTTACCCCTCGCAGGAGAGGGGGTAAGAAAACGGTGCCCTAAAAAATTCGGGTTCTTTCTACAACTGCAGCAGACAGTGGATAGCAGACTGCAATACAGTGTAGTAGCGGGAGATAGGAGCGATCACTTCCAACGCATTTAGCGTCACCAGGCTAGTAGCATCCAAGATTTCAAGACAAATCAGTCAGGCAAGTTAAACGGAAACATGGCGGGGGGATTCAATGATTTAGGTTTAAATCTCTGTCACTTTTTCAAAAGGCCTAGGGTAGCGCAGGTTAACGCTAAATAGGCTGCAAATAGCCCACATAGTGTAAACCCATTTACTTGCATACATTAAGAGGTAATTTTAACGCTAAACTCGTCCACGACGGCCAACAAATAAACAACAGGAGTAAAACGTGGAGATGGCCTGGCATTGCAATAATACCTGATTAGCGAACACCTGTACACGGGGATGACCGTTCAAAAGGAGGGACGCCGACTACGCTTTTCCTTTCCCATGTTGCTTGACAATAATGCATTTGCTCACACGTTAAGAATTACATAAGAAGGGCAAGGAGAGTGGGTTTAGGATGCATTTACTCTGGTTCCTTCGATGTCAAGCTGTTTGTGAAATCTTAGGTGTCACGTCAATTATGACAACGAGTCAATGACTTAATGCATAGGGTGCTAAATTTCGACAGATCGCGAGTTCAAGCCTCAAGGGTTGTAACAAACGGAGTTAAGTATGGTTGGCTGCTGATGGCTAAAATGCCACGTGGATGCACCCTCGGTCGCGGCGCTGGCATCTGCTGGACTATGTTCTCGTCCGGAGGCGAGATCGACAGGACGTGCTGGTGACCAAGGCGTTCCGCGATGCCGATGGTTGGACGGATTACCACCTCGTTATCTCCCAGATGAGGCTCCGACTCCAACCTCAACGAAGGCCCCAAGGTAAGCGGCCGCCAGGTAAGTTAAATACTCTTTTGTTAAATTTTCCTGCTCACTGTTTTGATTTCAGCAACAAAATAACCGGGAAACTGGAGAACCTGCATGCTCCAGATAATAACGATACCGTGGAGACACGATGGTGTCAACTGCGAAATGTCATCCAGTCCACCGCCCTCGATGTACTCGGACGCGCACACCGTCGACACCAGGACTGGTTTGACGACAATGACGCCGACATCAGCAACTTACTCGCGGAGAAGAATATACAACACAAAGCCTACCTGGACATGTGGACTGACGCCACCAAAGCAGCCTTCTTCAGATGCTGGTGCCTTGTACAACAACGGCTGCGGGGACGCAGAATGCCTGGATGATCCAAAAGACTGAGGAAATCTAGGGGTATGCGGTTCGCAATGAAATGAAAAACGTTTTCAAAGCCATCAAGGTCATCTACGGTACGCGTTTCAAGGGGAACGCACCGCGGCTCAGATCTGACGGCACAACACTGCTGACAGAGAAATCTCAAATTCTGAAGAACTGGGCCGAGCACTTCAGAATTGTCCTTAATTGCTCATCAGCAATCTCAGATACTGCCATTGACCGGCTCCTCAAGTGGACACGAACAATGACCTGGATCTGCCGCCTTCCCTACCAGAAAAAATACGGGCTGTGTAGCAGATTTCCAGCGGTAAAGCATCGGGATCTGACGCATTCCCACCGGATGTCTACAAGCACGGTGGGCCCCGGCTGATGGCTGAACTCACAACACTCTTCCAGGAGATGTGGCGCCAAGGACAAGTTCCTCAGGATTTCAAAGACGCGACCATCGTCCATCTCTACAAACGGAAGGGGAACCGGCAACTCTGTAATAATCACAGAGGCATCTCGTTGCTAAACATCGCCGGGAAGATCTTCGCCCGTATACTTCTCAATCGCCTTAACGGTCACCTAGAGCAGGGCCTGCTCCCGGAATGCCAATGTGGCTTCCGCCGACACCGCGTAACAACCGATATGATCGTTGCCGCCCGCCAGCTCCAAGAGAAGTGCCAGGAGATGCGAAATCACCTATACACTACCTTCGTGGATCTGACGAAAGCCTTTGACACGGTGAATCACGACGGACTGTGGAAATTAATGCAGAAATTCGGATGTCCAGAGTGGTTCACGCACATGGTGCGTCAACTTCATGACGGGATAACGGCGCGTCACTGACAACGGGACAGTATCCGCAGCATCGCAGTGACCAACGGAGTGCAGCAGGGCTGCGTACTGGTTCCCACTCTCTTCAGTCTCATGTTCTCGGCTATGCTGATGGACGCCTACCGTGATGAGCAGCCCAGGATCCGCATCGCCTACAGAACTGACAGGCACCTTCTCAACAGTTAGTGTATGCAGGCTTCAACGCACCGCAGACTGCGCTGATTTTGGATTAACAATTATTAGAGCCAAAACGGTTATCATGCACCAGCCGCCACCCAGCACGGAATACAATGCTCCCCGAATCAATTTCAACGGTGCTCAACTGAAAAACTTGGAAACCTAAGCCTTTCTAGGAAGCACGCTGTAACGCAACACGAGAATCGATGACGAAGTTGCCTAACGGATCTCCAAAGCTAGTCAGGCCTTCGGCCGGCTGCTGGTGTCCGTGTGGAATCACCACAGTATTCCCCTGAACACCAAACTGAAGATGTACAAGGCCGTCGTCTTGACGGCACTCCTTTACGGAGCGGAAACCTGGACCGTCTACTCGAACCAAGCCAGGAAGCTGAATCACTTTCATCTCAGCTGCCTCCGCAGAATACTGAAGATGAGATGGCAAGACATGATCCTGGACACGGAAGACCTGGAGCGGACCGGAATCCTCAGCATCCACGCCATGCTGAGGCAGGTGCAACTACGATGGAGTGGCCATCTGGTAAGAATGGACAACGAGCGACTTCCCGAATGACTTTTATATGGAGATGTCGCTATAGGTGCTCACCGACAGGGAGGTCAAATAGGACGCTACAAGAACACTTTGAAGAAATCGCTGAAGCAACTGCAAATCAACCCGGTGACCTGGGAGGACCTCGCATAGGATAGACCGGCATGGAGAAGATCAGTGAAGACTGGTTCAGTAATCTATGAGGCCAACGGAATCGTCGCCGCCAAGGCTAAAATAGAGGCACGAAAGTCACCAGCGCCCGGACCAACACCGCCAATGGCCAGGCCCTGCCAACATGCCCGCGCTGTCAACGCATCTTCCGCGCGCGAATTGGCCTGGTTGGACATCTTCGGACGCAATGCACCAACAATCCGACAATTCCAATTTCTACGTCAAATTCTGCCAACCCTCCTTCAGACTCTCCCACCCTCACTCATGGCATCAATTCCATTACTACCACCATCATAGAGACCAAATCCCACTACTTATCGCCTGTTACCCCCACCACCGCAACCACTACCGCCTTCACTGCAACCACCACCACCACCACCACCATCAGTGATGGGAACTCTCTCCTAAACTGTCCTGAATGTGACCGCACATTCACCTCACGCATCAGCCTGGTCGGTCACTTGCGAATCAATCGTACAGAGACTGGTGAACCAGTGCATGGGACTCCTACATACAGTCGACGCGCCCACCTCCCCTGCACTCCTTGCTCCCGCACATTTACACCCCGCATGGGCCTATTAGGACACATACGGCTTAACGACAACCTGCGGTAAACCAGCGGAGGCTAAGCCACATCAGCGCACACCATCTACACTTATACACAAACAACACCCTCACAATCATCATAATGTATCTGATAAAATCACGGTTTCCAAAAAACCGTGGCTTTGAAGGCTGCCAATCTTACGCTTACACCAGACCACGCCGTCGGCCCAGTGTATGTGTTGTGTGTGTCGAGTGGCTGAGCAGTGAACTGGGAGTCAGACGGCGATGGCTCCTCCATATCCCCTGATTTAGTGAATACTGCCGTGTGCGTTATGGGGGCCAGGTTGTGCTGTGGCGCACGAAGATGGGTACGCCGACTCGTCAGCCAATGCGCCCACTCCCACATCAGACAACTGACTGGCTCTGACGGTGGTCTGATTGTGGGGGTGGGGGAGAGAGTGAGGTCGACAGCTCAGCGTATTCTCCTCTCTATAAACAATCTGACGCGCTTGAAACTATCACGGTGCGCTAAAAGTTGTCGCTTGGAAGGTTACCAAAAAAACACACGCACAACAGTTCGACCGTCGATTTCGATGAGGTCCACCGTATGCCCCACACCAGGTGTTGCAGGGACGGTAATTTGCGCGTGAATAAGATTTAAGTGATATTAGCCTTGCGCTGCAGCTACCGCACTCTGTCCTCCACCCCAGAGGTCACGTTAAAAAAGGAGCCATCGCAGCCTGACTCTCAGACCACCAGTCAGCCACTCCACACAACACACATTGGACTAACTGTGAGGTCTGAGTGTAATTGTCAGTTGGCAACCTTCCAACCGCGGCGGTTAACGTTACCGCACACTCTCCTCCTCCCCCACCTGAACCCGGTATCATGACAGAGTCAAGAAGACCGGAGGCGGGAGATGACGCAGGTGGCTGGCGCGGCCGGAGCCGCCCCTGGCCGTACCACCACACCTGGCTCGGATCCCATGGAGTGGGAGTGCCATAAAGGCTACATTAAGAAGGAGCCATTGCAGCCTGACTCTCAGTCCACCAGTCAGCCACTCCACACAAAACACACATTGGGCTGACCACGTGGTCCGATTTATCCCGTCAGTTGGCAACCTTCCAAGCCACGGCTTTTAACGCACCGTGATAGTTTCAAGAGCGTCAGATTGTTTGTAGTGAGAAGAATACGCTGAGCTCTCGACCTCACTCGCTCCCCAACCCCAACAGTCAAACCACTGTCCGAGCCGGTCAGTTGCCTGATGTGGGAGTGGGCGCATTGGCTGACGGATCGGCGTACCCGTCTTCGCGCGCCACAGCACAACCTGGCCCCCATAACGCACACGGCAGTATTCAATTAATCAGGGGGATATGAAGGAGCCATCGCCATCGGAGTCCCAGTCTACTGCTCAGCCACTCGACATACACAGCACATACACAGGGCCAACGGCGTGGTCTGGTGTAAGCGTCAGATTGGCAGCCTTCCAAACCACGCTTTTTAGAAAACGTGATATATTCAGGTACATTATGATAATTGTGAGGGTGTTGTTTATGTATTAATGTAGATGGTGTGCGCTGATGTGGCTTAGCCTCCGGTGGTATACCGCAGGTTGTCGTGGAGGCGCATGTGTCCTATTAGGCCCGTGCGATGAGTGAATGCGCGAGGAAAATGAGGGCAGTGGAGGCGGAGATCTCTGCTGTGTGTTGGTGCTCCAGGCACTGGTTCACCAGTCTCTGTACGATGGATTCGTAAGTGACCGACCAGGCCGATGCGTGAGGTGAATGTGCGGTCGCATTGAGGACAGTTTAGGAGAGAGTCCACATCATTGATGGTGGTGGTGGTGGTGGTGGTGTTAGTGCAGACGAAGGCGGTGGTGGTTGCGGTGGTGGGGGTAACTGGCGGTGAGTATTGGGATGTGGTCTCTATTATGGTTGGAGCAATAGAATTGATGCCAGGAGTGAGGGAGGGGGAGTTCGAAGTAGGGCGAGCAGAATTTGACGTAGAAGTTGGAATTGTCGGATTTTTGGTGCATGGCGTCCGAAGATGTCTAACAAGGCCGATTCGCGCGCGGAAGATGCGTTGACAGCGCGGGCATGTTGGCAGGGCCTGGGCATTGGCAGTGTTGGTCCGGGGCGCTGGTGAATTTAGTGCCGCTCTTTTGGCCTTGGCGGCGGCTATCCGGTTGGCCGCATAGATTGCTGAGCCAGTCTTCACGGATCTTCTCCATGCCGGTCTATCCTGGGTGAGGTCCTCCCAGGTCACCGGGTTGATTTGAAGTTGCTTCAGCGATTTCTTTAACGTGTCCTTGTTGCGTCGTTTTTGACCTCCCTGCCGGCGACCACCCGTAGCGACATCTCCGTAGAAAATTCATTTGGGTAGTCGCTCGTCATCCATTCTCATAAGGTGGCCGCTCCATTGCTGCTGCACTTGCCTCAGCATGGCGTGGATGCTGAGGATTCCGGTCCACTCCAGGTCTTCCGTGTCCAGGATCCTGTCTTGCCATCTCAGCTTCAGTATTCTGCGGAGGCAGCTGAGATGAAAGTGATTCAGCTTCCTGGCTTGGTTCGAGTAGACGGTCCAGGTTTCCGCTCCGTAAAGGAGTGTCGACAAGACGACGGCCTTGTACATCTTCAGTTTGGTGTTCAGGTGAATACCGCAGCGATTCCACACGGAGGCCTGCAGCCACCCGAAGGCCTGACAAGCTTTGAAGATTCATTGGGCAACCTCGTCATCGATTTTTGTGTTGCGTGACAGCGTGCTTCCTAGAAAATCTTAGGTTTCCACGTTTTTGAGTTGAGCACCGTTGAAATTGATTCGGGGAGCATTGTATTCCGTGCTGGGTGGCGGCTGGGGCATGACAACCGTTTTGGCTGTACTGATTGTTAATCCAAAATCGGCGCAGCCTGTGGCGAATAGGTCCATGCTCCTTTACATGTCCTCCTCCGTCACGGTGTTAAGGGCGCAGTCGTCCGCGAAGAGCAGGTCATGGACTGTAGTCGTAGACACGCGCGTTGAAGCCTGCATACGCCAACTGTTGAGAAGGTGCATGTCAGTTCTGTAGGCGATGCGGATGCCAGGCTGCTCATCTTAGTAGGCGCCCATCAGCATAGCAGAGAACATGAGACTGAAGAGGGTGGGAGCCAGTACGCAGCCCTGCTTCACTCCGTTGGTCACTGCGAATGCAGCGGATACCATCCCGTTGTCAGTGACGCGCCGTCATCCCGTCATGAAGTTGACGCACCATGTACGTGAACCACTCAGGACATCCGAATTTCTGCATGACTTTCCACAGTCCTTCGCGATTCACCGTGTCAAAGGCTTTCGTCAGATCCATGAACTTAGTGTATAGGTGAGTTCGCATCTCCTGACACTTCTCTTGTAGCTGGCGGGTGGCAAAGATCATTTCGGTTGTGCCGCAGTATCGGCAGAAGCCACATTGACATTCCGGGAGCAGGCCCTGCTCTAGGTGACCGTTCAGACGATTGAGAAGGATACGGGTGAAAATCTTCCTGGCGATGTTGAGCAACGAGCTGTCTCTGTGATTATTACAGAGTTGCTGGTTCCCCTTCCGTTTGTGGAGATGGACGATGGTCGCATCGTTGAAATCCTGAGGAACTTGTCTTTGGCGCCACATCTCCTGGAAGAGTGTTGTGAGTTCAGCCATCAGCCGGGGCCCACCGTGGTTGAAGACTTCCGGTGGGATTGCGTCGGATCCCGGTGCTTTACCGCTGGAAATCTGCTGCACGGCCCGGATGGTTTCTGGTAGGGAAGGCGGCCGATCCAGGTCATTGTTTATGTCCACTTGAGGGAGCTTGCCAATTGAAGCATGGGAGATGGCTAATGAGCAATTAAGGACACTTCTGAAGTGCTCGGCCCAGCGCTTTCAGAATTTGCGATTTCTCTGTCGGCGGTGTTGTGTCTTCAGAGCTGAGCAGCGGTGCGGTCCCCTTGATACACGGGCCGTAGATGACCTTGATGTCTTTGAAAAAGTTTTTCATTTCATTGCGGACTGCATACCCCTGGATTTCCTCAGCATTTCGGATCATCCAGGCGTCCTGCATCTCCCGCAGCCGTTGCCGTACAAGGCGGCGGCATCTGAAGAAGGCTGTTTTGATGGTGTCAGTCCGAAGGTCCATGTAGGCTTTGTGTATTGTATTCTTCTCCGCGAGTAAGTTGCTGATGTCGGCGTCATTGTCGTCAAACCAGTCCTGGTGTCGACGGTGTGCGCGTCCGAGTACATCGAGGGCGGTGGACTGGATGACATTTCGCAGTTGACACCATCGTGTCTCCACGGTATCGTTATCATCTGGAGCATGCAGGTCCTCCAGTTTCTCGGTTATTTCGTTGCTGAAATCAAAACAGTGAGCAGACAAATTTAATAAAAGAGTATTTAACTTACATGGCGGCCTCTTACCTTGGGGCCTTCGTCGGGGTTGCAGTCGGAGCCTCATCTGGGAGATGACGAGGCGGTAATCCGTCCAACCATCGGCATCGCGGAACGCCTTGGTCACCAGCACGTCCTGTCGATCTCGCCTCCGGACGAGAACATAGTTCAGCAGATGCCAGCGCCGCGACCGAGGGTGCATCCACGTGGCCTTCTCCCGCGTCGGAAGGCGGAAGAAGGTGTTGGTCAGCAGGAGACGGTGTTCCGCACACTTGTGCAAAAGAAGGAGGCCGTTATCGTTACAGCTACCGAGACCGTGGGGACCCAGCACTCCTGCCAGGCAGCGTGGTCCGTCCAGACATGGGCGTTGAAGTCATCAAGGACAATTAACTTGTCCACCTTCGACACAGTCGCCAGCAGGGCGTGAAGGCCCTCGTAGAATTTGTCCTTCGCCACATCAGAGCTCGTCATTGGGGGAGCGTAGGCGCTGATGATGGTGGCAAACTGGTCTCCCCGAAGAGGCTGGCGGAGGCTCATCAGACGATCATTGATACCCTGTGGCAGACAGGGAAGACGTCCCACGATGTCGTTCCGGATGGTAAAGGCAACACCCGCGTCGCGTCGCTCTGCCTTTGGCCAGCCACTCCAAAAGAATGTGTAGCCGGCACCCACCTCCTCCAGCTGACCCTGCTCAGAGAATCGGGTCTCGCTGAGGCAGCAATATCCGCCTTGTAGTGCGCCAGTTCCCGAGCGACGAGCGCCGTCATCCGTTCCGGCCGGTTGCTCCTAGGATTTTCTAAAAGGGAACGAACATTCCAGGCTGCTAGTGTGAGTGGACTCACCCGAGCAGCCTGGAGGGTATGGCGAGTGGGATGGGGACGGAGGCTATTGTTGGTCAATGGTAGTGTCCGTATCCTGACAGCAGTCTATTTCGCTGTCAATTTAGGCGTATTTTTTGTGTTCTAATTGAATTATGAATTTTCTTCTGCCGGGTTGTACCCAAGTGACTAGTATCTACAGGCAGGCTTTAGAGTTAATAAGCCCAGTTACGAGTAGCATTCAGGGGCCTTTCCATACTGCAGGGAATTTTCGGTTTAACCTGAGAATACGGCTCTAGAAACCACACAGGCACTCGCGTATCAATGAGCACTAACTCATTACCTACCGATGGGGGAGTTCTTTATCATTATCATCATCTAAACAGGGGTGGCTACTGGAGAGGCCAGAACAGTCACCATGTTGCACAGAATTAGCGTACGAAACCGAAATTATATCCATCCTTTCCAGACCGTATGATTGCATTTAAAAAGCCGCAGAAAGATCCGTCAGTTTACGCCCCATTTAAGCAGTAAACGGTGACCTAAACACTGTCCAATCAGAAGTCTCTACGCTACTTTGCAGGCATTAGCCTGGGATTATTTACCATGATACTGAGTACTGGCTTCACCTAAGTACACTATTATATTCTCAAGTATATTTCACAATTTCAACCGGCCTCTCGGAGTTTGAACGTTTACTGATTTGATGCTAACTTTCGTGCCCCAGGAAAGTTCGTTCTCGCTGTACAAGAAGAAGGCTTTCTGATCACCAACATCGAGACGTACTCATCAGAGCTTTTGGGTTTGTGAAGGAGTCATTGGCCAGAAAAGGGGAAGACAACAACAAATGGGCAGTATTCAAGTGCGTTGACATCGAGGTGATTGTCCGCACCCAGGCCGATAATTATCACCCTAGCTGCTAGCAAGGCATGCCTGAGACTGACGAGAAAACACTGCAAAGAAGTAGATTCGATTACTGGAACAAGAAACCTAGTCGCCTGACGTTTCGGATTCATGCTCGAACCCAGTCTCAGAGACAGTCAGTGCCTAAGTATGAAGTAATCGTATCTGATGCTATCTCTGATTATGGTTTCGATCATGAAGGATGTTCTTGTTCCAGTGCTCGCATCTACTTCTTCTCAACTAATTTCTAGAACTCGCGTTTTTGCCTGTACCAGCAAGTCACTGCGAATCTACGTCTGCCAAGTAAGCCATTGCAGATGATGTCTTTCGAAGGTTGCTATCCTTGGGCTTGACAGTCGACTGTTGTGCAAGCCCCAAAACTCTGCTGAATAAAATTTCCATATCAGAGGCTATCATCTTAGAATAACTTCAACAGTGCTGGACCCGAAGCATGATCCCAAATCACTCGATACACTTCGGCATGCCAGTTTTCAAGTTAGTCTTCTCAGCCACCTAGACTGATCTCATTCGCGAATAATAACACCTGCTGAAAGATTTGGAATTTTAATTTCAAAATAAAGCGTAGCTCTCTCTCTGATATGGATGCTTGAGAAAATAAAATATCGAAGAAGCAAGGAAATAACTTATTTTGGAAACTGATGTGCAACGTAACTTGAAGAAATGGAATATTTCGCTTTCAAAGGACCAACTTTTTAGTTTCATTAGAGATTTTCGTCTGAATTCTCGTATATTTAATCGGCCGGATGTAGCCGGATTTCCGGTAGGGATCGCTTATATTTACCGCAGCCCTCGGTAAGATACGGTAGCAAAAAGGCCCCTTTATGCAGGTGGTTTTTCGCTAAATGGCAGGAAAATGTGGGTCATAACTAAGGTAAGTGTAGGATTAAGGATAGGGCTAGGGATAAGATGAGGGTTGTGGAAGTCAAGTAAGCGCGTGACCCTCATTGGTGTGGTGAGGATCTCACTCGATCCCATTCTGTCCGCCCGTCAGCTTGCTACTGGCGATAAACGAACGTTGTGTGATAGGACACATGCCACATATAATACACAGGTAAGTTGCTAAGGGTACAACAGGCAAGACGCAGATGGCTGTTTCACGGTTGTTACCGATCATCAGCACACCATATTCCTTGTGCATTGAGGTATACACAGAAGTCAAGTAAGCGTGTGATCCTCACTGCGTCTTGCCTTTTGCATCCTTGGCAACATACCTGTTTATTTGAGTTGTGGCTAAGTTATTTGTAATGTTAGGGTTAGGACATGGAAATAGGTATTCCTTCCGGAATTTAGCGCAAGGGCACCTGAGTTGCTTGGGGAGGGGGTGCACAGTCCTTTTCTCGTATTCTCAGTGGCGGGACACATTACCGAGTCCCCCCGAGTTTTCCTTCTTAACTATGTCCTATGAATTGAGACAGTACTTCCAGGGGGGCGCGGAGATCAGGTGTTCCGAACTCCCCAGAAAAACCAATATCAAGTTCCGAAATATATGTTTATTACTTCTGCCCCCTTCACTGTGAACGCTTACAGCCGTGCTGCGCTTCCGGTCTACCCGAACAGACAGCCACAACCGTCTCGGAATGGTGCAATGCAACACACCAATCGGGCATAGGATCCTTGAACTACCGCTCGGGAACTCATATACGCAGCGGGCATCACAAACTCCCTTCCAGTCTCCCTTCCAGACTTAGCACTGTCAGGCAACTTTTATGGTCTCTCCAGTAGCCACCCCTGTTTGAGATGATGATAATGATAAAAACTCCCCCCATCGGTAGGTAAAGAGTTAGTGCTCATCGATACACGAGAGCCTGTGTGGTTTCTAGAGCCGGAATCTCAGGTTAAAACGAAAATTCCCTGCAGTACGGATAGGCCCGTGAATGCTACTCATAACTGACAGAAGAAAATTCATAAATCACTTTGAACGCAAAAAACTACCCATAAATCGACTACGAAATAGACTACTGTCAGGATACGACACTACCATCGAACTGCATAAGTGGATGGACATAGGAAGCAGATCAATATACATTAACGAGTCAAAGTACAGCTCACTAATCCTGGGTAAAGTCAACTAGACTCGGTCACAGATATAGATTATTGTCATGTTGAGTACCGCCAATGGTCGAAGCCTCCTACATGTAAATCGCCAGTTTGACACAAGCCAACGGCTGTTGTTTGAAGGTGTAAATGTTGTGTTACCCAACTGGAGTAGACGCCTGCAGAATTTATAAGCAGTTCCACTTATTGCAACACCAAATAAATAACTCAGGCAATGCTGTCAACTACAACCAAAACTTAACTGACGATTATTCCCTTTTATTTTCCGTCTTCAGAGTCTCCGAGTCTGGTTGTTTAGCTCGAAATCTAACGAAAGTGCCTAGACGAGAGATTTCAGTTCTTCGCATAGTGGATGCAAAATCATCTCCAGTTACGGCAGCACACACGGAGACCTTGTCCACACAGCTCCGATCGACTAGCATGTAGGCAGTTTGACTAGCTGCCAAGAAAGTTCTACAAATAATCGTGGCGAGGAGAGAGAGGCTGGAGAAAACATGTTTGCGGTAAACATGTTTGCTGCATGCAGCCAAAGCGATGCAAAGCTGAAAGGTCTTGTGGTCCGGTGTATGAATGAGAACCAATGGCAGCGGGGGCGGAGCAGATGTTGTAGTCGCGGGTAAAGGACGTCGTTAGCGCGCCTCACTTGGTACTTCGTCCTTCTGAGTTCATTTTACCAGTTTCATCTTTTTCGAGACTGAACAACGCTTCTCAAAGCTACGAATTGTAGAGGAAAATAGACAAAAAGAATTTTGGCGTTTTCGTATCAGTTAGTTTAAGAGGCTCTTTCAGTGCCTAGTTTGACGCTCAAAATGAGAGAGAGAGAGAGAGAGAGAGAGAGAGAGAGAGAGAGAGAGAGAGAGAGAGAGAGAGAGAGAGAGAGAGAGAGAGAGAGAGAGAGAGAGAGAGAGAGAGAGAGAGAGAGAGAGAGAGACCAACATCGAGGAGACCCATCCTCATGACCGACTGTAAAGAAATTGATGCGCTAGAGCCTATCACGAAGCGCAAATGAGTCTTGGATTTGACGGGCACCAACAGACGGAGATAACTCGGTTCTTCTCAGACAGGAAAAAGTAATCTTTATGGCTTTATCCGAGTCCCCTTACAGATAAATAGTACATTTTGTCAGCCAGGGGTCAACTTCGGTTACTGGAGGGGCTAAAATCTGTTCAACATCCGTCGCCTGAAAGCATCTTTGGGGATCTCAAAGACTAGCATCTGTGACCTCAGAAGAAGAAGAGGCGCTATACCGGAACATGGTGTTTATTGGCCTGATGACAGCACAGACCAAAATTCTGGGCTCGGTATGTGGATGTTACCTTTTTCTTCAGTTAACGGGATCAGGCGCTGACATTTAACGAATGTCTCAATACCGTCTTCCCGGACATTAAATTTACCAGGGAGGAGGTAGAAAACAGTCAACTGGCCTTTCTGGATCTCCTAGTTTGCCGCAAATATTTTGATGGTCTGAAAACCAAATTGTTCACGAGAGCAACAAATACGACGCAAGTACTCAACATCAACAGCAGCCACCCGATCGCTAAAAAACGCAATTGCGTAAGGACGCTATACCGGCGCGTCGGGATGCATTGCAGTGAAACGTAAGACAAGGTTTCTGAGGTCCAATATCTTCGACGGGTACTGAGAGCAAATGGCTAACCGCACCAATTTGTCAACCAGTGCATACGAAAACAACAAGCAAGAGCAAATCCAACCGGCCCTAAATTCTGACAAGCTCTTCCGTACGTCAAGAACGTCTTGGAAGCCGTCAGCAACCTTCTCACTCCCCTTGTAGTTGGGGTTGCACACAGGCCAGAAGTGACCATCGGGCACCGAGTCATGAGGCCGAAGGGCTCACTGCCACGGCAGGAAACATTTGGCGTCGTTTACCAGATCTGGTGCAGTTTTGGACAACGACATTAAGTTGGAGAAACCGGAAGATTACTCTGGACGCGAATAGCCGAGCACGCAGCTGTGGCGAGGAGGAAAGACGCTGGCTAGCAGGTTACACTTCACTTGACGCAACTTGGTCATATTTTCAAGGTTTGTGAGGCCAAAATCCTCGCAAGCGGTGATAACTGCGTGAGCCACGAGTTGCTTGAGTCCTGGTTCTCAGGCTCACAGTCCATTAACAAGCGCATTGAACTCCCGTTTCCATCGTCTGAGCAGGGGAATGAGTCACGTGGGGAGGACATGCGTGAGCAACACCTCAAATGACAGTGAGCCAAATTTCCGGGCCAGTATCATGCTCACATCCAACATGGATGATGAAATCACGGCCATTAACGACTCGGAAGAGGATGGCCAAGCTATCATCGCATCAATTACGACCCAGCGGTGATCGCGTGGCCACTAAGTGATCTAAATACTGCTCACCTTGTGCATCTATCACCCTTTTCTGCAAATGTCCCTGATGATGGGTTCGAGAGAGAGAATCCGAAACTTCAGGCCAATAAACATCATGTTCTAGTGTTCGCCTCTTCCTCTTCATCTTCTTCTTCTTCTTCCTCTTCAGAACTGCTTCATAGAACTCGCTTGATCGCTTCTATCAACCGAATCCGACCTGCTGTTCATGGATGACCCTGTGGTAACCGCCACAAAGGAGGATGAGGATAGTCAACAAAGTATGAACCTATTTTCCTCCAGTTACTCCAACACCGGACTGACAATCAACAACTTAGGGGATAGTGGTCATGCACCAGACGGTGCCTAATACTATACACATCGAATCCCACATTATCGTCGGTGGAACTCACCTCACAGCTTTGGTGAAATTAACGTATCCTTGGAGTAAGAATTTAAAAAAAACATGGCAATCGATTATGAAATCGCTAGTCTGGTTTCCAAGGCCGTTCAGGCCTTCAAACGGATAAAACACTCTGCCGTCGCATTGTTCTCCCGGTATGGAGAATTGAATTCAACCATTTTCATATCAGATGCCTCTAATAATAGTAAAGTGAAGTAGCAGTAAAGGATCCCAGACACTCAGCTCCTCGAAGGAACTAGCATCGTCGTCATGCTGAGGAAGATACAACTGTGATGGAGCATCCACGCCGTAAGGATGGACTATGGGCACTTGTCCGTACGGCTTTTCTAAGGCGTTGTGGCTACGGGTGGTCACAGACAAGGCGGAAAGAAATTTCACTAAACGTGCACCTTGAGGACCCTGCTCACCAACTTGCAAATTAATCCGGGGTCCTGGCTGGACCTAGCTCAAAATCGACAGGCTTTTTGTGCCGTCGTAAAGATTGGAGCGGCGTTATTCGATACTCAGGGAATAAGAGGGTTCAAGTATGACGACAGCTTTCGTAGGTCAATGAGCATTACCGATAAAGACAAGGGAGACCGCAATGAGCACTCTTGGCTTATTAGCCCTCATTAGCCAGCCATATCCAGCATCAAGTGTTGGGACACCTGAGACTCGAACCCGCAACCTGCTGGTTAGAAGTCAAACGCCGTACGCATTGAGTCGCGGACTCGTTGTCCAGTCGGTTGCGCTTGGGTATAGTAAAAGTGGTAATGGGACGATCGAGAGTGAGCCCTAAGGCACAGCGGCACGAGTATGTCCCGTAACGCGATCTGAGAGCTCCCACTAAACATCCATTGTGCGCACACTGTCAACGGCATGGCTCGGTCTCGTTATACATCTGCGAATCCACTGCAATGTCAACACGACCAACCCACCTCTCATCTCATAACACACCACCATTATCTTCATCCCTATCAAAACCAACAAGGCCACCTTACAGACTACCAACCACAAGATAGACTAAATGCAGACCGCAAATATATATCAAGCGACGGCCTGATCAGCCACTTGCAAATCCATCGCACGGTGTCAGGGACATCGATGCCAGAGGCCCCAGTATTTACCTGTCGCAGCCGCTCTAGACCTCACAGCTACACCTCGGCCGGTCTGCCCTCCTCCCCTCCGGGCACACATAGGCCTAGGCCACCTATAAACTCCCTCCACACCAAATGCAACACCGTCCGTAACCGTCATATCTCTTTCCAGCCACAAGCATATGATCAGCTTCGTGGTTGCCGGTATTGCCAGCGCACCTCCACATGTCAGAATCGAGACCTCTCATGCAAGTGAGAAGCGTGTTATTGGATGTAGCTTTGGCACATTAATTGGTGACCAAATCGCGTGTGGCAAGTGTAAATTGGCTGCTCTAGCTCTATTCACCACTAGACCCAATCCCACAGACAGATGTTGGTTAGGCTCAGACAATCGACTAATGAAGACGGGGGGATAGAGTGAGACCAGTATGGGAGATGCCGAATTTAGGCTAATTTTCGCATGCTAGGTGTATGTATAAATAGGGAAGACGAAGGGCGTTCGATCACTGGAACCATTGCTTCATATATCTGAGATTTTTCAGTCACACAGGAGTCCATTGTCAGATAAAAAAGCGGCAAAAACAAGCAGCAGTTAAAGGGGATATGGGCCAGTCACAAATCAGTTGCTTAGTCTGGAGGAGACGGCACAAAGCTCTGTAGGCCGATGCCAGACCAATATATCGATTGACTAAGGTATCATCAGAGGTTCACACTTCAATCAATTTGCGGTTTATCTTGCTTCTGGCGTTGGCGATTAGCTTCATGACTGTGACGTTAAACTGGCGACCCGTTTTTTGGGATAATCAGCCACCCCGTTGCACAGCCGGCCTAGGTTCATGTATGCGCAATCCAAGAATTCGTACATGAACATAAGCTGCCTGTGTGACGGGGTGATGGATCGATATATCGATATGGCGCTGGCATACAGAACCCTGCACAGTCATTTCCAGACTGGCATTACGGATGTTTGATTAACTCCGACCCCCCTATAACGGTTACTTGTTTTGTTGCCACTTTTAGTCCTGACGATGTACTCCTATGCGAGTTCGAAAACTCAGATGAATGAAGAAATTGTTTCCGTTGACCGAAAAACCTTCTTCTTCTTCTTCTTCTTCTTCTTCTTCTTCTTCTTCTTCTTCTTCTTCTTCTTAGTATTATTATTATAATAATAATAATTATTATTATTATTATTATTATTATTATTATTATTCAGGAGAAGATGCGATCGCTGGAACAAGAAGTTTATTGGCCGGATGTTTCGGATTCGTACTCAAACCCATCATCAGAGGCAATGGTAGATAAGAAGAAATGGGAAAATCCATCCCAAAGACAAAGTAGCACATCAGTGACATGAATAAATCTGATGCCATCGGTGCCTGGTGGTTGAGGCAGGAGGTAGCATGGTAGATGCTGCATAAGTTTACCTCACTACAGACGCATTCACGAGCAAGTCACCGTTGGTAGGTCAGCTCGTGGTACACGTGGTAGAATGCTGCTAATTGACGGGATAACTCGGTCCCCGGACTGAGAGTCGGACTGCAATGGCTTCTTCTTAGTGGGGTCTTTATGGCATTCCCACTCAGCTGGGAATAGAGCCGCTCCCTTCTGTTGTCGTGTTCTTGTTTGTAATGGAACACAGTGCGTGGGCCTGCGCTCTCTCTCCCACCTCCGGTCTCCTAGACTCTGTCTTGACACCGGGCCCAGGTGGGGGGGGAGGGGAATAGGGATTGAGGTAGATGCAGCGATGTCTGCTGTCACTATAATCCACCGCAAGTCACCGTCCGTGCGCCATCATGCTCTGAAGCACACAGTAAACACCGTCGAAGTTGATGGTTAAAATGTTGGATGAAGTTGACTGTGGTGGTCAAAGGACCAATTTCTCTAATTCAATCTCCCCTTTCTCGTTCAACTGATGTATCCATTGACCTATTGTACTATGCTTTATAGACCTTGCAGTATGTGTCCTGTTACTGAGCGAGGTGTCGATAATATTATTTAAGCATTCTAATCGACGTTTAACTGACCTATTTCTAAATGAAATATTCTTCCTGAAATTAAAAAAACTGGTTCAGTGGACATAGCAGATGTGAAAGACAGCCGTTTCACGTATGCTTACAAAGAAACCGAGACGCAAGTTCCACTTTATAAACCAGATGATATGAGTGTCTGTAGTTAGAGCACAAAACTCTGACCACCCGCGTACCAGGGTCCCGATCATATGACCTGCAGAAGCAAACCAGAACGTGGCAACCGACAGCAGGCAGCCTAGCACCTTGGTCCAACGAGGCTTAGACGCGTGACCGTACTAAACAATGGTTGCTATGGTGTCATTGTATAAAAATAACCGTGAAACTTTGCTTTTATTTCATAAAGAGTTACTGAAGAGCAACCAAGAAGTACAATAGTCTATCCTCTCTTTTTTCATCATAAGCGCAAAACCGAAGTTGTGGGCGCTTACCTTCAGAAAATTCAATTCCACACGAAAGAATAAGCCTTCGAGGGGTTCCCATGCCGAAAAAGGCGCAGCGTTCTTCAGGTGAGTCAGCCGCGCCCTTCGCGTTATCCGGTTTTTCGCGTTGTGAAGTATGACGCGGTACACTCATTTACATGTGGCCGCTAAGCTGGACAAGTTATGTTCATTAATGCAGGGATTTTACGATGTCCGATGTACTCTCAATATCTCTGACCGTCATGATGAATCATATTTGTCCAGGAGACATGAGAGTTAAGTGCGGCAGAGGTGAGGGCTGAATTCCATGATGAAGAGACATTTCATTGGTCTATTTGCAACAATACTTCGCTCTGCCTGAATGCCACCAATCCCCTATGCATTTACGAATGTGGTATTTGGCTAGATAAACAGGGGAGGGGACGGTCAAACCTAGGAATAGAGCCTTTCCCCATAATACAGGTGTCCATGCGATAAATTCCAGGAAGGGTACCTATTCCAGGGCTAACTTGAATCTAGCCCTGTCCTTCACTCTAACCCAAACATTACCCTTATCCTCATCTCCTGGGAATTTAGCGCAGGAACACCCATATTACAGACGGAGATTCCTATCTTCCTGTCATACCGAGGGCTCCTCGTGAATTTTCAAACTGTTTGCAACATTGTCGCTGCGGGGTTGTTCGGTCATTGAAGAGTGAACGGTGGAAGGCTGCGTTCCATGGGAGGACCGACGGTCACGTTCTGAAGGCTGCGGTGGTGAGTGGAGGACTAAAACTGATAACTGCATCTACAGCACTAGGCGTTCCCATGCTGCGATTCGAGGGCGGAGCGAAGGCGTCCTGCGATCGATAATTTCTAGGGTTTGGGTGGTGGGTAGCGGTGCCATGACTTATGCCGGCACAATTTGGGTCAAGGTCGAAGTGGCGATAATTACTGCCGCCTTCGCAACCCAGCGCGCCGTAGAATAAAAAGAAGGGGAAACCTGGGTACCCCCCCTACTATTGTTTTTTTTTTAAAAACTTGACCGCAAATGAACAGTAAACTTGTTAGATGAATCCCTTATAGGTTAAAGCTTCTCACCGAACTTGCTGGGGTTAACTGCACACAAAAACATCTAATGTCTACGACTTAGCTCGACCGACCCACATAAAATCAAATTTAATTAGCTCAGACACGTATGTGGATAATGGTTCTGTGTGAATTGCTTTGGTTGTAAAACGTTCAATTTTTGAAATTTTGTATTACGGACGCCAACAGACATAGGTAGAAATTTGTATAATTTGGGTCGATCCAAGTCTAGGCGACTTTCGTGAATCACATTGTCTGAGTCTTTAAGACTTGATGAGTAAAGCAGTACGCGGTGGCTGGGTTCACTGATCTGGCCTGCCAGGATATTCCAGTTGACCTATCTTTTACTCGGAGTTTTCACCTGCTGGTTCGTCCGTCAGACTTGGCGAGAACACTCCAACGAAACTTTAGCGACCTGTGTAGGAGTTGAAGCATTGTGATGGCGATTTGCCCCCTCCCTTCTCATCGCTCCCTCTCTATCTGCATTGCCCCACACATGGGGGGATAAGGCGGTCCTACTATGATCTATATGGCGCTGTGACGATTGTGAACTGATAAACTGAAACAACCGAGGACGAGAAACACTCCGTCCGACAACGTGCAAAATCTTTCCTAATGGCACACAGACCAACCCAATGGGTTTCGAATAGTGAGTAAAAAACTTTGAAGGAACTAAGGATGGACGAACAAATTATAATTCTACCCGCTGATAAGGGGCGATAAACTGTCGTAATGAATTGGGAAGTGAATAAATTGCGCGGAGCATTCTAACGCCAAAATTCGATTACGAAGAACGAACGGCGCCAAATGAAACCAACGGATATGTTTCTGGCTCGCTTCTATTATCTGCCAAAGGTCCATAAACCAAATGTTCCACTGTGGTCAAAAGTCGCCCTGAAAGTTAACCCCACCTATAATCAAGCAAACTGGATGAACTCGAAACTGAAATTCCTCCAAAACTGCGCCTGTCTCAGTCCGTTCAACCTTCCAATTCCTGGCAGGCCTCCAAGGTTGGAGGATTCAATCGGACGAAGTGATGGTTTCTTTTGACGTGACGTCCTTATTCACATCCACCCCGCCGAGTTTAACACAAGAAGTCTTGCGCAGGAAACTCAAGGAGTCATATGATGAAAACCAGAATTCTCTCAAAATTTAACACCTTATGAAGCTGTTCAAATTTTTCCAAAAGACCTACTTCACCTTTGCCGGAGAAACCAATGAGCAGATCAAGGGAACTCCAATGGGCTCCCCAATCTCCGGTTTAGTGGCAGAATTGGTCCTACAAGAGCTGGAAAAGATCACATTCAAACAACAGCAGCCTATCTTTTGGCACCTTTACGTATACAACACATTTGTTATCGTGAAGAGGAACATGCTGCAGCATTTCCATGATCACGTTAGCTCGATCTTTCCAGATATACAATTCACGAGGGAAGAAGAAAAAGAGCAGCTGCTCCCCCTTTCTTGATGTACTCGTCAGGTGACGTCCCAACGGCGAAATAGAAACGGCTGTCAAAAGGAAAGCGACTACCACCACGCCGCTTCTCAACTTTCACAGCAACCATCCGGTGAATCACAAACAAAGCTGTGTGAGAACACTGTTCAAACGCATCAAGACTCATTGCAGCAACCCGGTGGAAAAAGTACGTGAGGCCCGATACCTCCGCGAGCAGTTTATGCGTAGCGGCTATCCGAAGGCGTTCATAAGCCGATGCCTACGTGTTCGCCCCCGGAGGACCCAACTAGAACCAACTCCAACGGTAGGGCATGCGATGCCATACATCAAGGACGTGTCAGAAGCGACCGAGCACCTTGTTGCAGGACTTTGTGTCGGAATTGCACACCGACCCAACGCTGCCATGCACAGTAACGCCATGAGAATCAAGGACAAATTAAATCCGAGTGAGCAGTCGGGAGAAGTGTATCGCATCCCGTGCCAAAACTGTTCCTGTAACTACACAGAACAGACTGGACATATGCTTGGATCGCGCATACATGAGTATAAGCTTACTGTGAGATGGGGTGACGGTTTATCACAAGTGGCTGTCCACACCTACGAAACGGGTCACGAGTTTAACATCGCAGACACGAAGATAATCGCCCATGCCAGATGCAAAACAAGCCGAAAATTTATTGAAGCCTAGGCCTCCAGTGAGAACTCGGTCAATCGATTTATCGACCTGGCGCCGGCATACAGGGCCCTGTGTAGTCACCTCCGGACTGGCGCCACTGGTGTCTGATTGGGTCCATCCACCTATAAATGGTAATTATTTATGTTGCTGTTTTATCTCTGACGATGGACTGCAGTAAGAGTTCGAAAGCTCAGAGGAATAAAGCTATGATTCCGGTGACCGAACAGCCTTTTCTTCTTCTTCCTCTTCTTCTTCTTTTTCTTCTTCTTCTTCTTCTTCTTCTTCATCATCATCATCATCATCGTCATCATCATCATCGTCATCATCATCATCATCATCATCATCATCATCATCATCATCATCATCATCATCATCATCATCATCATCATCATCATCATCATCATCATCATCATCATCATCATCATCATCATCATCATCATCATCATCATCATCATCATCATCATCATCATCATCATCATCATCATCATCATCATCATCATCATCATCATCCTCATCATCATCATCATCATCATCATCATCCTGAGCACCATCATCACCATCATCATCATCATCATCCTCCTCATCATCATCATCATCATCATCATCATCATCATCATCATCATCATCATCATCATCATCATCATCATCATCATCATCATCATCATCATCATCATCATCATCATCATCATCATCATCATCATCATCATCATCATCATCATCATCATCATCATCATCGTCATCATCATCATCATCATCATCATCATCATCTTCTTCTTCTTCTTATTCTTCTTCTTCTTCTTCTCCCTCACTTATCCACACACCAGAAATGCGAACATTTGCGTCTATTAGTGAAACTTCTCTCGCTTTGGAATCCTGTTACCGGACGGTTTGTGGCATGGGGGGTGGACTGTTTAGCTTTGTCACACGCTACGCTTACAGCTCTTGTTTTGTCATTGGCGCGCGATGACTGTGGGCAGGGTGGAATGAGGTTGATTTAGTGCACGTTTGAGCCAACATGAACAAAGTTATGCCTAACTCAGAAGGGGCGGAAGATGCGCTCGTTAGAATAAGCCGTCGATATGTCTGACGGTTCGGATTCGCCCTTGATTGTCACTGATGATGGGTTCGAATGAGAACCCCAAACTTCAGGCCAATTAGCTTTTCGTTCCGATTATCGCGTCTTCATCTTCTGAACTGCTTCCTGGAACTCAAATTTGTCTCTTATGATCCAGTACTCCGTTTAGTGGACACAGCGGCTGATGCCAGCATTAGCGACGGTCTGCGCTTTCACCTACAGGAAATCATCGATCCCACACATTAATATCACGTGATTGAGAGTGGCCATAAGGCCACATTAAAAATGAGTCAGTGCAGGCCGCCTCTCAGTCATTCGCCAGTTGGCAGTTATCCGAACTGAGAAGTTAAGAACTCCGTGAGAGTTCCCTTACGGGTTAGTGATATTTTGGGTAGAAGAGGTTACTTAGGGTCACCTACACGGAGCAGCTTTTACGAGAACACCTTGTGACGTCAATACTAGGGAAAATGCGATTCTCAGGTGGCATCTCAAAAGAATAAACGGTGATCAACGGGAGAAATTTATTGGAGGACGGACGTTTTAAGCAGTTATTTCATCTATGCAGCCTCAGACACGTAAAATTCGTGCGCGCAGTTTTCCTTATATAGTGCGCCCAGCTTGATGCGTAACCCGCCCGTGCAGTTGCGGCAGGTCCGCAGTCGGCGGACACCCAGGCTTCTTTCACATGTAGTGCTGTGTGATCATCGTCTTAGCCCACAATCTCGACAACATCAGATTTGAGGGTGTGCTCTGCCTGCGTGACATCAGTTGCTACCCGAGTTTAGAGCAGGCTACGTTGACGACATCTTCGTACTGATCGGTTGAGATAAAATTAACTACTGCGACCTACAACTGAACTCGATCCTCTATGATATACGTATCGTGATGGAAGAAGAAGAAGGAGGAGGAGAAAGAAGAAGAAGAAGAAGAAGAAGAAGAAGAAGAAGAAGAAGAAGAAGAAGAAGAAGAAGAAGAAGAAGAAGAAGAAGAAGAAGAAGAAGAAGAAGAAGAAGAAGAAGAAGAAGAAGAAGAAGAAGAAGGGGAGCATAAACGTCCGTTCTTGGATATTCTCGTCTTTCACCAACCGGGCGGCAAGCTGGTGACGTTAGTCTGCTGAAAACCGACGAAAACGCTGTAAATGCTCAGTCATAACAGCAACCACGCACTGCAAAACAAAAAAACTGTGTACGCACGCTATGCCAGCAAATGTAAGGTCATTTCAGCACAGCAGTTGCCAAACGGGATGACTGCAAGCTCCAGTGAGAGCTCCTCCGAGCCAACGGCTGCCCGCGATCATTTGTTGATAAGAGTCCAAGACAAAAACGAAATGGAGCAAAGTGTAGTCAGCCAAAAATCGTAGCGGGCCTCCGAAGCTACTCGCACCACTCCGAATAGGCGTTGCTCCTAGACCTGATGCGACAATTGATATGGCCAAAGACCCTATCCCTAAGCAGGAGATGTCGGCCGTTGACTACTGACTTCAGCTCAACTGCGGGCTGTGCAACTACTTCGGACCGATGGCTGCAAACATGACTGCATAAGCACCAGTTGGCCGTGCAAAGGTTGGAGTTAGTCGGAGGTAGCAACCCATGCCACGCCGATGGGACGACACACCTTCAACTTTCACATCGTGGGCCGAAGTGACGATCACCCAGCCGGACAGGTGCAAGGACACTGGATGTCCATCAGCTACTCTGTCAAGCACCACATTAATTTGTCTCCCCTGACTGGTTTTATGAACCGTCTTGACGGTAGACAGTCACGGCGCGGAACAATCGGGGCCGTCAATAATCTCTGGGGTCAACGAGGTCGGGGCGACACGTCACGATGAGCTGCGGGTCCGATGCAGCTGCACAGTCGCAATGGCCGGCTACACATCAGATCATGATAGCTGTGCGCAGTACTTTCCAGCCTCTGAGGCTGGGTAGGCGAAATAACTACTCGAAAGGCCGGACCTCCAATAAAACTCCCAGTGAACGGCATTTCTTCGTTTGCCCTTGTGATGTAGTGGCTTGCTAACGAAGGTCTTCATCAGAACTTCGTTTTCGCATAATGATTTACTACTCAGAAAGCGCCCCATATTTTACGTAAAAGAGGAATGAATTCACTCACTTTTTATCCTTCTGTGGAGAATTGCACGTTCTTAGGAAATTATTTGAAAAGACGGAATATTTTGCTTTTAACAGATCCTCAGTTGGAACCTTTTTGAAACCTGCCACCACATATATGTTTGGATTTGAGTATTGCATAGCAAAACATGTCAGAACCTTGGGTCATGTTTCTTGAAAAAGCTGTGGTCCGAAGACTCCAAGTTTTAAAATAACCTGAGACGATGGAGACACGAGCTATGGTCTATGAACTTCTATGAATTTTATAACTGCAGTGATGAATTACAGGGAGAGTTGATTGCTTGTCACAGCGAGAGAAACACGTTTAACCTCCTGCCACAGACGTAGTATTTAGGGACCGCGAAAGGACGTCTTACCTGACTGGCGCGTTAACTACTGAAACTTTTGAGCGCGCGAGTGTCCAATACAATTTTAGTTCTTCTTATTCGTCAAACCTTTAACGCGAATCAAGCTATAGAGCACGTCATGGGATTCTGATCTCAGGCAGCTCTAGAGGGATATTTTATTATTGGGAGTAGAGTTTATTCGTCAGAGCTTGCGGGTTGCTTAGGAGTTTCGTTTCTAGAGGAGTAGTATTTACAGCCTCTTTCATTCAATCGGCGGACAGTGCGAGCCGTCTGAAAATGCGTGCAAAAAGCCTGGTACGCGGGAAACGGGTAAATTTTTCGGTATACTGGGGTCTCATCTCAGCTCCAATGTTTCTTAGAACTCGGTCTTTGTCAGTGGACTTTAGTTCCTGTTTAATTCTTGAGTTCATAAAACCCCACGGTTCGGACAAATCCCAGACAGCTTGCGCCGACGTCGGCAGGCAGTGATAGCTTTATTTACTTCCTTTTATGTCGCTCGGGGAAGGTATTTATCTTCTTTATTTTTTTAATTTTTGGGATCCCTTTTTAGGACGGGTATTTTTCATTAACCGCTAAACATCCCGTACTTCATATAAGGCAGTGCAGTTGATAGTTACTGACTACAGGTTCCAAGCAAATATATGCATATACGTGACTCTCAACCGGACGTACTCAGCCGCTAAGATGAGATTTGTTTTCTCAAGCACTCCACTTAGTTGTCTTGAAGGTAGATTGCCCTTTCGGAACTCCTCAATATGCATTAAGTCCTTCATTTGCTCCTGTGGAGCAGGTTATATTGATCGAATAACTAGGCGCCTATCCAAACGGATGCGAGAGCACCATCCTGCCTGGATAGATAAAGGCACAGAAAAGCCCACCCCTAGTGTAATTTTGGCTCATTTGGGCGACAGCGGCCGCCTGGTAGACGTTAAGCAGTCCTTCCGAGTCATCTATAAGGTTCCGGGTAGACCCGCCAAGTTGCTATGGCAGTGGATATTTATGACGGCAGAAGCAGCGGCCATACAGCTAGTTAACCCAAACTTGTGCTCACATAAAGCGTTTATAGTGGCCCTAAGGCTTCCTTGGTCGAAGATGAAGTCAGCATTTGTGCTCACACCTGCCATGTCGCGGTACACTGATGAGAGAGAGACGCAGCTAATTGTCAGACACCGCCTCCCCTGATTCCCTGTTCCTCCTCACCCCTCGCCCAAGCCCATGACCGAACTAGACGTCTAAACGTCCTCAATCCTTCCCTCCACACTTACCATTTATTGGATATTTAAACTCTTGCTACTCTTCCCTCCCTTATATTACTGTATAGGCCCCACGATGAATGCTCGAAAACTTACGTTGACTGCGCAACTTGCGCCCCACTTACCCTTTCATGCAACTGTTTCTGATGATGCTTTTGAGATAGAATCCAAAACCTCAGGCCAATAAACATATTCCAGTGATCGCCTCTTCTTCTTCTTCTTCTTCTTCTTCTTCTTCTTCTTCATCATCATCATCATCATCATCATCATCATCATCATCATCATCATCACATCATCATCATCATCATCATCATCATCATCATCATCATCATCATCATCATCATCATCATCATCCTCATCATCCTCATCATCATCATCATCATCATCATCATCATCATCATCATCATCATCATCATCATCACCACCACCACCACCATCATCATCATCATCATCATCATCATCTTTTTTCTTCTTCTTCTTCTTTTGAGCTGCTTCCTGGAACTCGCCTGTTCACTTCTATGAGACCTCTTGAATGTTTATATGGGTATGACCACCTAAATATATGATACTTCGATAATGGGTGCCACTTCGATTTGATGACTTTGGGACGGGTATGGACAAGTTACGTAGCTGGTAGTAACTAATCGGGTCTAGAGGATGTAGAAAGGACATTCACAGGCATGCATTCCGAGTTTACTGAGATTACGAAGATACACAGTACTTCTGCAAGATGTTAGCAGCCATTAATTTGTCAGTAGGTTGTTTACAGCGCTTGTACTCATATAAAAATTCCCATCCACCGAACAGTAATTCTCGACTCTCTCTGTTCTCTGCGTGTCTGTGCCTTCCGGTAGAAGACACTTGGCTGACTCAGCCCAACAAGGAAATTTATGCGAACGCGTGCGCATCCCAGTCAGTGACTTTGGTTACTGAAATTACGAATTATAGAGACGACGGATGACAGAAAGTGCGGGTAGATTGTTTTAGACTGTTTCGAGCTTATCCTACCTTCACTCAGCCAATCATAATCTCTAAAACCAGCTGGGACTGGAACGAAAAGCATGCACTAGTGACCTTTACCACCCACACGGAGCTTGTTGGCTTCGGTGTGCTTTCACACCTTATTGAAGTAAAAAGTATGTTAAGATCAGTTAAATATGTCATGAGCTCTAGGAAAGGCACAGGAACAATAAAAATTTAATGCATCACAGAACAGAATAATGAAAGTGCTGTGGCTCTACTGTAGGTGCCTGTTGCAACGTTGCGTCTCTCATGCGTACGTGCATGCGCGTACCAGCAACAGTCTGGCTCTCCGCCAGTCCAAAGCGGCCAATAAACTTAAAGGCCGACTCAAGTATGACCAAACCCAAGGCTCTCTCAGTCTTACTCTGGACGCCTTCTTTCGTCCGGCGCAGAGCGCGCGCTCTCGTCCAGCTGCCAACTTCCCCCAGCCCATTATCCAATCGTTCTGAACAGAATATAACGCTCTACATATTGGCCTACAACCTCTCCTCTTTATATTCTGAACCGAATCTGAAGTCTGTAGGGACTAGGGTTTCCCGATGACTTAAGCTGCCGCGACAATAGACTAAAGCGAAAAAGGGAAAACAAAAGTCAGAAATCAATCAGAAAACGAAAACGTAGCTGACGATAAGTGGGAGCAAATGACGACGAAAAGGAATTTCGTACGGCTTTTGCCATTTTATCGTCAAGTTCGAGGGCCTCAAGATAGGGCCTGTAGGCAAGCATGATGTGGTGGTACGCTCAGGGGCGGCTCCGGCCGCAACAGCCACCCGCGTCCTCTCCCGCCTCAGGTTTTCTTGACTCTGCCATGAGACCGGGCTCAGAAGGGGGAAGGTGGAGCGAGTGCGGTAGCTGCAGCGCAAGTCTACTATCACTTAAAACTAATCCACGCGCAAGTCGCCATCCCTGCATTACCATGTTGTGGAACATACGGTGGACATCGTCGGACTACGACGGTCGAAGTGTCGTGTGGCAAATTTAACTCCTTTGCCAATCCGGAAGAATGGCGGCGTTGACCAATTCGCACAGCTTTCGGAAGTAGACGCCATAGCTCAGAGGGCTCGGGGCTCTGAGGCCGTCTCAGGTCAACTGTTTCCTGTTTACGTGACATCGCTTCTTCCCGATTGTCTGCCTTCAAAGATTACTGAAACTGAGACAATGTTTCTCCGCCCTGTATACATGAGTGATATGCCGTGGATTTCCCCTCTATTCGTTTCTTCAAGTCAATGCGAAATATGGGTCTGAAATAGCTTGCCAAAAAGGACCGGCTTGAGGGGAATGAAACCTCCATAAGAAGTTCTCGTCAAATGGCAACACTCTCCACCGGAACCTGACAATTTGACCCTCCATTCCAACGATATCCACCATGGGCCCCACAACAGGGTGGCCACAGGGACGGCGATTGGCGCACAATTTAGTTTATATATATATATATATATATATATATATATATATTAAACTAATTATATTAAACTTACGCAGCATCTACTGCGCTCTATCCTCCTCTTCCACCTGATCCCGTGTCATGACCAAGTCGAAAAAAACAGAGACGGGAGTGAGCTGGCACGGCGGGAACTCGCACCATAACACCCCCTCCCTCCCCCATGCTCGGCATTTGTTGTGGGTGCACATCCCGCAAAACGCCTGCCATGCGCTGATCTAGCCTGCGTGGGGATCAAGCGCATCTACCGCATCAAAACACAGTTGAAATTACTTACAGGCTGGCGTCCCTTGCCTTTTATAGTAGGCGGTGACAGTGTTGCGGGTCTCCTGCAGGCGGATTTCGATGTAAAGAGAACCAAAACTACAGGTTCCATTCGGATTACCACCAACGTCGGTAAAGACTCCGTGACACCTAAACAATGCGTTTCACGAAGACCCGTTCTAGTGTATCTGGTGGATTCATGTCTACCAATTGGGTTTCTTATAGTTCACGTGTTCCTTTTCAGGGCAGCTTGACGTCTAGGAGCCCTAACAGGCGAAACTGTATCCCCCTTCTTATACACAATGCACCTCTAAGTGTAACAAAATTCTGAGGAATTCAAGTGGATTTTGCTGCGGACTGTCAGAGAAAACTTCAGTGACACAATTGCTTGACTAAAGGAATGTACCGGAGTCTCAAGGTCTACGCGAATCAGGCGGCTGATTTAAACCTGGAACCTCGTGGCATCGTAAGAAATAGGAAAGCCAGAGCAGAAGGCCTGGACTGTATGAGCTCTTGTGACCAATCAACGACCCCTATTGCTGATTTTAAGTGGCTGCGCAGATCCGCGCTTGCCGGTAAAGAGTAATATGACGTCTGGCCTCAAACCCCAGTTAGCTGGCGGCTTGCATTATGCTCTGCCTGGGCGATCATCTGCTCTGCTGCAAGTGTGAAGGAATATCCAATGGTCGCGGCGCCACTGCATGGGTAATTTGCATTCATGTAAGACGGACGGATATGTGTTGTTGTTTTTTTTTCTATACAGCGGCTACCGGCTGTGGGCACCTGCATATAAACCGAAGGCTATTTTACGTTCCTTTTAGGCCCTTTATTTTATGCGTGCGACGTCTGTTATAGCCGGTGCTCTATCGGAATCACTTCTTCCACAAAAAATACGGCATCTGATATTTTGACAATCAAATCGTCTGAAAGGCGAAACAGGCAGTCCAGGATTCAGACGTCTACAGTGACTTAGAGGTAGGTGACCGCATGTCACGAGCCATTCATGCTCAAGTCTCGGCCACCTATGGGGGGGGGGGTGGGGAGGATAGTTTCATTCCATTCGTATGGCCAAGTAGAAAACTGGTGCCTGTTAGGGATACAAAAAGCACTCAACTAACCAGTAATGATGCCCGAAGCCCCAACCTGTTCTAGATTTGCAATTTTACCAACCATGTGCAGGCTCTGTACGGTCTAACACGTTTACTCATTTAAGTCACAAAACTGGAACGCTTATAGACCGTTCACGAACAGACACAACGTACCCACCGAGAGGGATTTCATCTTTGTTTGCCTCATTAACTCGACGATGAGATCGCCCATCGGATTGCCACAGCTAGCCATGCCTTTGGACGCATGCAGAACGTAGTCTGGAATCGACCACGGCCGGCCGCAGAATTATAGGGCACGGTTGTCGGGCGACCACCCGCCTACCATAATTAACAGTAATCGTGTTCGTCACTGGGGTGTCGTAATTGATGCGATGACGGCTTGCCAGTCCGTACGCCAGTCGTTACTGCCCGTACTTTCATCCCCGTTGTCGATTCGTGGCGTGACGATGACTCGGTCATTTGGCTCGCTATCACCGTGACTACTACTCACCCGCACCTCCCCCCACCCTTGACTGGTCCTTTTTCTCAGGCACCTGCGCATCTCTTATCCTTTTTTTGAGACCGTCTCTGATGCTGGGTTCAGAGTGAGAATCCGAAACATCAGGTAAACTAATTGGCTGTTCCAGCGATTGCGTCTTCTGATCCTGAGAAGGTTATCGTAGCACTCTGTAACACTCGCCCCATTGGTGGTAACATAAAAAGAACTTTTTCAGAAGAATTTTTAAACACACCCCACATTCGAGTGACGTAGCCAATGAGCTTCTGTAAATGCAACGTAAATATTTTAACGTCATGAGACTTGCAGGCTCAACGATGCGCTAAAAGTGTATAAAAATGAACTCTATTTTGATTCCCTAAACTAGTGTCCTTGTATAAATTTGAAGTGAGCTAGACCCACGCCAGTGGTTTTTGTTCGATTTGACCACAAATTTAAGTAAACAGTACCTGACAATTTGTTCACGAAAGGGGAAACAGAGTTGCTGTAAATATTTTTCGATTAGCTTATTTAGAGAGGTAATAGGGAAATATATGTATCTCAATTCTGTGAAGGCAACTGAGGTGGAAGTGGTTGATCTTCCGCGCCTGCTTTTGGTAGATCGTCTACGTCTCCGGTCCATACAGCAGCGTCAGCATTATGACAGCTTTGTACATCTTGGGTTTGGTGCTGAGGTGGAGACCGTGTCGATTCCAGACCACATTTTGCATGCGTCCAAAGGCTTTGCCGGCTGTAGCGATCCGATGGGCGATCTCATCGTTGACTTTAGTGCTGCGGGAGAGATTGCTGCCCAGATACGTGAAGGTATCCACAGATTTAAGTTGGGTGCCATTGAAATTGATGTGAGCTGCGGAGTAGGTGGTATTGGACGGCGGCTGAGGCATCACAACCATTTTCTCAGTGTTGCTACAAAGTCCGAAGTTGTCACAGGTGGCAGCGAAGAGGTCCATGCTCCTTTGCATTTCCTCTTCTGTCGTTGTATTAAGTGCACAGTCGTCCGCGAAGAGAAGTTTGTGGATGGTTGCTGTGGAGACACGCGAGTGGAAGTGCATCCGTCGTTGGTTGAGGAGTCGGCTATCCATCCCGTAGGCGATGTGGATCCCGAGCATTCTTCACGGTAGGCGTCCGTTAGCATAGCCGAGAACATGATACTAAAGAGGGTAGGTGCGAGGACGCAGCCCTGCTTCACTCCGTTGGTCACTGCGAATGCTTCGGATACCGTCCTGTTATAAGTGACGCTCGCCGGCATCCCGTCGTGAAGCTGACGCACCATGTGCGTGAACCGCTCAGGACAGCCGAATTTCTGCATGACTTTCCACAGTCCGTCACGATTCACCATGTCAAAGGCTTTCGTTAGATCCCCGAAGGTAGTGTATAGGTGAGTTCGCATCTCCTGACACTTCTCTTGTAGCTGGCGGGCGGCAAAGATCATATCGGTTGTTCCGCGGTGACGGCTGAAGCCAAATTGGCTATCCGGGAGCAGGCCCATGCTCTAGGTGACCGTTCCGGCGATTGAGAAGGATACGGGCGAAAATATTCCCGGCGATGTTGAGCAACGAGATGCCTCTGTGATTATCACAGAGTTGCCGGTTCCCCTTCCACTTGTAGAGATGGACGATGGTCGCGTCCTTGAAATCCTGAGGAACTTGTCATTGGCGCACATCTCCTGGAAGAGTGTTGTGAGTTCTGCCATCAGCCGGTCCCCAACGTGCTTTTAGACTTCCGGTGGGATTGCGTCGGATCCCGGTGCTTTACCGCTGGAAATCTGCTGCACGGCCCGGATGGTTTCTGGTAGGGAAGGCGGCAGATCCAGGTCATTGTTCGTGTCCACTTGAGGGAGCTGGTCAATGGCAGGATCGGAGATGGCTGATGAGCAATTAAGGACATTTCTAAAGTGCTCGGCCCAGCGATTCAGAATTTGCGATTTCTCTGTCAGCAGTGTTGTCCCATCAGAGCTGAGCAGCGGTGCGGACCCCTTGATACACGGGCCGTAGATGGCCTTGATGGCTTTGAAAAAGTTTTTTTCATTTCATTGCGGTCCGCATACCCCTGGATTTCTTCAGCCTTTCGGATCATCCAGGCATCCTGCATCTCCCGCAGCCGTTGTTGTACAAGGCGCCGGCATCTGAAGAAGGCTGCTTTGGTGGCGTCAGTCCGAAGGTCCATGTAGGCTTTGTGTAGCCCATTCTTCTCCGCGAGTAAGTTGCTGATGTCGGCGTCATTGTCGTCAAACCAGTCCTGGTGTCGACGGCGTTCGTGTCGAAGGACATCGAGGGCGGTGGACTGGATGACATTTCGCAGTTGACACCATCGTGTCTCCACGGTATCGTTATCATCTGGAGCATGCAGGTCCTCCAGTTTCTCGGTTATTTGGTTGCTGAAATCAAAACAGTGAGCAGGCAAATTTAATAAAAGAGTATTTAACTTACATGGCGGCCTCTTACCTTGGGGCCTTCGTCGGGGTTGCAGTCGGAGCCTCATCTGGGAGATGACGAGGCGGTGATCTGTCCAACCATCGTCATCGCGGATCGCCTTGGTTACCAGCACGTCCTGTCGATCTCGCCTCCGGACGAGAACATAGTCCAGCAGATGCCAGCGCCGCGACCGAGGGTGCATCCACGTGGCCTTCTCCCGCGTCGGAAGGCGGAAGAAGGTGTTGGACAGCAGGAGACGGTGTTCCGCACACGTGCGCAGAAGAAGGAGGCCGTTATCGTTGCAGCTACCGAGACGGTGGGGACCCAGCACTCCCTGCCAGGCAGCGTGGTCCGTCCCGACGCGGGCATTGAAGTCACCAAGGACAATTAACTTGTCCTCTTTCGGCACAGTCGCCAGCAAGGCGTGCAGGCCCTCGTAGAATTTGTCCTTCGCCGCATCAGAGTTCGTCATTGGGGGAGCGTAGGCGCTGATGATGGTGGCGAACTGGTCTCCCCAAAGAGGCAGGCGGAGGCTCATAAGACGATCATTGATACCCTGCGGCAGACAGGGCAGACGTCCCACGATGCCATTCCGAATGACAAAGGCGATACCAGCGTCGCGTCGCTCTGCCATTGGTCGGCCGCTCCAGAAGAAGGTGTAGCCGGCACCCACCTCCTTTAGTTGACCCTGTTCAGAGAATCGGGTCTCGCTGAGAGCAGCAATGTCAACCTTGTAGCGCGCCAGTTCCCGAGCGACTAGCGCCGTCCTTCGTTCCGGCCGGTTGCTCCTCCGATTGTCTAAAAGGGAACGAACATTCCAGGCGGCAACCGAACTCCACTATGGGTCACGATTTGGGTTAGTGAGAGAGCAACCGATTCGCCTGGGCCGCCTACGTGATTGCATGTCGCCCTCGCCGTAGGATTTTCGACCGTGGGGAAGGAGGGAATAGTGAGGATAGAGGGAGAAGAGGATGGGTAGAAGCAAGAGTAAGGAGAGGAGGATAGAGGAGGGGAGAGGGGAGTGGAGTGGGAAGAGGAGAGGAGGAAGGGCAGGGAGGACGGGAGAGGACAAGAACAGGGAGAAAGGAGCAGACGTACCGGGTGTGAAGACACACACAACACCGGAGACCCTCACCTGGTTTAGCCCACCGGTCGTGGCGGTTGCCCAGGGTGTGGCCGCTGGGAAGAACCAGCTTCGAGGAGCCACAGGTGAGAGCTGGGTACCAGTTAGAGACGGCCACAGGGGCATTCACCACCTGTACGAGAAAAATGGAGCGACCAAATGCTATCTGTGTAGTGCTGCCCCTAACTAGTACCCCCTGCACCCCACACACACACACACACGACAGTTCGACCGTCGATTTCGACGAGGTCCACCGTATGCTCCACACCAGGTGGTGCAGGGACGGTGACTTGCGCGTGAATTAGTTTTAAGTGATAGTAGCCTTGCGCTGCAGCTACCGCACTCTCTCCTCCTCCCCCACCTGAGCCCGGTGTCAAGACAGAGTCAAGAAGACCGGAGATGGGAGAGGGCGCAGGTGGCTGGCGCGGCCGGAGCCGCCCCTGGGCGTGCCACCACACCTGGCTCGGATCCCACGGAGTGGGAGTGCCATAAAGGCCACATTAAGAAGGAGCCATTGCAACCTGACTCTCAGTCCGCCAGTCAGCCACTCCACACAAAACACACATTGGGCTGGCCACGCGGTCCGAGTTATCCCGTCAGTTGGCAACCTTCCAAGCCACGGCTTTTAGCGCACCGTGATAGTTTCAAGCGCGTCAGATTGTTTATAGTGAGGAATATGCGCTGAGCTGTCGACCTCACTCTCTCCCCCACCCCCACAGTCAGACTACTGTCCGAGCCGGTCAGTTGCCTGATGTGGGAGTGGGCGCATTGGCTGACGGATCGGCGTACCCGTCTTCGCGCGCCACAGCACGACCTGGCCCCCATAACGCACACACCAGGATTCACAAACTCAGGGGATATGGAGCAGCCATCGCCGTCTGACTCCCAGTCCACTGGTCAGCCACTCGACACACACAGCACATACACTGAGCCGACGGCGTGGTCTGGTGGAAGCGTCAGATTGGCAGACTTCCCAGCCACGGTTTCTAGGAAACCGTGATATACTCTGGTAAATGGTGATTGTGAGGGTGTAGTCGATGTATTGGTGTAGGTAGTGTGCGCTGATGTAGCTTAGCCTCCGGTGGTTTACCGGAGGTTGTCGTGGAGGTGCATGTGTCCTAAGAGGCCCATGCGGTGTGTAAATGTGCGGGAGCAAGGAGGTCAGTGAAGGCGGGCGCGTCGACTATATGTCGGAGCCCCAGGCACTGGTTCACCAGCCTCCGTGCGATGGATTCGCAGGTGACCGACCAGGCCGATGCGTGAGTTGAAGTTGCGGGCGCAGTGTGGGCAGGAGAAATCGGTAGAGGCTGGGGCGATGTCATTCATGGTAGTGGGGGTGGCAGGGGCGCTAAGAATGGCAGGAGCGGAGGGTGTGAATGGTGTATCGGTGTTGTCGGCATTGTGGTGAATTCCGCTGTCATGGATGCGCATGTGACCGAATAGGCCCATGCGATGAGTGAATGCGCGAGGACAGTGAGGGCAGTGGAGGCGACGATCTCTGCTGTGTGATGGTGTTCCAGGCACTGGCTCACCGGTCTCTGTACGATGTATTCGCAAGTGACCGACCAGGCCGATGCGTGAGGTGAATGTGCGGTCGCATTGAGTACAGCTTAGGAGAGATTCCCCATCGCTGATGGTGGTGGTGGTGGAGTAGTGAAGGCGAAGGCAATGGTGGTTGCGGTGGTGGGGGTAACAGGCGATGAGTAGATGGATGTGGTCTCTATGATGGTGGGAGTAATGGAATTGATGTCAGGAGTGAGGGTGGGGGAGTCAGAATGAGGGTTGGCAGAATTTGACGTAGAAATTGGAATTGTGGGATTGTTGGTGCATTGCGTCCGAAGATGTCCGACCAGGCCGATTCGCGCGCGGAAGATGCGTTGACAGCGCGGGCATGTTGGCAGGGCCTGGGCATTGGCGGTGTTGGTGCGGGGCGCTGGTGACTTTCGTGCCGCTCTTTTATCTTGGCGGCGGCGATCCGGTTGGCCTCGTAGATTGCTGAACCAGTCTTCACTGATCTTCTCCATGCCGGTCTATCCTGGGCGAGGTCTTCCCAGGTCGCCGAGTTGATTTGCAGTTGCTTCAGCGATTTCTTCAAAGTGTCCTTGTAGCGTCGTTTTTGACCCCCCTGCCGACGAGAACCCGTAGCGACATCTCCGTAGAAAAGTCGTTTGGGTAGTCGCTCGTCGTCCATTCTTACCAAGTGGCCGCTCCATCGCAGCTGCACTTTGCCTCAGCATGGCATGGATGCTGAGGATTCCGGTCCGCTCCAGGACTTCCGTGTCCGGTATCCTGTCTTGCCATCTCAGCTTCAGTATTCTGCGGAGGCAGCTGAGATGAAAGTGATTCAGCTTCCTGGCTTGGTTCGAGTAGACGGTCCAGGTTTCCGCTCCGTAAAGGAGTGTCGACAAGACGACGGCCTTGTACATCTTCAGTTTGGTGTTCAGGTGAATACCGTGGCGATTCCACACGGAGGCCTGCAGCCGGCCGAAGGCCTGCAGCCGGCCGAAGGCCTGACTAGCTTTGGAAATCCGTTGGGCAACCTCGTCATCGATTCTCGTGTTGCGCGAAATCGTGCTTCCTAGATAAGCGAAGGTCTCCACGTTTTTGAGTTGAGCACCGTTGACATTGATTCGAGGAGCATTGTATTCCGCGCTGGGTGGCGGCTGGTGCATGACAACCGTTTTGGCTGTACTGATTGTTAATCCAAAATCGGCGCAGCCTTCGGCGAAGAGGTCCATGCTCCTTTGCATGTCCTCCTCCGTCACGGTGTTAAGGGCGCAGTCGTCCGCGAAGAGCAAGTCATGGACTGTAGTCGTAGACACGCGCGTTGGAGCCTGCATACGCCGACTGTTGAGAAGGCGCCCGTCAGTTCTGTAGGCGATGCGAATACCAGGCTGCTCATCACGGTAGGCGTCCATCAGCATAGCCGAGAACATGAGACTGAAGAGGGTGGGGGCCAGTACGCAGCCCTGCTTTACTCCGTTGGTCACTGCGAATGCTTCGGATACCGTCCCGTTGTCAGTGACGCGCGCCGTCATCCCGTCATGAAGCTGACGCACCATGTGCGTGAACCGCTCAGGACAACCAAATTTCTGCATGACTTTCCACAGTCCGTCACGATTCACCGTGTCAAAGGCTTTCGTTAGATCCACGAAGGTAGTGTATAGGTGAGTTCGCATCTCCTGACACTTCTCTTGTAGCTGGCGGGCGGCAAAGATCATATCGGTTGTTCCGCGGTGTCGGCGGAAGCCACATTGGCTTTCCGGGAGCAGGCCCTGCTCTAGATGACCGTTAAGACGATTGAGAAGGATACGGGCGAAGATCTTCCCGGCGATGTTGAGCAACGAGATGCCTCTGTGATTATCACAGAGTTGCCGGTTCCCCTTCCGTTTGTAGAGATGGACGATGGTCGCGTCTTTGAAATCCTGAGGAACTTGTCCTTGGCGCCACATCTCCTGGAAGAGTGTTGTGAGTTCTGCCATCAGCCGGGGCCCACCGTGCTTGTAGACTTCCGGTGGGATTGCGTCGGATCCCGGTGCTTTACCGCTGGAAATCTGCTGCACGGCCCGGATGGTTTCTGGTAGGGAAGGCGGCAGATCCAGGTCATTGTTCGTGTCCACTTGAGGGAGCCGGTCAATGGCAGCATCGGAGATGGCTGATGAGCAATTAAGGACACTTCTGAAGTGCTCGGCCCAGCGCTTCAGAATTTGCGATTTCTCTGTCAGCAGTGTTGTGCCATCAGAGCTGAGCAGCGGTGCGGACCCCTTGATACACGGGCCGTAGATGGCCTTGATGGCTTTGAAAAAGTTTTTCATTTCATTGCGGTCCGCATACCCCTGGATTTCTTCAGCCTTTCGGATCATCCAGGCATCCTGCATCTCCCGCAGCCGTTGTTGTACAAGGCGCCGGCATCTGAAAAAGGCTGCTTTGGTGGCGTCAGTCCGAAGGTCCATGTAGGCTTTGTGTAGTCTATTCTTCTCCGCGAGTAAGTTGCTGATGTCGGCGTCATTGTCGTCAAACCAGTCCTGGTGTCGACGGTGTGCGCGTCCGAGTACATCGAGGGCGGTGGACTGGATGACATTTCGCAGTTGACACCATCGTGTCTCCACGGTATCGTTATCATCTGGAGCATGCAGGTCCTCCAGTTTCTCGGTTATTTGGTTGCTGAAATCAAAAACAGTGAGCAGGCAAATTTAATAAAAAGAGTATTTAACTTACATGGCGGCCTCTTACCTTGGGGCCTTCGTCGGGGTTGCAGTCGGAGCCTCATCTGGGAGATGACGAGGCGGTGATCTGTCCAACCATCGGCATCGCGGATCGCCTTGGTTACCAGCACGTCCTGTCGATCTCGCCTCCGGACGAGAACATAGTCCAGCAGATGCCAGCGCCGCGACCGAGGGTGCATCCACGTGGCCTTCTCCCGCGTCGGAAGGCGGAAGAAGGTGTTGGACAGCAGGAGACGGTGTTCCGCACACGTGCGCAGAAGAAGGAGGCCGTTAGCGTTGCAGCTACCCGAGACCGTGGGGACCCAGCACTCCCTGCCAGGCAGCGTGGTCCGTCCCGACGCGGGCATTGAAGTCACCAAGGACAATTAACTTGTCCTCTTTCGGCACAGTCGCCAGCAAGGCGTGCAGGTCCTCGTAGAATTGGTCCTTCGCCGCATCAGAGCTCGTCATTGGGGGAGCGTAGGCGCTGATGATGGTGGCGAACTGGTCTCCCCGAAGAGGCAGGCGGAGGCTCATCAGGCGATCATTGATACCCTGCGGCAGACAGGGCAGACGTCCCACGATGTCGTTACGGATGGCAAAGGCAACACCAGCGTCGCGTCGCTCTGCCTTTGGCCGGCCGCTCCAGAAGAAGGTGTAGCGGCCCCCACCTCCTCCAGCTGACCCTGCTCAGAGAATCGGGTCTCGCTGAGAGCAGCAATGTCCACCTTGTAGCGCGCCAGTTCCCGAGCGACTAGCGCCGTCCTCCGTTCCGGCCGGTTGCTCCTAGGATTGTCTAAAAGGGGAACGAACATTCCAGGCTGCTAGTGTGAGTGGACTCACCCGAGCAGCCTGGAGAGTATGGCGAGGGGATGGGGACGGGGGGTATTGTTGTTTGTTTGAGTTTTACGACCGCGTAGTTTGCGATCTGCGAGCCGCGGCCGGCTGCAGAAGACGTGAGACCCAGCATTTTTTAGGGCACATTTTTCTAGCCCCTTCCTCCGCGAGGAGGCAAGCAGTGCTATCCCTAAATAGGGCTGCTCGGACATCCCAGACGGCTGCCGAACTCCACTATGGGTCACGGTTTTGTTTAGTGGAAGAACGACCCGAGTTAGTCTGGGCCGCCTACGGGGTTGCTGTCGCCCCCCACCGTAGGACTTTTTGAGAGGGGGAGGTGGGAAGTTCGGGAGTCAGACATACCGGGTGTGGAGGCACACACAACACCGGAGACCCTCACCTGGTTTAGCCCGCCGGTCGTGACGGTTGCCCGGGGTGTGGCCGCTGGGAAGAACCCAACTTCGAGGAGCCACAGGTGAGAGTTGGGTACCAGTTAGAGGCGGCCACAGGAGCATTCACCACCTGTACGAGACAAATGGAGCGACCAAACGCTATCTGTGTGGTGCTACCCCTAACTAGTACCCCTACACCCACACACACACGACAGTTCGACCGTCGTAGTCCGACGATGTCCACCGTATGCTCCATGGGAAAGTGGAGCAGGGACGGTGACTTGCGCGTGATTTAGTTTAAAAGTGATAGTAGACTTGCGCTGCATCTACCGCACTCTCTCCTCCTCCCCCACCTGAGCCCGGTGTCAAGACAGAGTCAAGAAGACCGGAGGCGGGAGAGGACGCAGGTGGCTGGCGCGGCTGGGTCCCTTAAGTCCTAGCCGCCCCCTAGGCGTGCCACCACACCTCCATGTTCGGCATTTGTTATGGGAGCACAACCCGAATAACGCCTGCCGTGCCCTAATGTGGCCCCCGTGTTGGTCCAACGCATCTACCACGTGGCCCGTTTAGGGAGGCAAACACACACACACGACAGTTCGACCGTCGTAGTCCGACGATGTCCACCGTATGCTCCATGGGAAAGTGGAGCAGGGACGGTGACTTGCGCGTGATTTAGTTTAAAGTGATAGTAGACTTGCGCTGCATCTACCGCACACTCTCCTCCTCCCCCACCTGACCCCGGTGTCAAGACAGAGTCAAGAAGACCGGAGGCGGGAGAGGACGCAGGTGGCCGGCGCGACTGGGTCCCCTAAGTCCAAGCCGCTCTTAGGCGTGCCACCACACCTCCATGTTCGGCATTTGTTATGGGAGCACAACCCGAATAACGCCTGCCGTGCCCTGATGTGGCCCCCGTGTTGGTCCAACGCATCTACCACGTGGCCCGTTTAGGGGGCACAGGGGGCACACGACAGTTCGACCGTCGTAATCCGACGATGTCCACCGTATGCTCCATTGGATAAGTGGAGCAGGAACGGTGACTTGCGCGTGATTTAGTTTAAAGTGATAGTAGACTTGCGCTGCATCTACCGCACTCTCTCCTCCTCCCCACCTGAGCCCGGTGTCAAGACAGAGTCAAAGAAGACCGGAGGCGGGAGAGGACGCAGGTGGCTGGCGCGGCTGGGTCCCCTATGTCCTAGCCGCCCCTAGGCGTGCCACCACACCTCCATGTTCGGCATTTGTTATGGGAGCGCAACCCGAATAACGCCTGCCGTGCCTAATTGGCCCCCGTTTTGGTCCAACGCATCTACCACGTGGCCCGTTTAGGGGGCACAGGACACTCACACACACGACAGTTCGACCGTCGTAGTCCGACGATGTCCACTGTATGCTCCATGGGAAAGTGGAGCAGGGACAGTGACTTGCGCGTGATTTAGTTTAAAGTGATAGTAGACTTGCGCTGCATCTACCGCACTCTCTCCTCCTCCCCCACCTGAGCCCGGTGTCAAGACAGAGTCAAGAAGACCGGAGGCGGGTGAGGACGCAGGTGGCTGGCGCGGCTGGGTCCCCTAAGTCCTAGCCGCCCTTAGGCGTGCCACCACACCTCCCATGTTCGGCATTTGTTATGGGAGCGCAACCCGAATAACGCCTGTCGTGCCCTAATTTGGCCCCCGTGTTGGTCCAACGCATCAACCACGTGGCCCGTTTAGGGGGCACACACACACACACTTATAACCTGTTCATTTTCTACTAAGCCTAAAGCTTTTAAATATTAAAGCTTGTCCATAACCCTATGAATAAATAGTGTATCATGTCCTCATCACAAGCGATTCATCATTATGGCGTACACTGCCACCAAAAAAAAGATAATTCCGGTGGACATGCTTTCCAAATTTTTATGCATTTTTAAAGTTCAAGAAGTTAAACGTTGGCTGAGCCAATGTTGTCCAAGAAAATGGATAGACTTTTAAATGTATCCTTTTAGAAATGTAGATAGCTACCCAATCAATGTAGGTAGCACCCATGAACGCACGTATTCTAGTTGGTATTGGCTATATTTCAGTCTTGCCGAAAATTCACATTCGTAATTAACCACTTAATAAATGTTATTTTTTGGCATATTGCTTTCGGTTTCTCTTTTAAGACCATTTTAGATCGAACTAACAAGCCGAAACTTGTGCACTCATCTTCGTAGTGCTCATAGTTTCTTCACACCGAAACTTCCTTTGGAGTGCGAATTCTTATGTTCGTTCTCTAGGCGGTGATGCGCAATAAACCCAGATTCGCTCTTTCCAGGACGTTCGTTACTGAATTATAACTGTTCGTTGAGCAGCTTGTTAATTCTTAATAGCGTTTCCAATGTCGATAAATAAATGTTGATGTCTGAAATAAGATTAATTTCCCTAATCGTTGTATATATTCAAAAGTTTAACAACTTTAGGTGGTGGGTAGATTTCCGTTATACTGCTTATTGTTTAGACTTCTTCTGTGGACTCTGGTGCTGATTGACGGTATGGCTGGCTGAAGCGCAAGAGAGAGAGCAAGTTAGAAGCCCTTTTAACTGCCCACCAATGAGGCATTTCAATGGGTATCTAATAATTAATGGTCTATAGATATTGAATACACAGGAAATATACTTGAGGTGGCTGACATATTCTGAAATCGCTTGTTTCACACTCCTTAGAATGCTGTAAGCCTTATTTTTAGTATTGCATGTTGTCCTTATTTGGAACCTGTCGTGCTTGCTAGGCTTTTTTGTTCATCTCCTGACTCCGTTCATTTTTTAGGCTGTTTTCTCGATTCTTTTTCTGCTCACAGAATTAGTACAACACCCTATTTTCTATTTATGTCATTTCGATAGAAGATAATCTTGAAAGACCTCACTAGGCCTTACTGGTGAGTGCATCAAATGTTTTGGAGTTAGACTCACGAGCTTCTTCCTATTGGTACCTTTTATGCTCAGAGCAGGAGTTCATAGAGCGAAATGAGAGGGATTTCTTATGCACGAATATGATTTGCTCCGGATAAACTCACTTGCTTCGACAGTGTATTTCCACCAAACCTTCTTTTATCACTGTCTTTTTAAAGGGGATTGGGGGAGTTGGCTGGCTGGGTTAATTGATATAAGTGTGTTTAAACTCACGGCTTCTGGTGGGGCCTCGTAGCTCAGGTGGAAGGAGCGTTGGCCACATTAAAGCCTCACGCTATTTGTCATGGGTTCGAATCTGACCAAGGCCACCGAGTTTTTCAAAATTGGATCAAATGAATGTATTTTGAATTATAGCATATCTGCCAAACCCTTAGCACTGCCGTATGGTATCCCTTCCTAATAAATAATTGTATCTTAAAAAATTCTGTTACTGTTATCTGCTGAACTAAAAACGATGAATACTTGTAATTTCTTCAAAAAGGGTCTTGTTTTAGAAAAGAATCTCTGCTTTCTCCTTAAATCCTACTAGATACGATCGTCGTCTTGTGGCCTACGATGCCTCCGGGGTCATTAATACCGAGTTGCTGGTAGTCAGAGTAAAACACAAAGCTCATCTGGCAGCGATAAACTGCCTGGCTGGCATCAAAGTGGACAAGGATACCTGTCTTCTGGCTACCGGCGGATTCGACAGCTACATCAAAATCTGGAATGATGACTTTACTCTCTTCTATCGGCTTCAAAGCGTACCCGAACCGAAAACAGGTATAGGTACACATGTGATTCCCCTGTGAGATAAATATCACATCTGCGTTGGCTTGGGTCTCGAATACAAGGCGCATATAAGGGCTATCTGGGCCTCGTGCCGGTAACTGAGTTAGGAGGTTTTGATCACAGATGCTTGCTTACAAGAAATTTATCCGGTGAAGTCGGTTTTTATTTGAAGTTTGCTTGGTTGCAGTCCTGACTCAACTCGATTTGCATGTACAAAGTCTGTGAACACCAAGAATTGTGACACCGTTACCCGTTTCAACAGGAAACAGATTTTATATGATCTGCCCACTTAAAATTACCACATAACTTGCGCCCATGTCCTCCGTTTCCCTTACGCCCTTACGCCTACCTTTTACCTTACGAGTTTCCTTATTTTACTCAGTTTATTTTTTACTGTTCGACAAAAATTAACAGCTTGTTGTGTGAGCTTTACTGATTCCCATGAGAATGTTGAAAATTAATGTATGCACACCCCAGCACATTGGCGCAAGGCAAACTCTAACCCATTTTTGACGAAAATGAATGTTTAGGTACTCTGACATGCCACAAAGTTCAATTACCCTACTTGAACGTTCCTACTGTCCTACGGTATAACTCTTTCAGCTGAATAATGTATCGAAAATGCCATGTAATCGCGCATTAATAACAAAGTTGTACGTTTATATAACTGCTAACTTGAAACAGTCAATGTTGGCCAAATGCCGTAATGGATGGCCACGATTATCGGCAGTACATTTCTGTTGAAAGTAAGTGGGAAACAGATTGCTGCAGTTGGTATGCAATGTCTCCAAATCACACACTCCAGCAAAATATCCAAGCACTTTCTGGTACCATAGTGTTGGGAATATGTGTACAGTGCTAACCAAGCTCATATAAGATGCTAAAATCTATGAAAGATTGCTAATCACTCGCAAACCGGCACAACCGAATGGACCAAAGTTTAAAATATTAATAATTGCCCTCAAATGAATTGAAAAAGCACGATAAATATTGAACATCATGTTATGTTGTTTAGAAATACTAATTTTTTTAGAAAAGCGGAAATATCTGAAAACGTCAAAAATTGGTCTACATGAGTAATTTTAAGTTTAAGATGAACAAAAATGCTGTCCACACAAAAAACGAGTAGGTAAAGTAGCACACGTAGACTAACGTTTGAAAACAATCCTTTATTTAAGTCTTCTTTAGGAATAGGAATTTTTAAGATTCATAATTCACCTGGTTTTCTGAAAGTAAAAGATTCTTTAAACCTTCCTTTTTTCTGATTTAACTAGAGAGAAAAACTTTTAAGGGCGGTAAGTTCTATTTGGTAAAACTCTAGAGATAAGATTACTCTCTTCCCTAAGAAAACGCGCCCGGATGTGAAAACTTAGTCTAAGGTAGTTATTAGGTTAGGAAACTGTTGAAATACAAGGAAACGTAGATTTCCACTAATATTTTGATTAATAATGTTATTTATAAACATATTCTGACTTCAAAAAGGATATTTGGGGGAGGGGCTATGCAAATAAAGAAAATTTGCAGCATTTTAGTTGCCCATAATTGAGTGTCTCAATTTCCGTCATCACGTTTAATGAAATGGTTCACATACTGCATATTTTCATATCCCACCGCAAAACTTTCGACTCTAATCCTGACTATGTAAAGGACAGAACAATACTTTCTTAGTATCTCAACTAATTAGCAATAAATTGAACTCACGAGCACTGCAAAGATACAACTTTCCAGTTTATGTATCTACAAGGATAGTTGCACTATACCACACGAAGAACAGACCAGACTCGACTATACTTCCATTTTTTCACATTTCAGACCTCATTTTTGTCCCGAGATCGTCTCAGCTGTGGGTTTGCTGTGGCTCCAACCGAACGCGAGTTTTCGATGTGAGAAATGGTGAGGAGGTAAGAACACCCATCCAGCATGTAGAATTCTAGACTTCCTTCATTAAAGTAATCGCAACCGGTTTGAAAGCATAACACTGATAGTGGCTGCACAACTATTTCACAAAGTTCTCATGGGCGTCTTGCGTGACAGCGGCGAAATTCAGTGTATTACTTCGCACCCTAAATTTTCTCGAAAGGCTATACTTTGCGGTTGGATTTTGTACCTATCTATCTGTCATTTCATTGGCTCGGAATTGTTTATATACTCCCTCGCCTCCTGACGGGACACTGGAATAGCAACGCCACCCCACGTAACGCAAGTTTTCTTGCTCTAAATTCGCGGACGGTGAAATCCTCCCGTGTCCCAACCCTAACACTAACCTTCCCTAACCTTAACAGTAGCCCTATCCCTAGTCTTAACCCTAACCCCACATCCGGTGCATTTAGCGCAAAGCCATCTTTATTACTGGCGTTTTCTCTTCTCGGTTTCTGCTGGGCGGCCACATAAGCGATCCATACTCTTTCATTGGGAAGGCAATGTGTAATAGGTTGGTTTCGTTAATCTATCCACTCCCGTAGTTTAAAAATATAATAATGAAACCGTCACTGTTGAACCTTCTTGCGCCAGGTTTCAAATCCACCTACTCAAAATTGCAAGTTTGGTGGTAGGCATAGGAATAGGAATTCGCTTATTTTAGATGGCCTTGCGCCAAACTCCAAGGACTTCAGGGTGTTAACAGACGGAAGGGCATAAGTCTCGGGTATTTCCGTGTCCGACTACATTGGCTTCTAGGGTTTAGTTAGGATTTTGGGGTCATTTCTATCAGGAAAAACATAAGCCAACAGTTATAAACACTAGCAAAACATTTTCTGGAACTTTAATGCTAATTTTTTATTCTGATAATTAACGAAGGTTTGGCTAACCTACAGCTTACTTTGGTATTACCTTGAACCGAAGAGTATTCCCTGCTCATTGAGTACCTTTGATCAGGCCTGTATGGTTGAATGCTGTACCCTGATCGGTAAATGTGCAAGCGTACAAGTTTAAGTTAAATTTATCTGCCCCAAGCAATAGTACTCGTAGAAGCGGAGCAAAAAGCGGCCACGCACAGACGGCCGCCTGTCAGGCCACAAGTAAAAATAGCAGCGCTTTTAGCGTAAAAGCGAGGTTGGGTGACTGAGCCAAATACTATTTCGGAGGCTAGCATGCCTTCCTTGGACCGAAATCTGTAGTCCAAAGGGCAACCACGATTGAAAGCGGCCTCGTGTGGTCTTTGAGATTCTTATCACGCTTTTCAGAAATATTTTGCCTCCAGAAGCCATTCAGGTCGCTGTTTGCTTATTCCTGCAGAGCTTTCGACTGAGTGGGCAGGTTGCAATATATGAGTTTACTTTCGCTCGATGGCGTTTAGGGCCGATCGACCGGACTGCATCTGAGCGATGTTAGTATACATGTTTGTGTTTATGACCGCAGGTACGGAGGAAAGTTTGAAGCTGAAGGTAGGGAGTTCAAACACGTCTGAAACAGCTGCGACATCATTCAACCTAGCTTTGTCGATGCCACTCTCGAGTATTGATTCTTCGTGGCTATGTGACCGTCTGTGTGTTGGCCGGATCTCCAAGGCAAAACCGAAGCCCCCCACGTTCCCGCCTGCAGTCTGAAGAGATCAGTAAAGGCTGTGCGACCTGACAGGTTGGTGCCATTTCGTGCCTCCTACATCCTGAGTGACGCGCAGCTGCAGGTAGATGTGTTCCCACTACATGGCTTTTAACCTGAGCTACTGTTTGCCTTGTTCTGACCTGCTGACTCGTTGTGAAGAGTACTGACTTGATTAAATCCTTACCAAAGGCGCTTTGCAGGCTCCTTCTAGTCCATTTTTAACTTGCAGATGACCGAACAATTCAACTTTTCAAGTAAGCTTCATCGTGTTTGTTGTCGCTGAATATCGCAGCTTTAAACCAAGCTAAACCTGCGCGCATGGTGGAATTACGATGAGAAATCGGTAATCAGGAAATAATAAATGCTAAAGGCAAGGGGATTGTAACGACCGTTTTGGGCTTTTTTCCTGATACAAATCAGCTCTACCTCAATTTCCTGTGTTGAAATCCCGGTAATTTAACCTGAGAAATTGAGGAGCTCCTTAATGGTGCCCTGAGGCATACATGCTAACTTATAATCGAGTATTTTTTTGTCAGCTTGGAGCGCTTATTTCCAAAACGTATTTTATATGCGCTTTAGCTCACCGAACTCGTGACGCACTCACTTGATGAGGGAAAACGAGGTTCAGGATTTACTCGCATGGCCTACTCTAAAGGACTCAATGTTCTTATAGGTCAGTTAACGCAACACCAGTATAGCATAGGCTTTAAATCATTCTGCGTTTCCCTCAGTACCTATACAAGCTGAAAGTCCAGACATTTGTTTCTTTAATTTTCTGCCGTTACACTATGTAAATGTGAGGGATAAAGTTCTTCAATCGATCAAACTTTTTACTACCTAATGCACTCCGCTTTTAATTATCAACTGAATAATTTCTTTTAGGAGCGAGAAGCCTGAGAAGTAAGAATGCAGAAAAGCAACGAAACATCTGCTTACGCTTTTACCTATTGCCCGTGTTTCGAGCTTAGTGGTGCAGTCTAATGTTTAGTAAATGTACTACTTTCTGCTGGTATTGTGGACCAAAAAATTATACACTTACTCGCCTGAAATGAATCAAGAAAAGTGTGCAGGCTGTTTGAGCACACTGCTGAAGTTTTCAAAGTGGAGTTTAGCCGTTTTAGCAACTTGTACAGTCTTGTAAAGCATGAACCGTTACCACAAAAGGTTATTTATCCTTGTCAAAAAATGATATTTCCCATGTTCAGCTGCCAGGGTGTGACCCCAGGGTGCGTTTGACCCAAATATCCTATGGATAAATGATCCACATCAACATTTCCAATCTTGCCATATGCCTGGCTGAGTGACAGCAAATAAAACAGAAAGGGTTACTCCAACGACCCTCGACAGTAATGGCATCCCTTCTAACTGGAAAGACAGGGCCCAGCAGAAGTTACTTTCTGCCACAGACCCCAAATACGAACCTTTTTCGGTGCTGTCTTACAAAGGCATTTCCACTTAAGTATCGCTTAACGTTTTCCCTGTCAGCTAAGCCAATAGGCGTGACAACAAGTAGTCCCAGTCAGCATTTTTGTAAGATCGTTGGCCCTCACTACGGTCTGCGCTGCAGATGCGCTCAACTAGGTTGGCTCACCGCGTCAGCCATTGCGGCCCATCTCATCGCCACTTAGTTGACAGGTTCGGCCAGTCTGCTGGTGCAGGACAGGGGAAGGGAGTGAGACCGACATTGGAGAATGTGTCCTCACGGCCGGGTCTATCAAAAGGCGCTAAGGTTCGTGGCTTGGGAGGATTACCCACTGAAGGGATAACGCGACCCTTCTCAGGACTGCATGTCAGGCATCAGTGACGTCTTCTTAATGTGGCTTGCATGGCACTCTCGCTCCCGTGGAATCTGACTCATTCTTACATAGTGGGAACCAGGTCGTGTGTGGCCCACTGAAGGTGTCCTGAGCTTTTTCCGTCATTGCGCCCGAGCTCGCCTCCGATTACTCCGCAACTATCCTGCCCTCGGAGCATACTAAATGTGGAAAGATAGAGTGTGATAGATGCAGCGCAAGTCTACCTCACTATGAACAATGTTGCATGCAATTTGGTGAGGGGCACGCACTGCGCGTTGTCACTTGTGGTGGTGACGGAAGAGTGTTATTAAAATCGGTAATAAGGAAGTAAAACAGCCTTTACTTTTAACATGATGATTTAATTCCCGCTGTGAGCTTATTCTTCAGGCATAGCATCGCCTTAAACGGGACCTTAGCGATGCAGTCTCATCGATGGCCTATTTTGTTTTTTCCTTTCATCCAAGCCCAGTGCTCTGATTTTTTTCCACTGTAAATGTGATCCCATGTTGCCGTTAAGCTAATAAGTCAATTTTATCTACCCAAGTGATCCCTTGAGAGGGTTGTTGGAGCCGTCCAGAGGTCGATGACATGTCACCGTTTTTGGTGACCATTAGAGACAGATTATGTAGTTGTAAGCAAAGAATTTCAATGCACCTGATTACTTTCATTCCCTTAGAGCCCTTCTCATTTATGTCACAGAATAAATCGCCTTGAATCAAAAATATGTAGTTTTGTTCGGCGGAAAAGCAGTTCTCAAAAGAACTTGCGGGATGCGAAGTGAAACGGTCTCCTATGAAACCGACGTTAATTTGAATGAGACTCAGACGTCGATCAGGATGAGCAGTAAGTATATGGATTATTTTTACCATCGTCAGTTAGGCGTATCCGGAGCCCACGTTGTGAACACGTGGCATTTTGACCCGGATTTAAGTAAGTACTCTATCGATCAAGCCACGGGATCGGACCCCATCTGCAAAACGGAAGGTTTATCCCAGCTCAAGCTAGATAGAGCTTGAACTATTCCTGATCGCAGCTAGCCGAGCATTTGAATCACTGCATCCAGACATTCGTTCATGTAGAGAGAGGCCAAACCTTCAACGGTTATTGATGGTCAGATTTTACAAGGCAGCGTGCGAATGCGTGCATACCTAGCCTATGATAGTGGCCTCTGTGGTTGATGGAGGGACTCGAGAGAGAACTCCAAGGCACAACGGGATGATGGTGTCCCAGAACGAGATCGATGAGCGCCCTGCTACCACAGCCAGAAGCTGGGTCTGCTACATTTTTGGTTATTTACTTTCGAGGTAGTGAGGAATATGATCCACTCACTTACTCAATAGGACACCATATTCCACTATTCGGCCGGTGTGTTCACCCAACTACGGTGCGAAACACTGGCACTTCTAATCGAAGTTAGTCATTTCAAAAGTTCTCGTAAATTAGAAAAAAATATAACAGCAACGGAACAATGAAAATTGAAGCTTTACTCCCCTAGGAAGTAAAACAGACTTATTTTCGAGCTATTGACCCAATCTTCGGTACATCTCTTCTGTTCCGTGGTACGAGTGTTCTACTCCTCCAGTGTGCTGTTCCCTCATTTTTTTCCCTCAACCGGAGTCTACCCAACAACTAGCGTCTCCGCCCGCATCACAAACAAGGATTGTTGTGTGAGGCTTCGACTTTCAATCGCGGTGCTGTCAATTCGTGCTCACAAAGACAATGAGAACGAAGGAGAAGATAAATTTTAGCACGAATGCGCAGTGGCTAGCCCATATGCATGTCAGATTGCTCGTACTTGAGCCCACTTTCGGGTGTCTTCACACTGTCCTACCATCGAAGCCCGATGGGGCTGGTTGATGCTGTGCATGCCTGACCAAGTAACGCGCAATTCACCGGTTCTACACGCAATCCGAGGGGCACGCGGTAGACTCCTCACTTGCAGCGATTGAACTGTCGTCCTCTGCTTTGGCCAATCAACAAACTGGGGGATGAGGGTTCAGGCGCACCGAGCGATGATCGAATGCATTTGCATGGAGAGCCGCTTCGTGAGGCGAAGCTTCCCACTGTGTCACTTCATAATGCTGGTGGTTGGAAGGTCTCAGAACCTGAATACTCTCTGTAATGTCTAGCCTACCAGTTCGACCGTTGCAAACGACGACGTCTACTGCGAGCCCCACGTAGTGAGCGAAGCACAGGGGATTTGTGCAGCACCACCGCAATCTCTCCTCCCTCGGCCACCTTGCTGCGTGACAAGACTAGACCAAGTCCACCGAAGGTTTGTGTGGGTGCAGTGGCTGACAAAGCTAAACAGCCGCCTACGCATGCCACACACCAGCTGGTCCCACGCCATGTGTACAAGATTTCTGAAAGGTAGGCTTGGATATCCTACAGATATGCGTGCCATAAATTCACATTAAGAAGGACCAATGACAGCAAATTCTCAGAACTAAGAAGGACAGATTTGTCTTTCCATTTGGCAGCCTTCCAAACCGACCGATGGCACGTCGTGATAGATGCAGGCACATCAAATTTTTCTATAGGAAGGATTGATTCTTCCGTGTAGGTCTCAATCTCCCTTCCCTCCCTCATGCACCAGTCGACAGCCTGAACCTCGCTACCAACTAGGTCACCAGCCTCGAAGGAGATAGAGGAACTTGTCATAAGAGACCAGAATGGTGACTTTCTACCGGTGAGCAGTAGTCATGAAATAGGCTCCAGTCCCACTTTATTGTAGGTATAATGAACACATTTTACGTACCACGGGTGGATATCCTAGTGTATGAAAGTTCAGCCTTCACTTCAAGACCCACGTTACGTAAATGTGAAAGTTCACTGCTCCGAATTAATGCCAAAACACAATTTTACTGCTAAATTCAGAATCGGGGAAGATCACCTTTGGCACCACGGGGCATTTGCTTCTTAGCAGTTGCTAATTCGCACTGAAAATAATATGTGCCTGCAAGTGGCTGGCATAAAGAACCACAGTAAATGTGAAATGTGGGTGCGATGCAGGTATATTCCTGCTGGTTACTTGACCTCAGTTGCGCTGTCGATCGAGGCTAGTAATTGGCAACCGCGTAGGTCCGCATTGGCCATCACCGGCATTTCGCAGATTTGATGATCTTTCGAGACGGGTGTAAGTAAGCAAAAATGGAGAATTACAGTCAGAAAGCTGTTCAGGCACTGAGGTAAATAACAATAGAAGAAGCAGTTATAAAGACGCAGTACCAAAAAAATATTTAGGACCATTGACAGCCCCTGCATACTTCCAGAACGACGTGGACGAAGAAACAACAAAAACAGGATTCAAAACTCCCGTTTGTTAATACGAAACCAAGGAATTAAATCATCAGTCCATCCTATGCAAGTAAAAGCCTGTGCCTGAACCCACGGTTTAATGTTAGCGTGCTTGGAAGGAAACCAAGTTCCCTGATCCGGCCTCTTCAAACATTTGCTGTATCTCCCGCCTCATAGAAGTTGAAGTAAACACACGGGGCCGCAGTATTTAAACAGATAATTTGCTAAACCTAAAGTCCCACATTACTTTACATGCTCTTTTCAGGCTGGGGATTATGCTTCGGTTAGAATGGAATATAAAAACCTCATTGGAAAGTAACCAGTGCGGGGCCCAGCCTCGAAAATTTACCCAATAAAAGGTACCTTTTTTCAATGACTAATCTCTTCCTTATTAGAAATATGCATAAGTAAAAACACATGAAAGTTCAACGTTAACATTTTTCCCCCTCACCGATTACCGATAAACATAATCTCAAGTTAGTTATCACATTTTTCGTTTTTTGTTTGGGAATCCTTCCAGTCATCTTTATAAATTACCCACGGAGCACGTGCTACTTACATACTGTGTACTTTGAATTTATACTGCTCTCTCCATCAACGATTTTATAGTTGATAAAACTGATTTACAAAATCATCCACTCTGTCAATTTTCAGTTTTGAAGTCTTAACGGATGTCTGAATATATCGAAATGCAACCTGCCTTTTAACGTGTTCTTAAAGTGCTAAAACTACAAGTTATAGATTTTGTCTGAAGCAATATGGGCAGCTTTGCAAAGTCCTCTAAGTCCGCTTATATAACATTGATGGATAGCTTTGCGGTAGCCTATGCCAGTTATCACAAAAACTGATCCACTTTGCTCCTTGTGCTGCTAAGCAGAAAACGAGTAATCTAAACGGATTAGCATTCAATTTATTTCGAGCTCAACTGCAAGATGCTGTATGACAGCCATCTGCACAAATCGAAGTTGAAAAAAATGCTACAATCAATTTGTATTATCTTTACTATCTGTACTCTCTGTACTTCATCATGCCTCCTAGAAAATGCCACATAAGCTTCACTTCGCTCGGAAATTAGGACATTTAAAATTTTCTACAAGAAAGAAGGAATTATTTCGCAGTTTAAATAGTTTTTATTTGTGAAAATTGCGAACGCTCTTAGTGGACTAATCAGTTGACCTACTGCTCCCAGTTTCCTTAAAACTACCGCAAAGCTATCCATCAATGTTATATAAGCGCCAGGTCATCTCCTTAGAGGACTTTGCAAAGCTGCACATATTGCTTCAGACAAAATCTATAACTTGTAGTTTTAGCACTTTAAGAAAACGTTAAAAGGCAGGTTGCATTTCGATATATTCAGACATCCGTTAAGACTTCAAAACTGAAAATTGACAGAGTGGATGATTTTGTAAATCGGTTTTATCAACTATAAAATCGTTGATGGAGAGAGCAGTATAAATTCAAAGTACACAGTATGTAAGTAGCACGTGCTCCGTGGGTAATTTATAAAGATGACTGGAAGGATTCCCAAAAAAAACGAAAAATGTGATAACTAACTTGAGATTATGTTTATCGGTAATCGGTGAGGGGGAAAAATGTTAACGTTGAACTTTCATTGCGTTTTTACTTATACATATTTCTAATAAGGAAGAGATATAGTCATTGAAAAAAGGTACCTTTTATTGGGTAAATTTTCGAGGCTGGGCCCCGCACTGGTTACTTTCCAATGAGGTGTTTATATTCCATTCTAACCGAATCACAATCCCCAGCCTGAAAAGAGCATGTAAAGTAATGTGGGACTTTAGGTTTAGCAAATTATCTGTTTAAATACTGCGGCCCCATGTGTTTACTTCAACTTCTATGAGGCGGGAAAAACAGCAAATGTTTGAAGAGGCCGGATCAGGGAACTTGGTTTCCTTCCAAGCACGCTAACATTAAACCGTGGGTTTAGGCCCAGGCTTTTACTTGCATAGGATGGACTGATGATAAATAGAGCGTCAGAAACGCCCGTAACGGCTAGTGGTACTTCATGGCGGTTAATGAACAAGCAGACCGGTATTCATTTAAAAATCGGTTTCCATTCTTGCACTTCAAACCCACATAGCTTACCTTAGCCTCAGCAAACACAACGTATGATTAAGGGAATTCAATCGACAGGACTCAAAATAAGTTTTTCATGTTACTTTCTGGACAATTTAGGTGCCGGAAGTCAAAGGGAACTAATAGCCATGCAGGAATCAAAGGCAACTCCAACAGCAACGCATCTGGTCGAGTGTCCCTTTACGTCTCTCGCCTCTAGTCAGTTATATTCTTCCCATTTTTAGCAAAATTTCTATTATGAATGGGTTATTTGGAGGCCTACACTGCCTTTTTTGACTTAAGCCACTAGGAACGACTTGCCAATCACCCTATTCCTGGGTGATATGCTGGGACGACTACACGTTTGGCGGCGATGTGGCCAAAGTCGACTGACCTTTAAGTAAGCCCTTTCATGCTCTTTGCCTCGTACGCCTCTTGCGCGGGTGACAAGTCTCACAAAAAACCGAAAAATCTTTCTAATATCATTTGAAACTGACTTTTTGCTATTGTTACTTCCCATCTGCAGATGCGGTTTCTAGTCAAAACGTACCTGCTGCGTGATTGGACGCTTGCGTCCAAATGCGGCTGAATTTTCAGAAGCGGTGCATTGCCTTCACATCTAACTACAACCTTGGTTGATGCAACAAAACGCAATGATCTACTCTGCCATTCTGACGACAATAACATCGGCTTGACAGCCACGAATAGGTGAAGGTTGATTCAACTAGCAGAGCCTGAAAAAGTTGATGTGATGGTTCAGAGGCAGAAGAATTGATGTGAAATCGTGAGGTGCATGGTTCGATCACGTTTTGCAGCAAACCTCTCCTGTATCGGGATTGCCTTGTCTTGCCTCGCAAGATCAAAACACGACCTACCTGCTCGTCGATGGTGCGGTGGTTGGTTTTCAAGAAGAAAAAGAGGTGCTAACTGCATCAAATCCTTTTAACACGTCTACTCAAATTAAAAGTACTGGTGAACTCTGGGATTAATTTGAAAAAAAACTTTCGGCAAGGATTCAAGATGTAAACCCACTGATAAAATAAGGCACGTGGACTACTGTACTACGAAATGAATATAAATAGTGGTCTTATCAATAGGGTATATGGACGAGGCAATTGATGGAATCTGTAAACGCATTGCGAAAACCAGCATTTCTATAATAGGTTTATTTTATTACTCCAATGAGGTGCCTGAACAGACCGCGTAGTTTGAAATAGGCAATATTTAGGAGTGTAACCGGGCTGGAAACGGCTAATCCGCGATTTTTAGTTAAAAAAGGTCTGGATGAGAAAGGCGTTACGGTGCTGGAAAAATAAAAGTTAACTCTTACTCAAACCTAACCCAAACTTTTCCCTAACCGTTATCTTTAACCTAATCCTCAACTTAAACCTTCCTCTAATCCCAACCCTAAACAAAGCCCTTGCTAACCCTAAACGTTAACCGTGACCACAAGATCGGACGCCAATCCCAAATTCTATTTATTTCCGTAAATCCTAAACCTTCAAACTAATTGAATCCACAAGATCCGAACGCCAACCCTAAATCCAACTCTTAACCCTAACCGTTTACCCATGAATAAAACGAAGCTTAATGTGCCAACCTAATCTAAATGAGTAGGTATGCTCCGGCTTTTGAGTACGCGTCTTCTCTATGGCCAGCGAAAGCGATGCTGGCTGAAAAATGACAAAATCTGCTGCAAAATGAATATAAAAAGCATTTTATTGTGTGATTTTTCTATAAAATATGCCCGATTTCTTAAGGGTATCGAAATTCAATGCAAAAAACTTAATGGCTATGTGATCATTAATGGCGAGTGTAAATCTTGTGTGCGACTAAAAACACGCATTCGAAAGCCGGCATTCCAACGTGACTGAAATATCCTGAAATATCTTTTCAATAATAATCAATCTTACAACCTCACTGGGGTAATTCCTTCTAACCCAGATCACATTTCAGAATTTCAGTCAACATTGAATTAGAGAAATCACCCTTTAGGTGATCAAATAAACAAGGATTTAAGCGCCTAATACTGGGCTTTACATTTTGTGGAACGTATTCAAGTCATCGGATTGGGAAGTCAGGGCCCAGTGCCATCCTCCGTTAAAGGCATTTTAACTTTTTTCCCTTTCCTCCAAGCTCCTGTAATCAATGGCAATTTTTCCTCCAGGCGAAAGTTGCTTTACGACCCCGAGTAAGAAACCAATGTAGACTCTTTGCTTGAGCACCAGACTTTTCTAACATACCGCATCTTCGGATTCTACACAATTCAAAATTTTAGCTTTGCCATAAAAAGTAATTCTTGCCAAACAAGACGCAGCTGGTGGTCGTGAAAAGAGTTCTAACTGAAAAGAGTTCTAATTTTGCTAGCTTGTTTACGGTCCAGTTGAACATGTCGTCATTTGTACGGCGTATCTGTCGTGCACGCAGGACAGAAAAGTGGACGTGACTGTGGTTGGGTAGACTAACGCGAACGTTGTTATACGAACCCGAATCATTCGATGGTATAACTTGTGCCCTAGAAGGACTCAAGACTGGCAGAATGGTGGGATGTGTTAGACGCATGCAGCTGTTTTTGAATCTGTAGGAAAGGCTGAGCTGGGTGGTCTTGTAGCGGTAGCACGACTGAGTAAGGACACTTCCAACTCTCTCTGGAACCCAGTTGTGCATATTTTTATGCAGAAAAGAGCAGCGGTGGGTCGGGAAGGGCATGGACGAGGTTTTACAAAGAACTTTGGCCTTTGCTTTGCGGCGGCAGGCTGGGCGCCTGACTTCATGCCTGCGAAATATGCTGGAGCAGGGCATGGATGAGGATTACATCCGGAAGAACCTGATTGCGCCCCTACCAAGCCAACTCATTCGATTGCCCTCTGAAACCTCCGTTCTCTACGCCAAATGGCTTGCCTGTTTCAGCGATCAACTTGCAGTTAACGGGGCAAGTCTCTGGCCAAATTTTGGTGCAACTTTGTTTAATTACTGCTTACCAATGTCATGTTTTTTGTTCTCATCCGATGTCTCTACGTGTAGTCTGTCAGGTTGGTAGGGAATACCGAAGCAACGAGAAGTATGCGAAACAAAATTCTGTTGTCGGGTGACTTCTTTTACACTTTAATTAAAGACTATAAATTTGAATGTAGGAAGATGAAAATGAACAAACGAGAAAATGTATTCCCTTAGAACAAGCCAGTCTAGAATGTGCCGTTCCATATTCACCAAACAAAGATATATGAATGAATGGTGTCGAATGTCTACATAGTTGGGCCCTGAGAATATGGGATTACTGCACCTGTTTTTATCTCGACTCGGTTTGTCATTACTAAATGGTTGGCAACGAAAAAAGCTGGACAGATGTCATGCAAGACCACCTCATGAAGGTAAATTTGATGATTTTTCACTGATCAAAAATACTGCAAACCTCATTGCCAGGAATGTTTCCTACCTGTAGAGGACCTTCGTCATCTAAATTAAAAAATCTAGTTTAAGAGACTTCTTGATGGAACTCTAGAGCATTGTTCATGTACAAGAGGCCAGTATATGTGTGGCACGCACGACAACTTATTGTCCAACCCATTTTCGAGGATTTTTAAAGGTTCATTCACAGTACTTAACAGTTTCAGTAATATGTTTTTGACACTGTATAATTTCTGACTTCATTTCTGAAACATTTGTAATTCGATAACGCTTTAAATGTTGCAATTTTTCCAAAACATAAAAAATCGTAAAAATAGGGAGTTTGCAGGCACATGCCTACATTTTTTCGCAAATAAATCAAACTAAATCAAACACCGAGAAGAAGTGGAGGTGATCTCTGGGACCACACTACTTGGGTTTAGAAATGCAAACAGACAGGAGGAAACCATTACGCGGCAGGTAATGAAACCAAAAGACCCTTTTTCCATGGCAAGAAACATCTGGAGTCTTTTATCGGATTTGGTGCAGTTGCGGGCAAAACAACTAGCTCGGAGAAACTAGAAGTCTGCTCTGCACGCGAATGAATGAACACATGTCAGCAGTGCGGAGAAAGAACACCAATTCTCAAGTCAAGGCTCAATCGACAAAAGCTGGTCACACAGATACGTTCCATGATGCCGAACTTCTCACAATAGGTGATAATCGCATGAGCCACGTATTTTTTGAGTCACCCTTTATGGGACCTCAGTCTCTCAATAAGTGCACCAAATTCCCGAACCCATAGTGGGTATTGATACTTAGATTGGCCAAAGCAATTAGCCACGGGGAAATCCCGCAGGCGAACACTTTATCCAACGCCAATGCCGGTGAGGCAGGTGGCCGAACCATCATCGCACCAACAACCAACACGGGTGATCAAATTTCAGCGGATAAGGACGCGCATGACGGCCATTAGCGCACCAGAGCGCAATCATCCTCGATGAAGGGGCAGTTGTTTATTGTCATAGGTAGCATAGCGACTGCTTCCTACAAATATTGCAACTCCCTTTGTACGAATTATCTGTATCGGACGCTGTCTCTAACGTTGAGTTCGAGCGTGAAGCCGAAGTGTCAGGCGAATATTCTTGTTGTAGCAATGATCGCGTCTGCTCCTTCGCACTTACCTTCTGGGACTCGTATTTTCACTTGCATCGGTGAAACGAACATTTTCAGATAAGTGGGGGGAGTTTTTCCACCAGTTGGTTTTGATGTCTAGGAAGTCGGGGCCCAAGAACTATTTTTGTTCTTGAACTGTTGTAGTCTCAAGTAGAGACGGACAAAGTCGAGAGGACATCTGTTCTGGGAAAGGATTGAAAAAGTATTTTATTTCGATTCGCTGGTTTTCTTCATAAGAACAGTAGGGTTTCGTTTGACTTACCAGGCTGTTGACCAGGGTGCGTTTGTTGGGAGGTGGGAGTGCTTTATTCATTAATAACTATAGGCTGACCACCGACCTTGCAAGGAATCGATATTCCTCGTCTCTGACTTTGAAGGTGGGCCTGGCACCCACCGAGCTGTTTCATGTTCCGGATTTAGTGTTTTCATGGGGCGCATGAACTAGTAGATGTTGCCTAGTATAACTACAGATCATAGTGAAGTTTATCCATGCAAATGTACGCTTTCTTTATTGGTTTTCATAGAATACCCAAGAAATTCTTAGACGTCTGGTTCTTAAATCATATGAGTGGCAGTGACTCGGGTCGTCTGCTGACCTAAATAGTATGTATTGGTTAACTATTTTTCAGGCCCGACCAAGGAGTTTTACAAAGTTAATATACCTGGAATCGGAGCTCATTCTGGTTGCTCTTTGTGAAGATTCCGTCATCTGTGAGTTCGATGCACAGAAAAACTGTCAGTTTTATATACGCTGGGTAAAAACAGCTAAATAAATCTAAAACTGATCCGTATTTCCTTTTTTGGTAGATTTAATGAGAGCTGAGACGGTGGTGGACAGTAAACCGAGTTCAGCGGCCTCATGTGTAGAAGGGGAAAGGAATTCCACAAATGTCCCGCAGGTGAGGTGGATTTTCGATCAGTCTAATACTTCTATAAATGATGTAGGCAAAAACTATGGTAGTGGATAATAACGAGGGGCGTTGAAATATTTTCCGCCAGGAGATACTTAAATCACAGGGTTTTTAGCTGCGAAAGCTCCTACTGTAAAATATGAAATTCGCATTCGCTGGAGAAATATTGGATTTTAACATCTCCGCAATCAGAGCAATCACTCGAAAAAATGAAAACACACATCAAATTAGAGTATTACCGCAGTAATATGTCAGCTATCAAGTAACTTCTCGTTATTAAACTCAATTATGTAGTTGAAGGACAGTCAATTGGGCCAAAAACGTTTAGTTGTTTCCGGAACTGTCTAATGGTTGTGCAACTACATGGAATTGTTTTATACCGGTGTCTCTTTGTTAAAGTGTACCGATTTAGGGAAATCTGGCAGCATTTGACTTTCAGCGATATCCTGCTTATAGTTTGGGTATTTTTTCAAGTAAAATAGGACCCCAATCCTCTAGGGACAGAAATTTGGCGACAGATGGTCGGCGGCATTCACGCAAAAGATGAATTTTTGTGTTCATCTTGAAATTTTTTTTCATGTCCGATGTTTTCAGGCACTTTAAAAGCGGTCAATGTGCTGCTGGTGTGCAGATTACGTATGTACTGTATAATAAAGATCAGGATGTTTTCTTACCTTAAGGATAAGAAATCGAATGCTCCAGTTGGGCCTGCAACGATCATGTTTTGGACCTTCGTACTGGTGGCCGGTTGATTAAATATAGTGTGACGTTTTATTTGGGAAATATATGAAATTATTAAGAATATATCCTAAATAGCCTCTAAAATAAGCTTACTCCTTAAATTGTCATAGTCCCATATTTCATGGGTGCAGTATTAGTTAGCAAAACTTTCCGGTTGTAGATGCCCTGTAGGGTCGCGAAGATCTAGTTGAGGAAGGGAATTTCAGAGAATCAGCGTAGCATGGATGCAGTTTCTCTTTTAGTGTCAATTTACTTTCTGCAATTTTATCTAAGAGTACAAGTGTGATCCAGCCCTTCTATGTCTTTGTGCCAGAGCATATGTCGCCAGATAAGATGGCCCCCTTTTCCTGGACTTCAGCTTCTAGCAGGCTAACGCCACAACATGCATGGGTTTTAGTGAAATCTTGAGATGACGAATCGATAGCGCAAGCGTTTGTAGCCAAGATTACCCTTGCTCGTGTTCACCACCGCCACAAGACCACACCGACTTTCTTCGCCCCACGAGCAAGCAGTTGTTCGCGGGCGAACCTTGTCTCGACACTACGCATATTGAATACTCTGCGGAAGGTTTTAATGCGCCTCGCTTCAATGTCCGCTATGAATACTTCAGCGTCAATGAGGCAATTCCCCGAACTTCGCCTCATGGTCTAATTACTTTGGGAACACCTATGTCAGTGGAATAAAGAAGATTAATATCAAACATACTGGTGACCTCAATGGGATCATAAAGCGTAACCTCGTTCAGGATAATCGGCAGAGGTGGCGATACGGATGTTATTGGTCATTGTAAAGATAATGATGGTGATGGTGATGATGATGATGATGAGGAGGTAGAGGAGGAGGATGAGGGCGATGATTATGACGATGACGATGATGATGACGATGACGATGACGATGATGATGATGATGATGATGATGATGATGATGATGATGATGATGATGATGATGATGATGATGATGATGATGATGATGATGATGATGATGATGATGATGATGATGATGATGATGATGATGATGATGATGATGATGATGATGATGATGATGATGATGATGATGATGATGATGATGATGATGATGATGATGATGATGATGATGATGATGATGATGATGATGATGATGATGATGGTGATGATGATGATGATGATGATGATGATGATAATGATGATGATGATGATGATGATGATGATGATGATGATGATGATGATGATGATGATGATGATGATGATGATGATGATGATGATGATGATGATGATGATGATGATGATGATGATGATGATGATGATGATGATGATGATGATGATGATGATGATGATGATGATGATGATGATGATGATGATGATGATGATGATGATGATGATGATGATGATGATGATGATGATGATGATGATGATGATGATGATGATGATGATGATGATGATGATGATGATGATGATGATGATGATGATGATGATGATGATGATGATGATGATGATGATGATGATCAGGAGAACAACAACAAGAAGAGGAAGAGAAAGTTGTGTTTCTGTGGACAAAAAGTTAGTGCGCTATATTATATGCTGCACGTCTAATCAGGGGAGCTTTAAATATATCCGAGTGTGCTTCTACAAGGATATTTAGGTTCCTCTTATAAAATATTTGTTGAATGTGCTATAAATAATCAATTTACAGTTGTTCAACAGTTTTTTTGGAAGCCGTATTTTTTCAGCCAGTTTTTTTTAATTTTTTGCATTTTGAATAACAGGCATATTAACGATAGATTTGGATAGCATGATTTCTTATTTCGGATAAATCATAGGTTGAAATTGAAAGTGACCCCTTTGGTGACCTCAACATGAAGTGTTTCCGTGCTCTGGTTGGACACCACGCGCTGGTTACCTGCGCAGCCCTAGTACCAGAAGGCCAGATAGCCAACTTTCCTGTTCTGGTAAGTGATTTATTTGCTTAAAACCCCTACCTGACGTGTTTTTCCGGAATCTTGGATGTATAGCATGCTATCGTAGGAAGCGCTTTCATTCTCAGTTTAGGTGAAATACTCATCCTTTTGCTTGCGCATACATTGATGAGCAACCAACTCATATCAAATCGTTAGTTTTATACACATAGTATGCTTACTTATTTGATCTAGGTAGGCATTTTATATATGGTTTACATTATGTATGAGCTTGTTAAAAGGCTTAAATAATAGGTTAAGTTCAAGGTTAGGGTTAGATTGAAGATCAAGGTTTTGGAAAGGATTAGGGTTGAGGCAGGGTTACGTTAAATAATGGTTAAGTTTGTCTGCCATATGTTGTAATACCCTATCCAACTTTCGATTACCAGTAACCTCAGGTTTCCTGTTTCCTTCCCGCTTACACGCCCTTAATATGCATATTTCCTACTGCGCGTCTGTTCCAACCGAGTATTGCAGTATTCAAACGGACTTGGGCTGGAAATTCAAATTTTCTCGATGCCTTCCACATACTCCGTTAATTGGCTCGCTCATCTGACATACTAATAAAACTAATATTATAACCCATCCCGTTTTACAGGAGTTCCTGTCCTCTACTTTATCAGTGGACTTGCATATTAGATCCTTGCTCTATTCTGCATATATTGCTCACCGCTATGTGTCTGCCTGTGAGGCACTCGATTGACACTGAATGCACAACCGGATCTGCGAACGCCCTCCGTATGAGAGTGAATACTCCCGATTACACCCGACAGGACCACGGTCTCTTGACCCACTGGTAGTACGTGTGCCTTAAAGAACACTCAATGACCAAATATCACGGGTTTGAATACCTCTATCTTTCAAACCCGTGGTTGCTATGGCTGGCCAACTATCTTCAATAAGTCATAAATGACAACCTCGGTCTCTTTTGTCTTTGTTGGTACTGTTTCTCTGTATTGCATGCTGTCCCTGTTAAGTCTTCTTGTTATGCAATTCATAAACTTTAAGACTTTTAGTATTATGAGTTGTGTGAGAAAGTTGTGGTGGTCAGCTTTCTGCTTTGAACGAATCTCTGAAACTTATCAGTTGAAGTCAATCACTGAAAGCATTGACCAAAAAAATGCACAATGCAGAGCACATAGCATAAATTTGAAAATAAAAATTAAGCTCTGTTTCACTCGGTGGTCAGAGACCCTGACCCCCAAAACAATTTTTAGTTCTGTAATAGGCGTGAGCTCTCCTTAGAAAATACCAGGGACTGAATTTCAACCCCAATTATCATCCCAAGTTTTCTGTTCTTAACTTTTTTTGTAATACGCGGGTAAGTAGGCAAAGCGTCAGTTTGACAGCAATAAAAGCTGAAAAAATTTCCCTAAGCTAAACCGACTCTGATGAAATATTGAATTTTATATGATTGGAGAAACTGTTAAGAACATTTTTTGACTTATTCCTATAGATTACGAGCGGTTGGGATCACCGACTGTGTTTCTGGCGCCTGCCTCGTGGCAATCTTGTCAGGGCCATCGAGGCCCCAACAGGAGCCGCACAAAGTCAAGCACGAGTAAGCTATGGCGAAGAAGAAGTGAAAATTGAGGACGCTAAAGAGAACGCGATACTGAACCTGGATTATCATGTAAAGAGGTAACTGTGAAGTTAATTTAGGGTTTACTCGTCATCTTTTCTTCTCGTCTAGTCGTACGCTGGCCTACTGTAGCACCAATAGCAAAGTATTTTTGCAAACATTTGGTGAAACATTGGCACACTTTGAGGAGCCGGTGCGCGTGCTTCGTGGACATAGTAATGAAGTTAATGCGCTTTGTTGGGTGGAACTCGAACCATCATCTATACCGACCCTTTTCTCCGCCTCTGAAGACGAGAGCATTCGCTCCTGGGTAAGTCACAGATTCACATCATTAAGGTTACTTATTACTAGTAAGTAACCATCAAATATACTGTAATATCGTGTCCGATCTAATGGTGATCACACTCAATCCAGTGTTCTGGACCCAGTCTTGTATGACGCTAGTGGAGTAAGGAAGTTATCTGGGGTGGAGAAGACAAGTTAAAGCAGAAGGTTGTTGACAAGTACCAAACGTATTCTGGCAATGTTCATGTTCATATCCGATCGAATTTAGGTTAGGTCTGCTAACCACAGGACCCTGGGTCCAGGGAGCTTACGCTTAAACATGTGCGTTAGTATTCAACTTCGAAGCTTCGCCCGTTCATTTCCTTGGCCCAACGCTACAATTTGAAGAAACCAGTTGCAGCCCTCTCTTCATTTTTAATATTTTAAGTTCCTCGTTAATTTATTTTTTGATATATAGTTTCCTGGAGAAGAGGCACTCCAGCTCTTCGTCAACGCCGGAGGATCAGTGACAAACCTCCATTGGGACAAAACTGCAAACCTTTTGCTAGCATCGGTGGAACATTTGGTCAAGTATGACTTTAAAAAATGATCGTTTGTACTATTCAACGCTGCTGCCCTCAGAAATATTAATCACGCATAGTCTTCTATTTGCCCAATATGTCAGAGAACACTACAAAGTAAGCTAGCCTGCACCATTTGTCTTAGAAAAGGGTAGTACAACAAATTATCCCTGAAAACTCAACCTGTTAGAAATTTTTCCTGGCAAAGAATGGGAGCTGTTTATGGTTTCTACGCCTTATTCGCAATGGTTGGCTAAAATTTCACAGCATAGTGAACGACATTTCTGAGAAAATAACCATGTATGGCAGACAACAACCAGACAGAAACATTGAAAGAACTCCTTCGATTTTTCCTTCACTTACAGTACATGCCCTATCTTATGAAATCTCATGAATTTCATGAGAAAAGGTCCGTTATGTGAAATTAGCCCGTAATGATTCCCCAAAATTTTTACGGGAGTAAATAAGCGACCGTTTTTAAGAAGAAGGCACGTTGTGGTTTAAAAATTAATGTTAAGTTGTTTGTCAATATTAATTTTGTTAGAAAAGTGGCAAATTCACGAAAAATCGGGTTAGCTAATTAACCTGAAGTTTCAAATGTACAGAATGCTTATTCCTGTAAACAAACGAGAAAATAAAGCACCAAAAGTCGAATTACTTTTGAAAATAGTACTTTAGTACTTATTCCACGTAAGTTTTCTCCCAGATTAAGGGCCATGGAAAGTATGGCCGTTACAAACAGCTTAAATTTCGAGTATGTATTCCAAAACGCTTTCACGAGAATTAGTGGTTTCTTCTTTCGTTTATGCATTGTTTAAGATGCATTTGACTAAGGCGAATGGATTTTCACTTGATTGCGCCGGCAGGGACGTCACAAGAATATAATATTCCATAGTCTGTCATACTGGCAGGCCAGTCAGTGACTAATAAAATTAAATAAAATTGTCAGGTGAAATTGTAAAGGTACCATTTTTTGCATATTAAAACGAATTTCCTTCTGTTAACTTTCTTTATAAATATTTAATGTGTTGGATTACGATGAGTATCAGATCATCTTTGAAATGCTAATAAATACTTAAAATTTGCCTGTGTTTTCTGTCTATTCTGTTGTATGTGCTTATCAAAACCTTCAAAATAAGATATTTCGTAAAGACATTTACAGAAATAGTGACTTCTGAGACAGTCTTTCTAATGCAGATGGCCATTTGAGTCATATTTGTAGAGTCACCCAAACATGAAAACTCATTGCCGAGAAGAATAAACGCCACTACATAATTCGGCAATTAATATACCTAAGATCGATTAAGAAAACTGTTATAATACGTCGACTCGTTATAAAACACTTTAATTAGATATTTCTTTGTCGAATATCTGCGTGCTTAGTCCTTTTCGAAGATCAAGTCAAGTAAAAATAGGGAAGTTAGACCGGTTTTTCGACATCGTCTTTGGTACAAAACCTCACAAATTTGCAAAACTGGATTTTTTAAACTAAATCTGTCCTTATTATCCTGGACACAATGTGATTTCTCATAACTGAATTTATCTGATTTGTTTGAATACAAAAACCGAAGTTTTCGTCCTCTGAAAAGATATATTGCAACTTTTCCCGTCTTATATTAAGGTACGTTTATAGAACAACGCATCGAAACAAAATGTTTTGATCCGGAGCTTTCAATAGCGCACAAAACTTCCTGGATAGCAAAAACCATGTTTGGCTCCGTTTTCCCTTGAATAATCAGATCTGAAGTGAACTCCTCATAAATGAACAGCTTTCTGCGCATCAATTTAATACACCGAACAAAAATATTCCCATAATGTTTGTGCCATACTACCACCTCAAATTTTGATCCCGACATTTCACGAGTTAGGCAATCTACTGTAGAACGAAGTGTTCGTATGTGCGTGCAATTTAGTTTGTCAAGGGAACCAGTCTCAAATCAAGCAGTAACCTGCTGAGCGCAGTTGTCCGGAAAAAATGGCCCAGGCAGCGTATTAGTTCCATTATTTGACAGTGTTTTAAATCTTCATTTGCCTTTTAGCCATTCAATGATCTATGCTCATTTGGTTGGAAATTGTAGAATGGAACCTGCTAAGTGGAGGTTCAGGACATTCAGCAGTAAAGCACGTGTCTTTTAATTTCTCCCTTAAAGATCCATATGCGTTCTTCAGGAGGAATGTTTAAGTAAATCAGTGTGTTCCTACGTGGATATCCCCGAGTCTCACTAAATATTTAACCGAATCTGTATTACAACCAGAGGTAGTATAGTAGACTATAGTATATTTTACGCGTACGTAAGCTAACGTCGTCAAGATTATTACCTCACGACCTTCGACAAATTCACCCAAAACCGTAAAAATGCAATCCTGTATACAGTAATAATTTGGAGAAAACGTAGTGCCCTGCATAAACGGTACAAGAAACGAAAGTTTTCGGAACCCTGTCGGGAGACTTGCGAATTTTTCAAAGCATTGATTGTATTTAAATAAAAGGTGCCTTGCTCAAGTGGAAATTCCTGAATGAAAACATTTGAATGAAAGGCTGCAAACAGAATCCACTAAAAGTCTGTGAACGACTGTACAAGATATCACTAAAGATTCAGTTCCATACCAGCCCATATTACGAACTCTTTGGGTCAATTTTTTTTCAAAATTAAAGCATCTCGACAGATATTTCTTAATATTTCAACGGCTTTTGGCACCTGACATATTACTTCAAATCTTACTGATTGATTAAGAATGTTCTGAACAGTTGGCGTCGTTTACGACCGTATTTCTGCACTACCGAAGAAGGCATAAGTGTTATGCAGAAGAGGGAAAGACCACATTTTGGCATGCCTTATTATTGCGCTTGGAATCTCCACTACACCGAATTACGTATCTCAACTTCAGAATCTACGACATCCAGACTCGACAACTTTGCCAGCAGTTTGAAGGTCACACGGACAACGTTAATGCAATTCTCAGACTCTTTGACACTGGTCAGGTACGTCCTAGTGGCGAACGTCTTATTCTAACATTGAAGAGATTTAAGGACATTTAATTGATCCCACAAAAGTAGGCTTTGCTCTCATATTTTTTAAGGTAATCCTTTTAAAAATTTGAAACAGTGACTCTACCCCGACTGCCGGGGTTGCGGTACAGAAGCTGCCCCTGCGAAATGCTAAAATCCAAGAAGTAAAAACCATATGTTTATATGGTTATTTTTCTGTACTGTTAGTCATTATAAACCTTTGCAACTTCTAATAAACATTTTCCGCGCAGTTATACAGCTTAAAACCATTCTTAATGTGGCAGGCCCACACTGTGGGATCGGAGTCAGGTGTTGCGGCACGTCTAGGAGCAAGTCCGGCCGCATCAGCCGCATGCACCCTTTCCCGCCTGTAGGCTTCTTTCCTAAGCCTTGACGTCGAACCCAGCTGGTGAATGAGGAGAGAGTGCAGTAGATGCTGCGCAAGTATACTCTGACTATAATCTACTTTATGCGCAATTCGCCGTCCTTGCGTCATTATGCTGTTTAGCGCACGATGGTTAACGCGTCCTACAACGCAAAAATACACGTAGGAGTTTAATTTAATACAGTCATCCATCGAAAGCATCCCGTGTATGAATTCAACTGAGTAAGTGAGTGTCGCAAATAAAAAGGTCCATCGCCCAAGGAATCAGCGAACCATCAAAAACTCCATTATATATATATATATGGAATGGAACCGACAAAGACAAGGGAGACCGGAATGGCCATTTCTGGCTTATTAGCCGTCATCAGCCAGTCATACCCAATCCCAAGTGTGGCACACCTGGGATTCGAACCCACAACCTTTGGTATTTGAGTCGAACGCTCTACCATTGAGCCACGGGCTCGTTGTTTTGTCGGTTGTGATCGGGAATATGATGATAGTGTGGGGCTCACCGATCTGCTTAAGGAACATGCATGTTCCGTTGTGCCCTGGAACTCAGACTAGAGCCCTCGCAAGCGGTCGCATAGTGACGTGTAGCATATGATGGAATGGAACTGACAAAGACAAGGGAGACTGGAATGGCCATTTCTGGCTTATTAGCCGTCATCAGCCAGTCATACCCAATCCCAAGTGTGGCACACCTGGGATTCGAACCCGCAACCTTTGGTATTTGAGTCGAACGCTCTACCATTGAGCCACGGGCTCGTTGTTTTGTCGGTTGTGATCGGGAATATGATGATAGTGTGGGGCTCACCGATCTGCTTAAGAACATGCATGTTCCGTTGTGCCCTGGAACTCAGACTAGAGCCCTCGCAGGCGGTCGCATAGCGACGTGTAGCATATGATGGAATGGAACCGACAAAGACAAGGGAGACCGGAATGGCCATTTCTGGCTTATTAGCCGTCATCAGCCAGTCATACCCAATCCCAAGTGTGGCACACCTGGGATTCGAACCCGCAACCTTTGATATTTGAGTCGAACGCTCTACCATTGAGCCACGGGCTCGTTGTTTTGTCGGTTGTGATCGGAGATATGATGATAGTGTGGGGCTCGCCGATCTGCTTAAGGAACATGCATGTTCGTTGTGCCCTGGAACTCAGATAAAGCTGCAGGTGGTCGCATAGCGAGCATATGATGGAATGGAACCGACAAAGACAAAGGGAGACCAGAATGGCCATTTCTGGCTTATTAGCCGTCATCAGCCAGTCATACCCAATCCCAAGTGTGGCACACCGACTTTGTCGGTTCCATTCCATCATATGCTACACGTCGCTATGCGACCGCCTGCGAGGGCTCTAGTCTGAGTTCCAGGGCACAACGGAACATGCATGTTCCTTAAGCAGATCGGTGAGCCCCACACTATTATCATATATATATAAGAAGTGGCAAGAAGGCATCCCAAGAAATAAAGTTGAAGTTGAGTACGTTCTATGGGAAATGGAGCTTAATTGTGTAAATTTTCAACACCGGTTCTCCGGGTCGTCGTCAGACGCAGGCGGGCAGCAAATGTGACCAAAAACAGTTGACATCGTAATCACGCGAAAAAAATCGATACTGGCGTGAACATTGGCACCATTGAGCGGCCGCCGTGTGTATCAGCCTGTCCTGATTGGTTCTCGTTTCTTCCATTTCTCCTTGAGATGTCTGTACGCCGCATCCAACTCGATATGTCTGTTGATGCATAACTCATCTGAATGCATCGCCTCGAGGAACTCTCGACCTTTCTTGAAGGGACAGGCGGCGACAATCCGAGTTTTATCCCAAGCGAAGGTGTGCCCGGTGTCTAGAGTATGCATAGCTGTTTGGGACAGATGGTCCCACCTCTTTACTGCCAACTGATGTTCATAGATGCGTGTAGAGGCGGATTTGCCGGTCTGACCACAATACACGGCATCACATGCTTCACACGGAATCTTGTAGATGACTTCTTTCTTGTCCAAATAGTTGACCCTGTCCTTAGGGTGGACAATCTGGGTACGCAAAGTGGTTGTCGGTTTGTGTGCCACATGAATTTGGTGCTTCCTTAGGTGTCTTTCGACGAGTTCGGATACATTCTTAATGTAGGGAAGGGTTAGCCATTTATTTATTTTTGGCGCCTCGTTAGAACTACTTGGTTCCTTTTCTGTCGACTGCTGTCGTTTCAAGTATCGGCGTACAAAATCCTTAGGGTACCCGTTCTGCGAAAATAATTCACATAAGTAATTCAGTTCGATTCGATAGCCTTCTTCGTCGGAGCAATGGGTTTTTTGCTCGACTGAGTAGACTGTTGACAGCACTCCGTTTGTGAGCGATAGGCTGATTGCTCTCATAAGGCAGAATAACTTCCGCATCAGTTTCCTTTCGATAAACCGATGTGCGTAGTGTTCCGTCGGTCTTTCGTTGTACGAGAACATCCAGGAGTGGGAGTTTATTGTCAACTTCCTTTGCGAGTGTGAATTGGCTTCCCGGGATTGTGGAATTGAAGGTGTTATGCAGCATTTCCAGTTGGTCCTTTTTAACGACAACAAATTTGTCGTCTACATAACGTAGCCATAATTTAGGATAAACTAACGGAAGAGCCGTGGCCTCGAGTTTCTGCATTGCGATTTTGGCGAGAAAACCAGAGATGGGTGATCCCATTGGAGCTCCTTTCAGTTGCTTATAGCATTTTCGGTCGAATGAATGTGTCTGAACTCGTCGAAAGACACCTAAGGAAGCACCAAATTCATGTGGCGCACAAACCGACAACCACTTTGCGTACCCAGCTTGTCCACCCTAAGGACAGGGTCAACTATTTGGACAAGAAAGAAGTCATCTACAAGATCCCGTGTGAAGCATGTGATGCCGTGTATTGTGGTCAGACCGGCAAATCCGCCTCTACACGCATCTATGAACATCAGTTGGCAGTAAAGAGGTGGGACCATCTGTCCCAAACAGCTATGCATACTCTAGACACCGGGCACACCTTCGCTTGGGATAAAACTCGGATTGTCGCCGCCTGTCCCTTCAAGAAAGGTCGAGAGTTCCTCGAGGCGATGCATTCAGATGAGTTATGCATCAACAGAAATATCGAGTTGGATGCGGCGTACAGACATCTCAAGGAGAATGGAAGAAACGAGAACCAATCAGGACAGGCTGATACACACGGCGGCCGCTCAATGGTGCCAATGTTCACGCCAGTATCGATTTTTTTCGCGTGATTGCGATGTCAACTGTTTTTGGTCACATTTGCTGCCCGCCTGCGTCTGACGACGACCCGGAGAACCGGTGTTGAAAATTTACACAATAAAGCTCCGTTTCCCACAGAACGTATTCAACTTCAAATATATATATATATATGGAAAATGTTAATGGGGCACTCACCGATCACTTACAGGACTCACTCGTCCCGTTGTGCCTTGGGGCTAACTCTCAAGCCCCGCCAGCAGCCGTAAGGACGTATGGCTGGCTGATGACGGCTAATAAGCCAGAAATGGCCATTCCAGTCTCCCTTGTCTTTGTCGGTCATGTTAATCTGCCTATATACTTAGCTGCCTTACAGCTGCTGGCGGGGCTTGAGAGTTAGCCCCAAGGCACAACGGGACGAGTGAGTCCTGTAAGCGATCGGTGAGTGCCCCATTACCATCGTCAATATTCCCGATCGAAACCGGCAAGACAACAAGCTCGTGGCGCAGTGGGTAGAGTGTTGGACTTCTGCCCAACAAGGTCGCGAGTTCGAGGCTCGGGCGCCGCAGCGCCTGGGTTTGGGTATGGCTGGCTGATGACGGCTAATAAGCAAGAAATTGCCATTCCAGTCTCCCTTGTCTTTGTCGGTCATGTTATTCTGCCTATATACTTAGCTGCCTTACGGCTGCTGGTGGGGCTTGAGCGTTAGCCCCAAGGCACAACGGGACGAGTGAGTCCTGTAAGCGATCGGTGAGCGCCCCATTACCATTGTCAATATTCCCGATCGAAACCGGCAAGACAACGAGCTCGTGGCGCAGTGGGTAGAGCGTTGGACTTCAGCCCAACAAGGTCGCGAGTTCGAGGCTCGGGCGCCGCAGCGCCTGGGTTTGGGTATGGCTGACTGATGACGGCTAATAAGCAAGAAATGGCCATTCCAGTCTCCCTTGTCTTTGTCGGTCATGTTATTCTGCTTATATACTAAGCTGCCTTACGGCTGCTGGCGGGGCTTGAGAGTTAGCCCCAAGGCACAACGGGACGAGTGAGTCCTGTAAGCGATCGGTGAGCGCCCCATTACCATCGTCAATATTCCCGATCGAAACCGGCAAAACAACGAGCTCGTGGCGCAGTGGGTAGAGCGTTAGACTTCTGCCCAATAAGGTCGCGAGTTCGAGGCTCGGGCGCCGCAGCGCCTGGGTTTGGGTATGGCTGGCTGATGACGGCTAATAAGCCAGAAATTGCCATTCCAGTCTCCCTTGTCTTTGTCGGTCATGTTATTCTGCCTATATACTTAGCTGCCTTACGGCTGCTGGCGGGGCTTGAGAGTTAGCCCCAAGGCACAACGGGACGAGTGCGTCCTGTAAGCGATCGGTGAGCGCCCCATTACCATTGTCAATATTCCCGATCGAAACCGGCAAGACAACGAGCTCGTGGCGCAGTGGGTAGAGCGTTGGATTTCTGCCCAACAAGGTCGTGAGTTCGAGGCTCGGGCGCCGCAGTGCCTGGGTTTGGGTATGGCTGGCTGATGACGGCGAATAAGCAAGAAATTGCCATTCCAGTCTCCCTTGTCTTTGTCGGTCATGCTATTCTGCCTATATACTTAGCTGCCTTACGGCTGCTGGTGGGGCTTGAGAGTTAGCCTTAAGGCACAATGGGACGAGTGAGTCCTGTAAGCGATCGGTGAGTGCCTCATTACCATTGTCAATATTCCCGATCGAAACCGGCAAGACAACGAGCTTGTGGCGCAGTGGGTATAGCGTTGGAATTCTGCCCAACAATGTCGTGAGTTCGAGGCTCGGGCGCCGCAGCGCCTGGGTTTGGGTATGGCTGGCTGATGACGGCTAATAAGCCAGAAATGGCCATCCCAGTCTCCCTTGTCTTTGTCGGTCATCTTATTCTGCATATATATATATATATATATATATATATAGTCTTTGTCGGTTCCACGTTTGCAACATATGCTACACGTCGCTATGCGACCGCCTGTGAGGGCTCTAGTCTGAGTTCCAGGGCACAACGGAACATAAATGTTCCTTAAGCAGATCGGTGAGCCGCACACTATCATCATATTCCCGATCGCAACCGACAAAGCAACGAGCTCGTTGCTCAATGGTAGAGCGTTTGACTCAATTACCAAAGGTCGCGGGTTCGAATCCCAGGTGTTCCACACTGATGATGGAAACGAGGGGGTTTCCGAAACGTAAGTCAAAATACATTCCGGTCCATGAACTCGTCCCTTCTACTTCGTCTTCATCGGGGGATGATGAGCTCGATATATATATATAGATATTCTATGGCCACGAGCCTCCTTTTCATGAACACGTTAAATAACCTCTTCGGTGTTGTCTTTCCGTTTTTTAAAAAGTCATTTTGGCAAACACGTGTTTTCAGTAATTCAGAATCTGCCCTATACATTAACATAGCTAATGAAAATAGGAGAGTGGATAGGGTTCAGAACCGTCTAATGGTTAAGCGTCATCGTTCTCCTGCCGCCAGCATGGGCAGGTCGGCATGTTGAGGTCAATGGGTTGGGGGAAGGGGAAGTAGAGTAGAGTGAGAGCGATCTTCGTATATCGAATACGGGGAATGAACATCTCTGTCTAGTACACGGACTGAAAAACTGTCATCAAGGGGTGGGGCAACGTGTGATTATCGCCCGTAATCGGCATCGACCATGGACGAGAGAGTGCCTGTATTAGCGTTTTTGGAAAGCACGGCACTGGGTTAGCTAGTCGTTTAGTCTCGTCTGTTGCTAGAACCCGTTAGCGTAGGCCCTTAGAGGAGTCAGCTGGTGTCCGGTAGACAACCCGAAATGTTTATTTGGGATCGACTCGATGATTTGTATCAACTAGATGCGCGAGAATAGAACTCGAAATCGCTCTTCTTTTACCTTTACCTAGCCAGACGGGTATGTGTTCGAGCACCCTCTTTTCCAGGTGCCTCTTTGTATGACCAATGTATTACACCCCATTGGAGCAGTTTAAGGGTAAATACACATAGATGTGGACTTAAACGCGTGTCGACCTTTACCTTCCAAGCGTAGAAGGTGAGAGTTTGTAAAGAATATGCGTAGATTCGCTGTGGGGAAAGCGCAGATAACTTCTTGAAAGAGCACCGTTTTAAGATAATTGACTTTTACTTGGAAATTTCTCCCCCTACTACTCTCATGCGGAGAATGTATGTTGTTATTTCCATACCATGGGAGCTGAAGCCCATTCTTACCTAAACTGCCCTGTGTATTCGCAGAATATCCTGTTTCTAGACAGAGAGATTCTGCGGTTTATGGTTCGACATGAAATAGATCCCTCGGAAGGGGTAACCGGATTCTACTTCTTCAGGACAAAGGTGATTAAGTAGATATAACGACTGACGACCTACCTTGAGGAATTCGGAAACGTGGTGGCAGCAGGACAAAGTAACCGCCCACGCAATCAAAGCTTGAATACAGTCGCAGGGGCATATTTTCTAAAGGATTTTAACTTCCCGGAATTCGCACTTCTATTTATGTTCGTCTTTCTCGACAGCATGCAATGGTTTTGTTCAAAGCCACCTGAAGGATTAGGTATAGGTCAATAATTCAAGTAATAGCCAACAGTTTATTGAGGGAAATATGGACATAGGCCTTTAAACTCCTAAGTTGTACAGGGTACTATTCTACTGAACAAATAGCAACAGATTAAAAGTTATCAAAGGACAAACGTTTCAATGGGTGCGATGTGGGACAAAAATAGTACAACTGCCAAAAAATGCATTACAGAAAACTGTTAACCAGTAGATGGATAAAAATTTAAACGTAAGTCACAGCTGTAGTGACGATACGTGGTCTTGTGTCGAAACGTGGTTTACCTGAAACCCCCCTTGTAGCAGGCTTAGCAAGAAGTATATTTTGAGAATGACGATGATGTTGTTGCTGCTGCTGATGATGAGGATGACGACGACGATGACCATTACGACGACGATGATGATGATGATTATAATGTTGTTGTTGTTGTTGTTGATGACGATGATGATGATGATGATGATGATGATGATGATGGTATGATGATGATGATGATGATGATGATGATGATGATGATGATAATGATGATGATGATAATGATGATGATGATGATGATGATGATGATGATGATGATGATGATGATGATGATGATGATGATGATGATGATGATGATGATGAGGGATGATGATGATGATGATGATGATGATGGTGGTGATGATGATGATGATGATGATGATGATGATGATGATGATGATGATGATGATGATGATGATGATGATGATGATGATGATGATGATGATGATGATGATGATGATGATGATGATGATGATGATGATGATGATGATGATGATGATGATGATGATGATGTGATGATGATGATGATGATGATGATGATGATGATGATTATGATGATGATTATGATGATGATGATGATGATGATGATGATGATGATGATGATGATGATGATGATGATGATGATGATGATGATGATGATGATGATGATGATGATGATGATGATGATGATGGAGGTTCTGATGTTGTGGTGGTGCATTTTGCTGTATTGGACAAGCATCCCCTTAAGTGTCTACGAACGTGGACATTACAATGTCCGCCGGCAGATTTCTCCATGCCTCAATCACTGAGATGGAGGAGAAACACTAGCTTGCCTTCAGTTTCTCCCCAGTCACACGTAATTTGAGAGGATGTCCTCGCAAGCTAATAGTGTTGGCCAGCTCGAATACAACGTTCATGACCCCGCATTATGCGAAGCGCTTGTATCAGATCGCTGCGTGGCTGTCTGCAATACGAAGGAAAGTGGTTGATCTTGGAGATGTGTGCTTCGTTAGGCAGTGAATGTTGACCACGGACTAACTTGGTTGCATTAAGTTGGACTTTATAATGACGCTGCGGTCTTTTGGCAGTCCAAGATATCCAGGCTTGAATGACGAACCTTAGTTTCGGTCTGATGAACGTCACACCTACCTTGCCGATGCACTCTTTGTTGAACTTTGCAAAATCCGTCTTGATTAGATACAAGTTTGACATTGCATATTTATATACTTTTGAATCGTGGAAAGATGGCTTCCTTGAGGGTCTGATTCATGCTGCCAATTACTTCTGAGAACCTACCTCTTGTAGCGGTGTGTGATTCAGACATTCTAAACATTCCAAGGGTCGTTATGGAAAATGCTGCATATAGAGCCCGCTTTTGTGAGGTGAAAAACTTCGGGGAGAGGTCATATCCGTCAAAGCACTTTAGTTGAATATACTGAAAAAGTTCGCATTCTGTAAGATAATCCTATTGGTGTTCAGTTTATTGACTGTGTGGTTAGGCACTCGAGTAGGGACCTCGGTAATACACGTGGCCTTGAGCCCAATTCTGCGGAGATCAACTATCACCATACCCTATCCTAACCCTAACACCAAACTTAAGTCTAACCCATACCTTAACCTTAATTATAACCCCACCTTAACATTGGTACTTGCGCAGGCTATCCGTCCCAAAGAAACATTTTACGGCTAAGCGGTTTCGTAAGTAAATGGTCCATATAGTTTTTTAACGCATTGCCAAACGTTGACTCAACCGTTCAAGCAACTACTATCCGCAAAGCTTCCTAAGTAACAAACAATAAAAACCGATAATTATTTTACGACAACCTAACATTGGCGCCGCACAGTCTAAATACTGCGGAACGAAAGTCCCAAGCGTGTTTTTTTCACCCCAGCACGAGAAAACACCGTGTCCAAATGGTTTACTGTCGAGAAACCTTTGGGGCACTTGTCATGTTAATAGAACCCTACCTCACCAAAGCCCTTGTATCTCTTCCGCAGTACCTGACAGCGGGACCAGACGGCCGCGTTCTGCTCTGGGAGTCTCGAGGCATCTCCAGCACCGAACCCCGCCTTCGTCCACAATCCAAGGAGGCACTGCAGGCTAACCAATCACCGTTTGACCAGGCCGACCGTGCCGCCGCCAAGAAAGCCAACAACCCTGTGGCCGCCCTCCTGGCCGCTGCACGAGCCTATAACGCCGCGTTGAAGATGAGCACCGGACAGGCAGCGCAGTCTATTTCAGTTCTGCCTCTGTGACAGTCAAATTAGACGGAGTATTCTTGACTGGTTGCTGCACCCGCTTGCTGCGTTCTCATACAAACCTTGCTGAAGAATGCCGCCTCCCCTGCCTCGATGGATGCGTTGTTCGGAATGCTCCGATTGCGGAATCGTTTGTGCACTTTCATTTGCGCACTTAATCCAACCTTAAACGGGGGCGGGGAAGCTTTCTGACAAACGTTGTGTTTTCCTGTGGATACATGCTAAGACTTTTGATTAGCATGCACTGCGGGCAAAAGTTTTCTTAAACTCACATTCTTTCCCCTATGTTACCGGTGCATGAAATACAGCGTAATTAAATAGGGCATAGCTTGCCCTTGGAAGGTTGATGCGTTTTAATTGGCTGTGAGACTCGGACAGTCGACCGGGGCCTGGGAGGGTGGAGCGTGAGGTTGAAACTAGAGGATCTATTTCATTTGAACCGCACCAATGACGCGCTAGAATCTTCACGAGACGATAATAGTCGTGGCTTCGAAGTTCGCTAACCGACATACTAACTCCACCCTTTTGAGTCACAAAGAAATGGTTTTTTCTTGCTGTGACCTTTATGGCGCCCTCACATGTGGAGGTGAGAATCGGACATAAGTACCCCCGTACCGTCGATGGTATCACACAATGCCCCAGAGGGGGTCCTATTCTCCTGTCCGAACTTTAACCCTAAAGGCACCCTGGAGTTTGGCGCAGGGCCACCCGTCATACGCGGGCGGGGGCACTAATGACCGTGCCCTAACCATGTGGTATAGAGTCCCAGGTATGTGACATGCGTAGACGAACCGGCTAGCCTTACCAGCCACTGTGCCCAAGCCGAACTCCAGTCGTCCTGGCATTGTATTGCCATGGGAGGCAGGTAGGAGAGATTTCGGCAGATGTTGTGCAAGCCGACCTCAGCATAAACTAATTCACGCGCCGGTCACCACCGGTGCTGTATCACCCTCCGGAAGGCACGCAGTGGACGGCATCGTTTGCGGTAGTTGAGCCATTACGTGCATAACTCCCCCACGCACTAGTCTGATTTTTTCATGCTGGTTGGTGTTTTGTGTTGAAGTGGATAGGATACCATGGTACCTGTGAAATTTAAGTCAAATATTATCGAGAAGACCTGAAATGGCTGCTTTATCGGAACATCCCATAGTTTTTGAGCTTCGTTTTTCCTTCCTCGCGTTCTTTTCCCAAGCCCCCTGCCATTTGGTCCAACTAAACCAGTAGCACCGCTTCTAAACAGCCGATGACCCTTGACAGTAACCATTAACCCAGATGACGACTTCGACGAAACAGTAAATTGCCTAGCTCTTGTGAAAGACTTTGGTAATCGTCTAGGAAGCAGTCAGTAAACTCACCCAACTTTCTTCTGTCATCCTCCAACTAGCAAATATCTCGCAAAATTAAAAACGGTTATATATGCTGTTAAACACAGGATTTATTGACTCCGAGAGAATTCTCAACGTGCATCCAAACGGGGCTCCTGCTACTGTGGAAACCTGGACTCAGTCCGGACAACTAGAAGGATAGCATAATTATTGTTTAATCCGTAAGCCCCTAGCACATTCTATGCTTGCCAACAGAACGTTTCTTTTCCCACGAAAAAAACAACGAATATAAATCTCGCGTGGTGCAATAAACTGTTCACAGCTTGTTGGTTAATACGTTGACCCGTCCGCAACTCCGTTTCAGAGACAAAACAGGGAGATTTCATAAGCATACAATGTGTAATTAAAGGTAAAACGCCGGTGGACTCTGGACAGCACGGTGAGGGTTGAGTAAGTGTACAAGGGAGGAAAATATTCATTTGCCCGGATCACCGCGAACAGGAAACAGTTAGGTTCGCAGCAGAAGGCCGGAGGCGGTGGAGTCGGCGGGGTCCGCGTAGAGAAATTTGTGCAGCCAATAGAAAGCGCCGGGCTCCACAGTCTGTTTGAGCGGCCGCATTGCGGCCAGGAATGCTGCCAGTGAGACGGGTCCACCACCCTCTAAAGCCCCCAGATAGTACCACATATGTGAGAAAATGTGATAAGGGGCTAAAGACTGCGATTTTTGTGGGAAACCAACATAATTAATTATGGAGTAAATGGTGGAAAATTGGTCGCAGGTAAAGTCCGCACGTAAACAGAATTTTGTGGAGTTTACAAACGCTTCATTTAGCTTATTACCAGAGGATGTGAACGGATTCTACAGTCTGAACTATCCTGCAAATTTGCCTCTGATAAGTACTGAAACTGGGCTCTAGGAGAATGCAGACTATCAATACCACCACCACCACCACTAAGTATTATTCAACCTTCGAACGTACGCGCACATGCCCGGATGCGTCAGTGTCATTCGCATCCTGTTTAGGACGCTCAAGAAGGTGCTGACCTGACAGTCCCAACGGGCACCTCAAGCGACTTCCACGTGGATGCACACGAGCGCACCAAACAGTTCCGACCGTTCAAAGGATGCAAAGCACATACGCGCACCAAGACCATTGCTCATACAAGCCCATGTTAACACAGTTGATCAGAGACTTACACAGTGTCCACGCGGCAGCAGATCATGGCTCAAGGCATAATTAGGCCCTCCTTATCCGTCCGGCATTTTCCTTGCTCTACTGTTACATGAGCGTTGGTCACGATAGTGGGGAAGGCACATAAATGCACCTGCTCTGCAGCTACATCTACACGCGGCTGACTTAAAAAAAGTTGGAATTTTAATGAAGGAAAGGTAGGGCGTCATTCTACCAACAAAGTTGTGTAACCATGTTTACTAAGTAGGGCTATGGTTGTGTACTTTGTAGATATTCTAACCCGTTAGCTGCAGCACCAAACAATTGTACGAGGGCGTAGGAAAAAGAAACTGTGTAATATCCATTAACATAGAAACGCGTGGCCTCTCGATGAACTTCCAACTAGAAGGCTCCTCGTTTTGTGATCAAAAGTTCCATTATGGAAAAATTCGGGGCAAGATCGCAATATGCGACCCACCCAACTCAGGGAAGAAAGGGTAGGTCAACGTGTAATACGTGACTGCACTATATGCCAACGTAACCCTAAATCTAACTATTGTGCTCATTACTGATAGGATTTGTTGCCGGGTTAGAAGGGTCCCAACATATTACATTAGCGGTAGGCAAGAACTTAATATGCGACCCACCCAACTCAGGGAACAAAGGGTAGGTCAGCGTGTAATACGCAACCGTATTGCTCACAAACCTTACCCTATTTCTATCCATTGTGCTCAATGGGGTTAACATTCGTTGCCGGGCTAGTAGGGTCATAAAATATTTCGATGGCGGTAGGTGGACAGAATTATCGGGTCAATCGGCGACTTGCCAGGCGTCGACTATTAGGATGCAACCTTATTTTCAAAACGCATCAGTTGGGCTGTGGTAATGAAAGACTATGCAGAGTCGGCCTCATTTTTGCTCCCGTCGAGACCCCGTAAAAAATTGGGCCAGGTCGGCTAGGAATAACAGCGCGCACATTGGTCTGCGTGACGTAAAGCTACCGAATGTCGCAAGCTGCGCGTGTCGGGACAACAAACTAATGTGCAACCATACTAACTCGGCAATCACTGCTAACCCTAACGAAAACAACGGATAGGGTTAAGATTAACTTGGCACTCTCCTTTTCTTCATTTAGTCTCATCGTATTGCCACCGATGCCATATTACTCGCTGACCTATTGTTTCCCCTGAGCTGGGTCACATATTACGTTCCAGTCAAATTCGTATACTAAGGTTACTAATACGTAAGCAGCCGCTCAAGTAAACGATAGTGAAAAGTCACGCTTTGGTTTGTCAAAAGAAAGTAAAAAAACAGGCACTATATTGAATCCAATGGAAGGGGCTTTTTCAAAGCAGGCGATTATGCCAGGGCGAGGAGTAAGATCAAAAAATACTTACGTTGGTCTAGAGTGCGACCGCGTACTCTCAACTAAACCACCGATCTCTCAGCCATCGATCAAAACTGCGAATCGTCTGCTTACGTGAGGGTGCGCAGTGTTAGGTAGGGGGTACGCCAGGACGACTGAAGGCAGAGACAGCTGCTGTCTCAGTTGCGCCTGTCTTTGGCGGTTTATCTTTGTAATATATGTCTATGGCAAATCCTCCAAATCGTGCGTCTTAGTTTTAAAAAATAACCAGGAACAGAACGAAGTCGGGCATTGCACTCGACGAGGTATAGAGGACTCCATAGCTCCAACAGCTGTAACCGATGTGCTAGTAATGATATCAAGGACTACGATAAAAGCACAGAATTTTGGCAACCCGTGAACTATAAAAACGTCCCTTCAATCGAAGCGAATATGCGAACCCCAGGTTCTTGTTGCAAAGAAAAAAGCACTTATTTGTTGTTGCTTGCTCACGGTCGCTGATGATGGCCTCCTGTACGAGACCGAAAGCTCGGACCACTACACGTACTGTTCCAGTAATTGTGCATTCATCTTCTTTGCAATAACCCCTTGAATTCGATCAAAAAAGCAACGTCCCTTTTCCCCCAAGTGAGAGGCAGGTATATGGTCGACTTAACTCTACGCCGCTGCCGTTCCGGTTTTCGCGTGTCTTTATCGACCTACCCTTTCAACCGTTCGCTTGATCTCTTTAATGGGGGCTGATCCGCTCATTTGTTTCGAAAAATCAAGGAGATAGGCGTGTGTCTTTCGCCCCGGATATACAGTAGACGTGCTACTTCTTGAGATGTCAACGGAAATTCTGAAATGTGTTTTCGATCAGAAAGTAGTACGTAATTAAGGTTGTAAGATTAATGATCGCGCAATATAACTCCAACATATTTCTGTCAAGTTAGAATGCCGGCTTTAGAAGAAGCTTCTTTACGGCCGCCTTCAAAAACTACACTGCAAAAAGTACTACTTGAGTAGAATGCAATTTTGTACTAATTTTAGATGTTAGCTATAGACGAAACACGCTTTCTTCTACTTATTCCGTTGTAACTTTGAGGAAAGCGTATTTTTCGAGTTAAAACAAACTAAATAGGAGATTCTTTAAAACCGTGAAAGGTCCATTTTTAAAGCATCGCATCTATCCATTTATTAATTTCGCCTGTAATAATAGCAACCTGGTCCAGATCCACTGAAAAATTTTCCGAGCACTACATGGCGTCTTCTTAAAAACGCATAAAATCGATGACTGTCCTTACGCAGGAAATATACAGCTTGTGGTTTGGAAAACCCTAAATGAAGGTATACGAGAAGATCGAGCTCAAGGCCATTCGAGAATTGAAAAAAAATTAAAAACGGCAGCATAAACCTTAAAGAAAACGTAATTTATTAAGTATAAGAAAGCAGTTTTTTCTATAAAATATATTTTGAATTGACAAGTACATTGAAAAGTAATGGTAATTTTTTTTAATTTTACAGTTTCATTTATGGCAGATGGGCTGAAAAGCAGCCCGCTTAAAAGCGGGCATCCTGCTGTGACTGAAATATCTTATGATTAGGCAGCACGATAATTAATATTGCAGCTCTACTTAAGTAATCTTTTCTGATTGAAAACTCATTTCAGACTTTTCGTTAAAATTACTGATTGAGATAGCACATCTAAGGTATTTCTCGGTAGCTCGAACATAGAAATGTACCGCCTTAGGAGGCTGTACGTGTACGGGAATCTATGTCAGAAAAGGAGAGAAACCGAATTTTTTCACTTTCGCGAGGAGAGTGTTCACCGATCGCGTTACGGGACGTGCTCGTCCACTTTGGGTTCAATATTGAGCCCTTGTAGGCATATGCATGGCGACCAGGCGTTCCATTCTCAAAACTGAATGTTCGGGCAAAACGGTCTTAGTTTCAAAAAAACGACTGGACTGGCCGTGACAGTGATCAAATGAGCAGTTATCCTATAAATCCCGATTTTTAAAAAAAAACATTGCAAGGGACTAAAATTACCTTTGGGAAGGAAAGGATGGAGAACTGATGCCGTCGGCAGGGTAAACCAGATTCGGAAGGCCGTTACGCATCGCGACACCGACGCATCAAGCGTCCCAAGTCCGAGAAAATAAGCACGCAAACCGCTGCTTAGATCTAAGAAACGAAAAAAGTCCTTAGCGGCAGGTAGAACAATTGCACATATGAGCAAAGCGGCAATAGCAATAGCATTTGAGGGAATTCATAGCACATTTGATCCAATTTTGAAAAAACTCAGCGACCTCGGGAGGATTCAAACCCATGCAAGCAAGAGGAAGGCGTCAGTACAGTTAGCGTTCTAGCAAACTGAGCTACGAGGCCCCCATCGGCAGCTGTGAGTTTAATCACATTTGGGTCATGTTACCCGCCCAGCCTACTGCAACGTGTGGAATCTACCAATTCCGATACTGTAAGCTGACTGCCCAAGCAGGATTTCATAAACAGTCAATCTAAAATCCATCCGGCACAATTAATTCGTAGGAGGATTTTGATAGATTTTAATAATTCAGTTGATAGCGTCAAACAGCCTCGATCAATGCAACCACCGCAGGATTGCAAGGGTGACCATCCCAGTTCAACAAACCCACCACCAATCTCTCATTTGCAGATGCACAAAATCGTGCTGATCGCAGCGGCTACAGTCCCGTAAGTGATTGAACTGGCGACGAAAGCAGATGGCCTACAGTGAGCCTACAGCTGCATCTCTTGTAGTACTGCACCCCCGCCTAGTACATATTTGCACGAACACACAAGCGACAGTCGTTCGTCTGACATTCTGAAGGCGTCTGACCGATCCCGGAAACAGTGAGGCTCGGTCTGCTGTTCGGCCAATCAACTTCAAGGTTGACAGCGTGCAGTTCTTAAACCTGGAGAAGAATGGCACGGACCATACTAGCACTCCTGAGTTTAGCAGCCACGGTGGAAATGAACAAGGTGATGTTACCTAGGCAACGCAACCTTTTAAGACCCCATCAAACCCGCTTGAGCAAATGTCACAGATGGAACTAATTTGGTCCAATTCTGACGAATCTACTTGTGTATCACCAGGGCGAAATACCACCTAGGTGATCCTTGCAGAAGTCGCAAGATTTCCTATCAAGGTCCGCGTATATCGAGTTCAGCTGGATAGGACGATTTTTTTGAGCAAGTAAATCGAAAGTAGGAGCCAAGAGAAAGGCATAAAAGTACCGTTCATTCTGTCGGCGAAGCGTTTCACGACCTGGCTGGCGAGGGATTGGGCGAGAAACTCGTGCAGGCTGGCGGCCCGATCTTTGGAGAACGCGGAAACCCCAGTTCGTCTAGGCGAATGAAACTTCAGGAAGGCAGTAATTAACTTGAGTTGCATGATGGTGGCGGGTTCGTCCCATCTCGCAAGACAGTGAGAGGTCTGTGAAGGAGAAAACAGCGATTAAGAATAGGAAAATTGACAAATAAAAATATCAAAGTTAAGAAAGGGGCGGGTGAGAAAGCAAAATTAAGTGATGCTAGCAAAGTCAATGATTTCTGATTTAACTGTCAATGCTCTTTTCTAATATACACAAATGTGAGCATTCTATGCGAAGACAATGTAGAATGGTCAAGAGTGCTAACAATGGCCTAGTACGGGGAGAGCGGAGATGTAGCTAAATCGTAAGAGCTCACGAATCGGGAAGTGCGGTATTGATCACGTGAGCCAACTGTTCGCACAATGACGGTGTCCTTCATCAAGCCTTCGCCATACCAAACAATGCAAGAAGTGGGTCGAGGTAGTCTGAGCTCAACGGGCTATTTTGAGAGTGAACTCATCGGCACCTTATTTTCAGCTTTCGGCAGTCCTTATGGCACATGCTCAGCCGACCGAGATGACAACTACTGTTGTGTGTTTCCAAACGAAGCTGCAACCAGCGCTGCATGTAGGCTGCTGCAAGGAAGAGGGAGAGAACGACTCTGGGGTCTCCGTCACCACGGCACTTTAGCGCATTCCTCCCTATAAAAGACCTGACGCGCTTTTAAACTCTGAGTATGCGTTAAAAGTCGTGACTTTGGAAGCTGCTAACTGAGGGGATAACTCAGGACGAAGCGTCAGGTTGCTGTGGCTTCTTCTTAAAAAGCACTCTCTGGCAATCCCACTCAGTTGGGATCCTCGCCACCTCCTTCTTGTTTCTGTGAAAACCTGGTTCATCGTGCGCGGACCAGGCGCATTTGGCAAGAGCAGAGGGGTTGTCAGCCACCTGTGGCCGATGCTGCGTCTCCTGGTAGTTCTGAATCTGTCTTGGCGGGCGAGTGGGTGGAGCAGAAGCTGTGCAAGTCGGCTATCACTATGAGCAAATTCGCGCGCAATTTGCCGTCCCTGGGCCTTTCCTGTTCCCACCTCCTTCCTTTGGAACGCACGGTGGACATTTTCGTTCGCGACGGTTGAAATTAGGATAAAATCTATAAACTGCAAGACTGAAGTACCAGACACAGGCAGGGTATCTGTAATCAGTCTCAGAGAGACGGTCAATGTAGACAGTGCTCAGTACACCACCCAGTCTCCCCCCGCCCCCTCCCCACGCCCTCCATATCCGCTCTTGGTGAAGGCAACGGCGGAAGCGATGAGAGAGCACAAAAACAACTGCGGGAAAAGATAGTCCCAGTGCGTAAGATGAGGTTACGAGTAAAATGGTGGAAAGAAAGTGTCTGCAAGTGCAAGTTCTGTGGAGGAAGCCAAACACAGAGGAAGATCGGCTTACCCACTGTTCAAATTCGTCTATGGTCTGCACTTCCGCTTTCCTCTTCACGAAAAAGGTAGCCGGTTTCCTCAACGGTTCGCCTACAGCAGAGGGCAAAAGGACAGTATGCGAAACATACAGTAGTTCTTTGCAAAGAATTCAGCTGCTTTGGATCAAATTGGTGCTCTGGGTTTACTAACAGAGGACAAGAGGACCTACAGTAAGTGGGGTACCTCATGAACTGTTACGTAAAACGCCAACTAGCAAGGATTGCTGAGGTGTTATTGGAATATTAATTACTATGCAACATAATCCCAAGATACTTCAGTCGCGACAGGATATCGGCTTCTGAATGCACCTTTCCAGCAGCCTGCAAAAGCCAAACTCGGTAAAAACAAATGGCTACTTATGGTGCATGCACTTTTTCCATTGGTTTTCGATGCCCTGATAAATAGAAACATACTTCATTGAAAGCATGCAAAAAATATTCTTTAGTATTGTCACCTTATAGCAAGCTAAATTTCCTTCAAATTTTCCATTTTCGAAGTGTTTCATTCAGTTTCAAAAAGGCTTCTCAATTCCCGAATGATTCTGAAACCGACATGTCGTTACACTTGCGTGACTGAAATATCGCGGGATCAGGCAGCACAATAAGGAATATAGCAACATTACTTAAAATGCATTCTAAATTATCGGTTAAGATTTCCTGAGATGGACCAGTTACTGTATATTTGCGGACGCATCACAGGACCAAATCTTTCTTGGCCTCACCAGAGGTAGATATCTGTCGCGTCGAGTGTTATGGACATTTCTAATATGAACAAAACTCGGAGAAACAATCAGAGGAAGGCAGGACAGTGTTAAGGGGGTTTAAACTGTTGTAATAAAGAGTGAGAACGGCGGTGCTAGTGGCTTGATAGTGAGAGAGAGAGAGAAAGCATATGATTATCTGGTTCGGCTAGCTGCTTGTCGAACAACTGAACTCAGAGGGAGCTTTGTCCATCCATGCAACGAGCAGCATTTCAGTGTCAGTGCTAAGTACCTCCGGTTCAGTTCCGTTTTTTCATAGACATGCTCTTTGCAAAAAGCGCAATGGTGTAGGGCGCGGTGGAATACCTGAACACTTAAAATCGTAAAACACAACTTTAAGCAGACAAAAAGTAAGAACGCCAAGTGAAGTGTTGTGGCTCCGTGGATAAAAACTTGGGCAAGAACGCTAGTTGCGACCCCACACAAGGAGCATGATTTAGGTTAGAGAGTAATACCGGAGCGGTGGTAATAGGTGTTTTATGGGTGGGGATAAATGAAGGAAAGGAGAGCGCCAACCTCACCCTATCCACTGTGTTCGTTAGGGTTAGCACTCACTGCCGGCTTCGTGAGTCGTACAATAGATTTTTGGCCCCCACAGGCGCGATCAGGCGGCTTTACGGCACGCTGACCAATATGTCATTCCTAGCTAAGGTGATCCACTATTTTTCGGACCCTCGACAGCAGCAGGAATGACGCCGGTTCTACTTGACCTTTAATTACCACAGTAAAATTTATGCGTTTTGAAACTTATGTTGCGTCCTTATAATCGACGCATGGAAAGTTGCCATTTGGCCCGATAATTTGATTCTCCTATGGTCAAAGAAATAATGTTTAACGAATGCTAATCCTAAAGAGCACAATGGAGAGAGTTAGGGTTCGGTTAGAGTGCAATACGGTCGCGTATTACATGCTGACCTATCCTTTGTTCCTTGAGCTGGGGTCACATATTAAGTTCTAGCAAAAATTTGATTTCAAAGATGACGCCTTTGCGTTACATTCATAGAGTGTTTCTGGGTGGAACAGAAGTTGAGAATTAAGCAGCCAGTGGTAGGTTGGGTAGGTAACTGAATAGGCGTACTTGAGGAGCAGCCATTCATTGGTTCCCGGCAGGAATGTTGTCGGCAAATAGTCCGACTTTCCGAAATTGAATTCGACCTACAAAAGAAATTCACAGAAAAATGAGAAGTGCGGGGGAGGGTAGTATGTTAGCAAGTTTACATGAAGAAAGACGGGTGAATTTTAGATTCCCTCAGCCTTCAAGTCATCCACCAACATCGATCCAAAGGGAGAGAACCGCTGGTTGACAGCGGCGTGGAACGAATAAGAGCTGCAAGTAAACTTTCCGGACCTAGAGTATGAATAGACGCTCGTACGAAACTGGCCAACCTATTTCAATCAGTTCTTGAATGGTAAATTGGACTCCGTTTAGGCCGTAAAATTCTGTGGTTGTTAACTAAAGCCCCTATGACTGAACACCGAAGTCGGCCCTGTAAAGTACACTAAGAAAAATCAATAATCAAACAGTACGTACTCCTTCCATTGAAATGCGACGGTTTTGTAAAGCCAATCACATAATGGCACAAAAAGATCCATTTACCGCACCTACCTTGTAGGAAATCATGCCAGCACATTTTAACTCAATGAAAGAGGAATGCTCAGATTTTAAAAACGTTACGAAATGTCATATATTTTGAAACTGCTTCCGTATTTCCCCTTATTAGTTGAGTTTCCGAACCGTAAGTAAGACATTTTGCAAAGAACAAATTCGTAGAACCCCATATATCTTTAACAAAGAGGCAAACCTGGTGCTCAAAAAATATTGCAATACACGTAAATTAAGACTACATACTCAATGAGCAGCATGGTACCAATGAGGATGGTGATAGTGGTAGTAGTATTAGTAGTAGCAGTAGTAATAGTAGAAGTAGTAGTAGTAGTAGTAGTAGTAGTAGTAGTAGTAGTAGTAGTAGTAGTAGTAGTAGTAGTAGTAGTAGTAGTAATAGTAGGAGTAGAAGTAGTAGTATAAGTAGTAGCAATAGTAGTAGTAGTAGTAGTAGTAGTAGTAGTAGTAGTAGAAGTAGTAGTAGTAGAAGAGTAGTAGTAGTAGCAGTAGTAGTAGTAGTAGTAGTAGTAGTAGTAGTAGTAGTAGTAGTAGTAGTAGTAGTAGTAGTAGTAGTAGTAGTAGTAGTAGTAGTAGTAGTAGTAGTAGTAGTAGTAGTAGTAGTAGTAGTAGTAGTAGTAGTAGTAGTAGTAGTAGTAGTAGTAGTAGTAGTAGTAGTAGTAGTAGTAGTAGTAGTAGTAGTAGTAGTACAAAAAAACGTAGCTAGGCTTAATAAGGTAACTGTTGTTGTTCTTACCGAGCTGAGTTTGTCAAGACAGTCGAAGGGCAGGACGGCGGTGAACTGTGAAGTGATACAGCCCCGCTGATCCTGCAAGCGAATAAAGCACAGAATACAGAGCGAAAATTTAAGTGCAGTGACTATGAAGATAGATGACAGTTCGACCGTCGATTTCGACGATGTCCACCGTATGCTCCACACCAGGTGGTGCAGGGGCGGTGACTTGCGCGTGAATTAGTTTTAAGTGATAGTAGCCTTGCGCTGCAGCTACCGCACTCTCTCCTCCTCCCCCACCTGAGCACGGTGTCAATACAGGGTCAAGAAGACCGGAGATGGGAGAAAGCGCAGGTGGCTGGCGCGGCCGGAGCCGCCCTTGGGTGTACCACCACACCTGACTCGGATCCCACGGAGTGGGAGTGTCATAAAGGCCACATTAAGAAGGAGCCATTGCAACCTGACTCTCAGTCCGCCAGTCAGCCACTCCACACAAAACACACATTGGGCTGACCACGTGGTCCGAGTTATCCCGTCAGTTGGCAACCTTCCAAGCCACGGCTTTTAGCGCACCATGATAGTTTCAAGCGCGTCAGATGGTTTATAGTGAGGAAAATGCGCTGAGCTGTTGACCTCACTCTCTCCCCACCCCCACAATAAGAGCACCATCCGAGCCAGTCAGCTGTCTGATGTGGGAGTGGGCGCATTTGTTGACGGGTCGGCGTACCCGTCTTTGCGCGCCACAGCGCGACCTGGCCCCCATAACGCACACACCAGGATTTACTTACTCAGGGTATATGGAGGAGCCATCGCCGTCTGACCCCCAGTCCACTGGTCAGCTACTCGACACACATAGCACATACACTGGGCCGACGGCGTGGTCTTGTGTCAGCGTCAGATGAAGATATATACAACACTAGCTGACGCCCTACGACTCGCATGTCTTCATGGAAGCCAGGTCAGAACTACTTTTGCAAGAAATTGTTCCTGATGGAAGAATATCTCAACTAGGGTTACACAGTCCAGCCCGGTGAAGACCGTACGTTTTTACAAGTCTCACATACTGCAGGTGAAATTGTTGGCATTTTAAAGCACTGTCTGATTAAGCAAATATCACGATTATAGAGCACTTCGTGTATATGGGGGGTGGGCTGAAATCGAAAACGCCTAAGGAAGGGCACAAGGATTTAACGCGTAATATGCTGACGACAAATGTCAAATAAACGCTGTCCCCGGGGATGGTTACGAGGTTTGAAAATAAAAAAGGTTGGGTACGGGAGGATGGACACCCGTCGTGGTACACATGGCCATGCGCCAAATTCCAGGGGTTGGATTAGGGTGGGAATTATGGTTAGGAGGGTGAGTCATGAGGGTTAGTGTGAGGGATGTCGTTAGACGGTTCACAATAACATTAATATTAGGGTTATGGGAGTCAACATTAGGGTTAGGGTTACGATGGTTAGTGTTAAAGTTAGAACAAGGGCATAGGTACCGCCTGGAATTTAGAGCAAGCCCAAGCATAATACAGAGGTATATATGGCCGTGTTCAGTTTAGAAAGTAAGCACAGTATTTTGACGGCATGTCTCTCTGAAATTCCACAATTAATATTGAAAATGGCACACGTGTAGTCAAATAATGACTTGGGTAATTGTTTGTAAACCCAGTGGGCAGAATAAGGATGCTCTAACAGTCTAAGTCAAGTAGAGAAAGAAAACGCGTAAAGATGCACGCTATGCTGACGGCTCCAGGTGCAACGGTGGAAATAGGGGAAGTCATGAGGCGTAGAATTTACCCTGAAGGTGGCTCTCATGTTGGTAGGCACCACCTGATTGGTCGTCACGTCGACAGCACAAACGCGGCGCGGTATGGTAGCCAGAACGTACAAATGCCGCAGGCACTGCAAGTGATACCTACGAAAGGAATAAAAAGCGGTAGTCAACAAGGCAATTAGTCGGTAAAATTCTATGCATTTTAAAATATTGCGGTTTCGAAACCAAGATACAAACGCTAGCTGTTTTTAAAAAATAATGACGATGCAGTGTATGAACCTACGAAAACAAGAGTAGACAAGGACTCCCGTAATATGGGAATGGTGGTAATAGGCAGTTTATGGGTGAGGTAAACGAAACTGACGCAAAAGTAAAAAATATTACATTTATGCTATAAGCTTGTTGTAATAAACCAATAAAGTATGAAAATGCGAGCGTACAATTTGGAATGCTGTAAATTAAGAGCCGTCAACGGGAGGAAAATGAAAACTGAGAGCACTGATTAGATATTCCAGGCACAATGATTCCATTCCTTGATTAGCGAACAATTAGGAGAAAGTCTGAAGAATATACCGTGAAATCGGACGCTCTCAATGGCTCAACGACTCGAGATGTAATTGAAGATGCTTACAGCGGTAGCCCAAACCCTAAACCCGTGTCTGAATCCTAACCCTAAACTTCTAACTCTAAGCCCTAACGCCTAACCCTAAGCCGAACGGTAACCTTAATGATAATACTTGAGGGAGAGGTTATAGGAGATGAGCGAAAGGGATGGGGGTTAAAATAATTCTGTCAAAATTACATAGGTAGGTATTTCATAGAAGGAAAGACTACTGCCCCACATACTCTATCGTTAGCAAAAATAATTTCAAATTCTAGTCTTGAAGTCGAAGGAATGCTGGCCAACAACCTACCAGTTGTCCCCAGCGAAAACCGGGTAGCGAGGAAAGAAGGCGATTGTAAGAAGCGCAGCAGCTTCTGGTGTGTTTGAGAGCGTCAGCCTAGGTACCGAATTAAAACAGAAATTCCGGAAGTTTCACTTAAATAAGAATAATAATAATAATAATAATAATTTGCACGCCTAAATATAAATTCCCGAAAGCTCAGCGAAAGCAACGCAATCGATAGGTTTATAGTTCGGAAACGTTAACTCAAATGAAAATTACCAGGAAACGACCAGAAACCGACAAATTGCCAAAGGACACGTAAACGAATACTGAAGGTTCACACTTCTATCCGAATTACGGATGAGGGCTTTGCCCTCTTGTGATGGGGTCGTGAATAGGAGAGCCTGTCCGACAACGGAGTATGCAGCAGATGCGCCGAATCAAACAGGGGTCAGAATTGCTTACAGCAAGCACTTATCAGCCCCGCGTAGACGGACTGTTCAGATTTGTTAGCCAGTGCGCCCGCGCCGACCTACGGCCTTCTCAGCTCTGTCTTGCCATCGGATTAAGATGGGGGACCGTGGTGGACGTCATCAGTCGAACCTTCAGGTTGGCTTCAAGGAAAGTGAACCCATCCGACCAGGATCTTATCTAGTGTGACATTTGGCTGTCTGAAATAAAGCATCATCATGCGATCCAACTTTACGAGTCCTTTGAACGCCCAAACCGGGAAATGAGAAGTGTTTACTGACAAGTTTTTCAAGTCCCGACGACCTATTCTCTCACGCGCGTTCGATACGAGTCCCATGAAGGTCTGTGGGCACACGGTTGTGTCGCACGCGTAGACGGGCTGTTTAGCTCTTTCGGCCAGAGTGCGCACAGGGGGTCGTTCTAACATTTACCTACCATCAGTGCACCATGGTAGATCATGCGCGAGTGTGCCTCACTGTAAAGTAGGTCACGCGCAAGTCACCGGTACTGCGGCCACTCTATGGAGCATGCGATGGGCGTACTCTCTTGCAACAATTGAACTGTCGGGTAGGCGACCAAGTTGTAAGGCGAAGATCAAAGTCTCCTTTTTACACCATATGCACTTTACATGTAAGCTTTGGTTTTTCCGGTCATAGGTTTTGACCAGACGTATGAACTGGTAAATAAGGCTGAGACCTAAACATACGTCAACCATCTACAATCAGCGATAAAATTGCTCGTGGAGCGATAGAGAGATAGAGATAGCCAGAAAGATAAAAAATGGGGTGAGGAAGAGGAAGAAGAGGCAAAAATGATATGACAACAAAAAATATCTAAAAACTTGCTGGGTCAGCCGAAAATTTAAAAAAAGTATGTAACATTTCAGCAAAAGATAGGCCGATAAAAAACAGGAACAACCTACCGACCACCACCAAGGAAGAGCAGGCCCACAACTGAGCCATAGACCATCTGGAGTCCGTAGTTGGGCGCTAATGCCGCCCCGAGGATAGCCGCAGTCGACACAGGTTGGCTTGAGGGACTGGCGTTCGGCATGGTCTGCACATTGGCAAGAGCGTGCGCAGTTGCGGAGGCCACCTGGAAAGTGCGATGCAGTTCTTCGGGCGGCGGCCAGTTCTGATTGGCTGTAGCACTGCCCACATCAGTCACCGTTGTAGCAACCGTCGCCTTTGACGGGCCGCTAAACAGGCGGACAGCACGTAATTTCCGAGCCATTCGCAGGACGGACAGGTTCCCGGACCCCGCGACGACCATTGCGAGAGCTAGCAGGCTTGTGGCAGCAGCCTCGTAGATTACAGTTTCCATCGGCGGCAGGTCGGATAGTGTGGGCGCCAGGGACGCCGAACTGTAGTCAGTGCCGGTTTGAGTGCCATAGGCGCCAGAGTTGGGTGGCCACCATCGACCGTTGAGAAAAGCGGTTGTCATAGAGTACTGGATAATGGAGTAGTGGTATGCTGTGAGATGCAACTGCCCAAAATACCACAGCACACGGCCAGGCATATAGCAAATAAAATAATGGACAAACTAGCGAAAGACAGTTTTGGAGTATATTTCGGTTAAGTATGTTCCTTAAATATCAACACAAGCACGCTTAGCTGAGGATAAGATAGAGACACTTTGAATCTTGGGACCATCCCAAAGTCTCATTATATTGATCCTGGTCTGCTTTTTCTGCAGCCGACCTAAAATGGGTTGTAGTGGTAAAAATGTCCTCTGAAGCACCAAGAAATTCAGTAAAAACCACTAGGTTGAAGAACAGTTAAGAAATTCGGTTCATGCTCCAGGAGTCTTAGCGCTCATGGCAACGGTCATTTTCCAAAATCAGGTTTTTAAAACTAGCCAGCCTTAGTCAACATACAGCTGTGTGTTTTGGTGGGCGTACATAAGTAGATGAATAGGGCTGAGGGAAAGGCGTATTGAGTTGCACTGGCTAGTGCAGATGTCGGCGTGAAGAACGCTTTTATAGTCATTAGACATTGAGTGAACTTCTGAAATATAAACGTGGCTAGAAAGGGTGAATTTGATAGATTTTTAACAATGATTATCACGCGACATAATCCCAAGATGGCTTCGTCTGCCCAGGATGGCAGCTTTTGAATGCGCGTCTTTCCGGCCAGCCATAGAAATTATACTGGCTAAAATTTACAACTTAAGTAGACAAGACACGTAAATAATAACCCGCCTCCCCTTCCTTTGCCCTGGAGTCCAGCGCTAAGTTCCAGGAGAATTGAGGCTTTCGATAAGGTCACCATTAATGTTCGCTTTAGGGTTAGAGTTCAATTTAGGTTTACGGTTAAAAGACAGAAATGTTTACCCGTCCTGGAATTTTCTCCAAGGTCATCTGCATTACCGAGGGATTCCCATTCCGCGTCTTACCGCTAATTAGTATAATTAAATTCAAATTACTTTCGATTGCCTTATACCTCAAAACGTATGTTACAGAAACATGCATAAAAATACCCCCTTCTTATCCTGGAATAATTGCGAACACGACCCGTCAGAGCACTTGCGTGTAGGATTTCCAAACTACAACCTGCACACTTTTACTTTGTGAAATGCAATTCTCGATCCTATTAGGAAGATACCAAACGGGGTTCATAGCATGTTTAAGTGTACATGGGTCATGATGAATAATTCATAAGCAACATTAACAAACGGACAGATAGGTGCTATTCGAATAGACACTTCACAGTATTGAAAAGAAATTATAAGTACAAACTATGATCGGAATTGCTTGCATGCCCACTCCGCACAGCCGGCAGGGCAGTGGAAGAAGAACAAACACCAAACTTAATACAAGTGGCCTTGTAGTCAATTCTAGGAAGGGTAAACAGTCCCGTGTTCTTACCCTAACACTAACTAAAACCTCAACCGTAGCCGTAATCTTAACTCTATGCCTAGCCTTAATTTGCCTGGAATTTGGCGTATAGCCTGTTCGCACATCCGGCCGGGGGGTTTTGATCTGCGATGACAAATGTGCCACAGTGACGAAAAACACACAGCTCAAACTGTTGATGCTCTGCACATTCCGTTTCCAGAAACCAGACTGCAAGAAGGTACCTTACCCTTTGCGCAGAAGTTTGATTGGCCTCTTCGTGATGGAACCTTCCCGGTTACTTCTCGAATGCTCACATATGTCAGGAAAGGAGCGACAATTGAAAACAAGAGATTGCCTGTATGCGAAGTTACTGCTTTTGCTGCAACTTTGCAGATTCGAAATGTAAAAATGAATAAATCTTCCAGATATCTGAAAATGAGGTACTCATTCGCATCCTACCTCACCTAACTTACGTGAACTTAAAAAAAACAGGTAAGGTGTAGACGAAAGTTAGTTTGGTAAAACTTTTCCGATAAGATAAGCGAATAGGAACCCGCCGTATACAGGTAGCCTTGAGCCAAATTCCGGGCAGGGTAGGTTATCATTGCAACCGTCGATTCCGACGAGATCCATCATGTGCTCCACAGCATAATGATACAGGAACGGTGACTTGTGTCACATCTACCGTACTCTTTCCCTTCCTTAACCCGCCTATGTTCGGTGTCAAGACAGAGTCAAGAAGACCGGAGGTGGGAGAGGACGCATGTGACTGCCATCAAACATGGTTGGGATCCCACTGGGTGGGAGTGCCATAAAGGCCACATTAAGAAGGAGTCATTGCAGCCTGAATCTCAGTCCACCAGTCGGTCATGCCACACACTGGGCTGACCGCGGGGTCTCAGTTATCCTGTAAGTTGACAACCATGTAAGCCACAGCTTTTAACGCACTGTGATAGCTTCAATCGCGCCAGATTCCAGTGAGAAAAACGCGTTGAGCCATCGACCTCATTCTCTACTGCTATTTCGAGACCTCAGCCACCGCCCGAACCGGTCCGTGGACTGGTGTGGGAATAGGTGCAGCTGCTTGTGACCTATTTTACGCGTACCGCGTACACGACCTGGCGCCCCAAATACAAGCCCCAGGATTTTACACAACAAGAGGTTGATTGGCTCACATTTCACATTTGTGAGTGTCAAAGGTCACGTTAAGGAGCCAGTTCAGCCTGACTCTCGGACCACCAGTCGACCACTCCGCACAAATCCACAGTGGACTGACTGCGATGTTTGCGTGTGATTGTCAGTTGGCAACATAGTGCACGTTCATTGCGAATAGACTGGTGCTGGGAATAGGAACAGATCTACCTGTCTTGCAGGGGATTCGTATTCCAGTGTCTTACCATTATGCCGTTTACATTACATTTACATTAAAAACGCGCAGTGATGCATGAGGTGTGGCCTAGGACAGTAAGTAGCATAATAGATTGCCTGAATGCAAAGCAACGTTTATTGCCGCCCAAACTTGTACACGTTTTCCTTGATAGCATTACTTAGAAACAGATTCCGTGAGATAAAATGATTTTTTTCCCGAAAGACGCTAAGCGAATGAGTGAGTCGACCAATGTTTGAGTTACCCTGAACTTTCTGCCATGACGTTTCAGCAGTTACATCACCTACGATATCAAAAGGAGGCGAGGCAGGCAGGCACAGTTACAACAGACGACTCTGTCGATATACCGCCACAGTATTAGAGGGCAGAAGAAATAACGAGGGAGGGGAGGAATCAATTACCAACAATTCAGTTGCCTGCGGGTCGCAAGTGCCGGCGAATCTCAGTCCAATGACAAAACACGCGCCCGTTAGGATGTTTAGGTAGGCCATGCTGTAAAAAAGGACAAGCAGCAGACATGTAAACACGCGATGCGATAGAAAGCAGTAGTAAGAAAGGTTAATAATTCAAAAAGAGGATCGACGGAAAGTTGAGAATGGATGGCGCACGTCCCACTAGTCTGGAATGTCGAAAGGTTATTAGTTAGGAAGGATTTGCAGACTTTACGCGGCTTCATTGCTCAGAGAGCACAGGATTAAGTCAGAGCAGTAGCGAAGTTGAAGCGGGGGATGAACGTAACGCAGTACAAAGCAGATCAACGTGTGAGGGAGGTAGGGAGAGAGGAATCAAAGCGAGCGTCACTAGCGTTATTACACGGCCTGAACAGGTTATTTGCTCCCACAGGGGGAAGGGGTTGTGGATGAAAACTGCACACGGGGAGGGACACTACAGCATTTCCAAATCTTTATCATGTTACTTACCAAAACTGGTGATAATGGCGCAGTCACATTAACCGCTCAGACGTGGGCGACCGCGACATAACTGAAACACGTGATGAGTGAGTATGAATGGTTAGTTAACAGGCCCATGGCTGTATTTCAGCCTCCCAACGCGACACAACTTAGCTCGAAAGTCAAATCTGAAAGCAGCACCATGACCCCGTCCACCTTCTCCACAACTCCCCCCTCTCCCCCGAAACATATTATCCCACAGGCAATAAAAGTTCGCAGAAGGCCAGGCAGTGACATGGTAAATTCTCGTAACGACAGTTATCAGCTGCTATGCATGAGAACTCTTACCTGAGAATCTGAGATTGTTCTAATAGTAAATCTACGGGTTTGGCGTAGTAACTCACCTCACGGTCGCATAATCGACTGGTGGGGGAGTTGAAATATCGGGCAGAGCGGCGAGACAGAAGGTAGAGGAAGAAGGGCCGGACTGCATTGGCAGTTGTATCTTCGGGGACAACGGTTGACGGCGATGTGGCAGACGCACACTAAAGGGAATCCCAGTTGACGCCGCAGTCGCAGCCGCCACGCCTGAGGCATCAGCCCCAACGGCAGACGTCGGTGAGGTGGAAACCGGCGGACGCCCCGTGATGACTCTTCGGTCCCGACCTGCAACATGAGGACTGCCCGTGGGCGCGACTGATGGTGCTACTGGCTCTGCCGCAGGAGATCGGTTCTCTACGTCGTCATCAGAGGACAAAGCAGCCCAGGGGTGCTTTTTGGCTGCAGAGGCAGCAGCATAGTTGGCAGGAGTCACGACCGCAGCTGCTACTGGTGCCGTCACCAGCGCGGAAGTCGTCCCGCCACCGCCTACGGGCTGCAGAGCAGCCCTGATGTAGGGGGGGAGTCGACCTTGGACCCAATCAGGGGTGGCGCCCACGTCCCACCAATTGATGAGACCGTAAGCAATGGTCATGAGCATCAGCATGTCTGGTCGCACGGCATCCGAGCCACGCAGTGTATTTGGGGGACTGACCCACTGACTGACCGTCTCGTTGCCTGTTGCGAGGTACATGAAGCCGAGGGCAATAATCGCACCCGGAGCGGAGACGTCGCAATTGTAGGTGTCGCCTTCGCGGATCTGGAGCAAGGCCGGGGAAGGGAGGGCAAAAAAACTTGCGCAATATACGCCGATCGGAAAGAAGTGCTGGATGGAGCGTCCCCACTGCAGGCCTGATCAAACAGTCAATAAAACATCCAAAATCAGCAAAGACTGCAACGACCGCTTTTGACTGGTTGGAGCTTGCAGGTCCGCTTTGAACCTACCGAACCGCTTTCTCTCTCTCTCTTTCTCGCACTGCAACCAGACGACTAGAAAGTAAATCAAAATATATTTCCAGGGAAGTTTCAGTAGGAAGCTTGAAACATACCTGTTGATTCCAGTCACCCGGCACGGTAGTCCCACGCCGATTATCTCGGGAGTGACCCGAATCGCCACCGGCTCGGCCAGCGTAGTTTGGAGTACGCGCTCCATTAGCGACAGAAGTGGCTGCTGTCCTCGTCGAGCCGCCTATCAATGGGGTTGCCGGAATTTCTACCGTTGAGGATGCAGCTGCTTCAGAAGTGCCGGCACCCAAAAGGCTGCCTTCAGCGTAAAGCAGACTGTCTAGGGGATCGATGGCGGCCAGGAGACGACCTATTTCTGTCGCCGTCGCTGCGCGCGATGGCTGCTGCTGCCCAGCACTGTCGCCGCCGCCACCACCACCACCACTATTCGGTGGCAGCAGTCCAAGATCTATCATTTCATCAAAGGGCACGGAGGAGAGGCTGTCCAACTGTGAATTACCCAGGAAGGTGTCCCTGCGCACTACGTTGGCCCCATTTCGAGTGACGCCATTGGGCTCAACGGCCGCAGCAGGGCCGCTCGTGGAGCCGGTGGTGATGGGCATGCGCAGCCCGTCGGCTAGGTGACTGCGCAGGGCCAGTAGGTGCGGTTGGAGATAGGTGGGCAGGGGATGGCCACTCAAGGGTCGAGGGATATGCACTGCGATAGTGTCCACTAGCAGATTGGAGCCATCTGTGTCACTACAGGAGTCCAGGCTGACGGGCATTGCGGTTCTGTAACCGCCTGTCATGTAGGCGTGCAGAGTTTGGGCTACAGCCAGATCGGACAGACCGCAAGGAGTGTCGCCGCGCTAAAAGCGTACAACAGGGAATGAGACCTGCATCTCATGTTTGTCGCTCACGATACCCCCTCCCCCATGGGATGGTGTTCAACAGCACCGCGTGATATACAAGCTCTGACCGATGAGAAAGTTGAGGCAACAGCAACATATTTTGCGAATTACTCTGGCTAGCAGCATAAAAAAAATATTACCATGAACTAATGAAATTGTTAAAAGAATTCCGAGGAACTTACAGACAAGGTACTGCGTTAAATACTACTTTGAGGGTAATCCTGGCTGATAAGTTGGGAGCACCAGTCACCGGAAGAGGTCTCGGGTTCAAATCCTATCCAAAGCCACCCAATTTTGCGGGTTTGCAGCGCAAGCTTACTAGCAATTGAAACTAACCCACGCGCAAGTAATCGTTCCTGCACCGCCATATTGTGGAGCACACAGTGGTCCTCGTCGAATTCGATGGTCGAACGACCTTGTGTGTGTGTGTGTGTGTGTGTCCGCAGTCAGCCCAGTGTGTGTTTTTGTGGAGTAACTGACTGGCGGACTGAGAGCCAGGCTGCAATGGCTCGTTAATGTTCTAATGGCTCTTTCTTAATGTGGCCCTCAGGGCAATCCCACTCCGTGGAATCCGAGTCAGGCGTGGTGCCAGCCGCCTACGCCCTCACCCACCTCCAGTCTTCTTGACCCTGTCTTGCCAATATAAGGAAGGGGGTAAGAGTGCAGTAGATGTTGGCGCAGGTGTCCTATCACTATCAACTAATTCCTGTGCAAGTCATTGTGCCTGATCCCACCTTGCTGTGGGGCATACGGTGGATCTGGTCGGAAACGACGGTCAAACTGTCACTTTGAGGACACTAGGTTACCGGTCGCTTGACTAAAGAGAGAGGGAAGCGGATGTGGGGGAAGGGGGTGAGAGCACGTAGCTGTCGGCCTAACCTGAAGCATGACTAGTCCCAAGGCAAAGCCGGCAGAGAGGGATATCAGCTCCCGACCGTCGGCGGCGAAACCGCCTGCGCCACAGGCCAGGTTGAGGCGCGAACCGCTACCGCCGGCAGCCTGACCCTCTTGAGCAGAGGTGGCAGCAGCAGCTGCTGCCGCAGCGGCGGCAGCGGCAGCAGCGTCGTTGGTGTTTGCGCCAGACGCAGCCGCCGAGGACGCGGTGGTAACCGACTGATGCTCCCCGAAGGAGGGCAGCGAGCCCAATGGCCGGCCCAACTCCGTTAACAAGACGCTGGCCATCTGACGGTGTGCTGAGCCCTGGAAAAGGAGACCAAGACCAAAGGCTGCGGCCGCTTGACAGAGACTTGGCACGCTGACGTCCACCAGCACCGGATCAGGGGTGAGTAGGGGACGGTAGTGGATCGCCAGAAGGCGCAAGGTAGCCTGATCCATGGTGCCTCGTTTACCAGCGCACAGACCTAAATTTGTTGAGAAGTTGGGCGATTATTCTTAGAAGGTAGATAAGTGAATGATTTAAAAGTACCCATGGGCGACAAAGAGCGCGGAGATGGGAGTGAGCCGTGGGGCTGTAGAGCACACATTTTAGGAAAACGGCGAGTCTGAGTTTGTGTCTCTAAGCAGTGAAATTTAATCCAGTGTCTAAATAAATATGATCGTGAATTAGTTAGTTAGACTAGTCTGGTGAAATGCTAACCAAAATTCTGAAATGCATTTTTGGTTAGGATGGAGTACCTAAGAGAGGTTGTAATATGTATTATCTTACAGCCTAATCTCAAGTTATGTCAGTCACACCAAGATGACATCTCTCTCTCCGCCCCTCCCTCCCTCTCTCTTTCTCTCCCTCTCTCTCTCTCACTCAATCTCTCACATACACACACCCCTTTGTTGATGGCGCACAAACCAACCCAATGCGTTTACAAGTTAGTCAAAACCACTGAAGGAACTAGGGACAGAGGAACAAATTATCATTTTACCCGCTGATAAGAGACGATGAACCGTCATAATGAATCGAGAAGACTATAATGAGAAAGCCATGGTTCTGCCTGATGAGAAAGAATTTTACAGAACAGCATAGGACTCATAAGCCAAAGCAGTAGCAGTTCGGTTGAATAAAGTACTCGGAGAATTCAAACGCCAAAATGACCTCTCTCTCTCGGTCAAATGTTCGAACCTGTTAACCAGCTATTTATGGGAGTAGATACAGCTTCAGCCGCGAAGTAAACGCCTGCGTCAAGGGCTTGTCATTACACACACGCACGGCAGTAGTTACGGATTTGGGCAAACTCAGTGCAGTCTGATCCCCGTTTTGATTTCAGCGCAACTGCAGCGCAGCCCGTTGTCGGGACCATAAATTGAGACTAGTCTGTTAGTGACATGCATAGTAAGGAACGAAGATCCCATCAGCCAGTCTTTCCATCAACGCCCACCGGCTATTGTCCTAGTAGTTGGATGGGTGCACGATGGAAGTAAGTTTACTGAGACGCGGGTGTGCCTCGCCACTGTCTCTCCTCCAACAACTGCGGGCATCGCCGAGTTCGACGGATGGACGAACAGCCATCTAATTTACCAAAAGGTTCTATAACGGAACAGTCCTGTGGGGAAGAGAGGGGGAGGATTAAAAGTGCGGTAGGGTTTACTTTAGTTTTAAACGAAGATTCAAGGGGTTTAGTGCATTGCCGGTGCAACGTGATGCTGTTAGGCTTTAACCGTAGTTTTTGTCACATGTTTTGATAGATTCTAGGGCAGAACAAAGTAAAATTCAGGAGAAACAGATATAAACAGCAACTAACCGAGAATAACCGCGGCATTGGTTAGATCATGCACCTGTACAGTGAACTCGCGAATGTAGTGTGCGGACAGCTTGTTCAGGTGACCGTTCAGACCCAGACCCAGCAGAAAGCCAGCCTGTGTGGCTGAATAGGGATGGGAGGCAGTGGGCGCCGTGCCCTGATTTACTGCTGCAGCTTGAGCCGCGGCGATCGCCTTGCAGTTCTGAATGATCCATGTGCTGTCCACCTAGAGATCATAAAGGTGGGCGGGCAGTCAGGCAGGCAGACTGGGTAAAACATGCGCATACTTTTTCGGAAGGCTGCCACATAATTGGTGAGCTAAACTGTTAGCCTGCTGTAATACAGTCGTGGAAAAAGAAGTAAATATGCTACTTTAATGAGTATGTGTCTGTGTGTTCGGGGGTTGCAGAAACAGTTATCGCTTGGACTGGCGAAGGAGTCCCCAAAAACTTTTGTTTGAAAGAATTCATGGCATTAAATTTAAAAGTGGAAATCTAACCACACTCGCAGTAAATGACTTTCCCCAGGAATGTATCACTTAGTGGACGTCGATGTAAGTTTTTTCCAGTAGAGAATTCCCTTAACTGCCTTATCGACTAAAATAGCAAGAGATCGTTGAGGATTTCGGACGGTAACGGGTCACAAGTCGACCCCGGAAAAAAATGACCGTTGGCCGCATCGACTACTTTTCATCCAGGTGAGCGAAGCTACTAAACCCCAAGGAACTAAACAGAATCCCTTCTAAAGTTATCACATACTAGGTCGTATATCGAAAACGATTTTGGTGCGGAAGAGCACACCGCTACGGGCTGCACACCCACTCGAAGCTCATCATCGAGTGCGGTGCATTGTGGTTCAGGCCCTAAAAGTTACAACAACAACAAAAACAACACCGATTGCCTCGGCAGCGCAGAGCTGAGGCAAATAGCCCACTCTCGAGATGAATGAAACCGAGGTGGGAACAAGAAATGCCATGAGGTGCCTGCATCTGTGAACGGTGGTAACAACTGCGGATACACGCATTTCCAGACCTCCTGGTCGTGAACAGAGAACCGTGTAGTTAACTCTAACTTTGCGATTTGTTGAAAGTCATTTGAATACCCACTGTTGTGCCACTGTACTTATCTCTGACTGTGAATTCCTGTATGAGTAGGAAAGCGGAGACGAACAAACACGTGGTTCTGGTGAGCCCACAGTTTCCCTGTTCCTTAACTGTAACAAAAGCAGGGCCATTGGATTTGGTAGGAATCGTTTATGTGACACGTCCGGGAATAGGAAATGCCAGCAGTACAGGGAAATTAGGATTAGGGTTAAGGTTAGGATTGGTGCTAAGAGTGGGGTTACGGTTACGGTCCGAGTTAGGCGAGGGGAATAGGTACTCTCTGCGAAACTTAGCACAACGCCACCTACATTACGGAAGGGCGTTCCTATTTCCTGTTGTGCGGCAAGGGGCACAGAACCGATTCCGATCTTGGAGTTTTCTGAAGTCACATGCTTGACAGGGAAAGACGACCGCTGCTACCAAATGACCTTCAAATCGAAGTGCAGAACTGCAAAGTACCACGGCCGCCATACAAGTCAGCCTCGTGTGGGAGTGAAAGAAAATAACTGCGGAAGGAAGGTCTGGGGTACTACACCACCGCTATATGAGAAGTATTCTATCGACATCAGGCACTGGTCTCATCTCGAGCGAAGAAATTCACTGCTACCACCGTCGCAACAACCTGGCAGAAGTCCCACCTCCCTCATTTATACCTGTGGAAACAAAACCGGGAGGACTTATAAACGCGCTGAGATAATGTATGCTAGGACATGCATCAGATTCTAAGCCCCAGAGACTGCCCAGAGATAGCCCGAGAGCTCGCCACGCGTTACCGAGCGCAAGTATAGACAGCGGTGCTCACGAGCATGACTAGGTTCCCCAAAGGTACAGTGACAATAAAGATGGTCTGCAGTGGTGCCGGTTTAAATGGGGAAACGGCACCTACCGAGGCATGCGGCGAAACCATGAGACCGGCAGCTACGCCGTTGTGAAAGTCCGGCCAGTGCTTCGCCGCGAGAACGCTGGGTGTCTGGAGAATGCTGGTGGATGAGACGGCAGAGGCGGCGGCGAGAGCGGCATTGGAAGCTACCGCGACCAGGCGTCGCATTGTGCCGAGGGAGAGGGATGCAGCCGCGCCGGTGGCTACGCTGGGATGATCAGCCTGGTCCTTGGGGATCAGCAGACGAGAGGACGAGCAGGCGTTCTGCGTCAAATATGGTAGCATTGGTATAAGAATAAACAGTGTTGGGACACGACTGAACAAAACCATCAGGTCGAGACGGTCGAATTTTCGTATCGCAACGGTACAAAGTGACATACGCACACTAGCAGGCGGCCGGTGCAATTACTGCCTATGTCGAGCCAAGTAAGAACTGAACGACAAGAAATGGCAAAATGACATTGATTTGCATAAGAAAGTCCGACCTCCAAGGCAAAGTATCTTCTTGAAGTGGGAACTATTTTGCCTATTAGGAGACTGGGCACGATAAAGGACTTTTCTTGGGCATTTGGAAATGAAGTCAGAAGGAATTTAGCTAGGTTACGTTAGTGCGACCAAATTTTCTGGGCAACTGCAGCAATATTTGTTGACCTAAAATCGGACATTCGGGTTGCCTTAACCTACCCGTAAACGTCTGCTCAATTACGTAGACACCGAGCAAAGCTGTTTTGCTTGCGTTAACCACGTCGACCGAAGAGGACTTGGTTTCACGGGAAGAAATACGCAAAGTACTTTGTATTATTGAAGAGCAAATTTTCCTGGTCAAAGTCAACAAAGTTGCTGGTCGTGAGCTGGGTTTTGAAAAAGGCTTGATGACACGTTTAAATCGGACTTCTATCCGTCTCAACAAAGTCCTTCCTTATCCGCAATTAAACAAAAACAACAACGGGCAAGTTGGGGCCTACTCTGATTGAGGTGGCAGTGCCACTTGCAACAACAGCCGTCACTATGGCGAGGGCAGTTGCGTTGCCAGGGTGGTCAGAGGCCTGGTCAGCGGCAGAATGTGCTGCCTCCTGCCCGCGTAAACTACTGTCCACCAAGCTGCCACGAGCCAGGTCCTGTTGGACGGGTAAACTGCTTGAGACAGCCAGTGCCCTGCCTCGCAGGCAAATGGGATAGATTGGGAGACGAGAGGGAATGCCAGCGGTGGCACCGCCTTGGAGACAGGCGAGACCAAGCATGCCCTTGCCTATGGGAAGGGCTGAAGTGCGCACGCAAGCGGCGGCTAAGTGCATGTCAAGCCGGGCCCTGCCCAAACCAGAGCTGGAGGATGCCTGGGCGTCAGGATTAGTAGCAAAGAAGGATGCACCAAAGGTAGATTCATCCGTGCAGACACGCGGCAGCCAAATGTGACTACTCGTCTGCAACAGGCGATAGGCTTCCTGTAGCCGGAGATCCTTCTAAAAGATTGACGATAATGTGTTATTGAAATATAGCCAGTAGGTGGTTATGTGTGTATGTGTGTAAGTATAACATACCGGGAAGAAGACCTGAGAGGCAGGATTGTTCTCTAGGCTGGCAAGGAGAAAATGACGACCCGGCATATGATAAGGCAGACTGGAGAAGGCTGCATTTGAACTACCATCGAAACTAGCAGGCGTTTGTGGAAATGAAGTCGGTGTCTCGCGGACAGGACGAAGTAAATTGGACCATCGTTCGGCAGGAGACCACTCGTCCGTTGTGACATCTTGGCTGACGGGCTTTCGCCAGGCACTGCAGAGCGCACGCGAATGCCCCAACTTTGTTTCATGGCAGGATGGAGAATCGGGCGAAAAATGCATAATTTCGCACTGTCTGGCCAAGTCTTCCCGTCCTGACAGGTGAGAAGGGAAGCGATGGGAGCAGAGGGCGCACACAAGACGTCAGAAATAACTCATGAGCAGTCATCAACATCAATAAGGATCGAGGCCTAACTGAACTCGATCTCATGCCTAAATAAATGCTCTTCATGACTAGGGCGACCAGGTTTATTACTCATCGCTCTGAGAGTCACTGAATAACTCCGTAACTCAGTCCAGGACAGCGCAAGGGAAACTGCCAGGAACGTTTCCAGCTTATTTACCATCACCAAGAAACAAAAGCCCAACCTAAGCTGTGTAGCTGAAGTTCTAATCATGAATAGTCTGGTCACAGAACAGACGTTCTGTAACTTGAGATACGATCTACTGCACTGTCACCTGCGACCTAGGGTATTCTGAATCTACCGTTTGCCTAAGCACGGACCAGTGAAATTTTTCGTTTGCGCATTAAAATTGCAGCAAATCTCCTTTTCCAGAAACTCGGTAGATAGAAAAGAAGAGGGAAGTTTGCTTAAGAAGTCGCCGTTTATATGCAATTTCAAACTTCGAACCTAATGTGAACGGGGTGCTGCTAATATTCACTGGCGTTTGCAGCCTGCTTACGAGGCGTACTAGTAACCGCAGATATATCCGAGGGATTTTAACAGCAGAACAGGACATCACAATTGTTATCTGTGGCTAAAATTCAGTCAGTAATCCGTGACCGCATGCGAGGGCACCAGGCAGCAGTCCTAAGGCAAAACGGGTGCATCTCTTTCGCGCCTGGCGATTAGGATAAACCCCGCTCACATGTTTTAGGTGTAACGATCCGCCATCATATATGCGGGTATTCAAAAAATATCCAGCTTACTATATTTATATACCAAAATATTTCGTGAATTCAGTTAAAAATTCTGAATAGTTAATACCTACGAAATAAGTTGGCGTACACTTGTTACATTTCTAAAAGCATAATTATCGAAACAATTTTGTGACTGATTCTGTCATTCCAAACAAATCGGCGCTTCTAAGCAATATATAACTGCATAGAACACTCTTTATTTTTGCCTATTGCCTCGAACATTTAGGCCGATTTCTGGATAGGAATTCCTGGTGAGTTATGAAGACATTCAGTGAGTGAAGCAGGTTTTCTGTTAGTTGTACCGTTTTGAACCTCCTCTTTATTTCACGATTGCAGTGTAGAACAGCTGCATTTTAAGGTAGCTTTTGTTCTAGAAGGTGCTTTACCGAGCGAATTTTTACTCAGGAAAAGTAGCCTATAAAAACCGCTATGCACTACATTACAGCCACGTGAAGTTTTCAGGAAAACCGGTACTTGGGTATGTTTTAAACAGTTGAAATGGATGTCCCGCTCAAATATTGTAATTAAGGATCACTGTTCGTGGTACTTTTTTAGAGGACATGTACTAGACAAAGACCAGCACGGAGCGTAGAGATTGCGGCATATTTAATGTCCTCTTCGGCCAGACATAAAAATAACCCACTTCTGGTAATTGTATAGCAAGCCGATGACCATATGAACACAAGTAACGCACATATATAAAAAGACAGGTATGTTCTGGATGGCACTGAGAAGGCAATAGAAGTGGCTAGCGTACATTCCAGTGCCATACAAAATACCGGTAGAGGGGCGCTCACAGAGTATGTGGCGGGACAGAGTCATCCCGTTGTGTCACGGGGCTCACACTCGAGCCTCGTCAGCAGCCGCAGAGTGGCGTATAATAGAGGTAGAATAACATTCCTGACAAACGCAGAGAATAATGGAACGCCCATTTCTGGCTTATTAGCCGCCATCAGTCAGCCAAAGTCAACGTAAGATTGTGTAACCTCTGAGGCTCAATGGTTAGGGCGTTGAACTCCTAAAAAACATGTCGCGGGTTAGAGCGTCAGGGATTGCATTGTCTCAGGGATTACGCAGGGTCGGCTGATGGCGACTGATAAGTCAGAAGTGGCCGTTCCATTATTCCCTGTCTTTGTCGGTAATGTCATTCTTTGCATACACAATGCTGTCTGTACATATGCCTTACGTTATTGTGCGCTCTCTGGCAAACCAAAAGGTCTATCAAGACACCAGATCCGTCTACCGGGAGGGTTATCCCAAAGAAAGCATTACTACAACCGCATTGTAAGCTAATAGGTCACCTGAGAGGCAGATAGGACGTTAATCTAACCCATGCTAAAACGCGAGAATGACATAATGGACAACCAACTGCAAGCCAGCTCTGCACTTCTCATCTATTAAAAATTGCCAGACCTACCGATCAGGCGATAGACATTGACCGAACAGTTGGAGGGTGGCGTGAACATGCAATCCGTGAGGACGATCTGAAGGATTTGTGTCAGCGCTGGAGGCAACTGGGTGGGCGCCTCTGTGAGTCGACGCTGGCAGGCGGGCGCGTGAAGGCCCAGTTCGTTGATGAACAGAACGCCCAGTTGATGGTGGCTATTGCCCTGGTCTCCGGCGGCCCTGGTGTTTCGGTCATAGCAGTGTTTTGGCGGTGGTGGTGTTTGGGCTAGTAGGGCAGCAAGGTTGGCGTCAGTGAGTTTGTCCTCCTTCTGTCCCCTGGCGGCGTGATGGACCAGTGCTGAAGCAAAAGCTAAAAGGACCGGATTCGAGGAGGCCTGGCGAACCGCGGCTAAAATCGAAAGTACATGTTTGCTCAAAGCAAAACCGTACATAAACAGATTGGAAAGGCAGTAATGCTATCATCACCATCATTCACCGGGGCTCTACCAGGAACCCGCTGATATAAAACTCTCCCCGAGAAGTATCTCGACGCAAGATCTGAAAGTGTAAACACTCAAAGGAAGGACAGAGATGAGCTTGCAAACAGCTCCCATCCAGGAGACTGCAATGTGTCCGATGTCTCCCAGCCACTGGCGACAGTCATTACGCCCGCAGTTTTCGTGTGCTCATGGGATGCAAAACTGCAAAAGCAGACACAAAATCACCAGATGACTGCAGCTTCTATAGTTCAGTGTTTATGTAAATAAACAATGTTCAGGGAAGTGAACCTGATAGGTATTGAGCAGAGAGCCTGAAGGTGATTCCCTAGGCATGCTTCGAGAGACCAACAGATGCCCGACCAGCCAAGTGGGTGAGAGGAATATGTATTCACTGTGTAGACAAGCCTTTGGGGTGTTCGGTCGGCTGATGGTTGTCATTGGTGTATCCTGGTGGCATCGCGTTGCGGTGGGCACGAAAGTCTTCGGTCGAGGGTGTACCGGGACCCGAACGTGTGGTCACAGCAAGAGCAGGTGTTATGAGTTTTCCTCAGCAATGGTGGTGTTTTGTGGTTTCGTGTGAGAAGGGATGGGCTGTAGTCCACACAACGGGCTGTGCACTGGACCCAAACGCTGGTAAGATTGTGTCACGGGGCGCGTTTGGAGAGGTGCTCTGAGTCAGTGCGAGCCAATACCTACCGTCATACATGCGTGTGGTGGCACACATTAAATTTAAAAATTCACGCGGTTTCAGCCACCGCGTCTAATCCCATTACCCCCAAAATTTTACCGTAAATGGACCGAGTGTGGTTGCACACCTAGATAAAGGCCTCCACTCTGCGTCAGCTATCATGTTTAATCCCATCCCTAGTTGGTTGACAGATTCGGAAAGTTGAACGATGCCCAGAAGGCGGGGAAGAGGGAGTAAGCCAGGCAACTGGAGAATCCTCTTTCACGACACATCAGCGCATACGCCACTATAGTAAGGCTGACGCGATTAAAAGCCGTGTTAACTAAATTTACCGACTAATGGGGGAGCCCGAATACCATGATACTCTAGAGTAACTGGGGGGACTGTTTGTCAGCGTCAACAGCTGCTTCGTGCGGTTTTTATGTTCCCCTCATCCTCCATTGCAGCTGAGCAGCCCTCATAAAAGCTGATACATATAGTGGAAACCAGTTCGTGTGTTGCACGCGTGGACGGCTTGTTGAGCTTTGTCAACCGCTGCGGTCAAGTTCACCTCACTGGTCAGCTTGAGATTAGCTTTCTATCGGAGATGAGTGGGCTAGGGAAGAGAGAGTGTGGTAGATGGTGCGCAAGTCTGTTTCACAATAAACCAATTGCCGCGCAGGACGCCGGTGCGGCGCCCACTGCATGAGACACACGCAGAATGTCCTCGATTGCGACGGTCAAACTGTCGACGATGGGTTGGGCATGTTGACCGTGTGATTAACCGGAAGGTATTAAGCAAAACGCATTGACAATGGGGGCGCAGTAGAAAAGGTTAGATTTCGACAGTGTTGGCGATTAGTATTTCATGTGCGTGCGCACAAAATAAACCAATGGATTTCTGGGTCTGCCAGACACACCCCTTATTCGTCTGGGAAAAGAGTGTGGATAATTAACTTGAATGTCGCAGGCGCTTTTGAAAAGTAGTTGATTCAGCAATCCATTGATTTAGCTGATACAAACCAGTTCAGAGGAAGATTGGCCTAGAATTACCGGAGGCGCTCGTGGCAGTAGCAAGAGAATCACCGGCATCGGTGGCAGAAAGCACGCGTGTATCGTCGCTAGGCTGCTCCCACATAGATGACGTTCCACAGCCAATCGTTAGAATATGCCGATTCCAACGGGAAATGGCCTCTTCAAATGCATTGTCCTCTTCGGCTGCTACTGTATCAGGAGTAACGTTGAGCGGGTGGTGATGGAAGACAGCCAGAATGAGACCTGCCACTGCAGCGGCAAAGTCATTCACACCAGGGAGGTGCATGAAGAGAGCAGGGGAGCCAGAAAAGAGGGAGATGGACCAGAGATAGAGACAGGGAGCTGGCAATTTGCCCGATAACGGGCCAGCGGTCAGAGAGGGCCAAATTAGTGCGCTGGTCACAGCGAGTGGGCAGGTGGGGAGGGAAGCCATCTGGTTGGCTGACAGGTTCGAGAGGCCATCCGCGTTGTAGTATTCCAGGAAGGACGGCAATTCGAGATACCTGGGGGAGGAGGAATCGTATGAGAAGGGTTCAAAGGGGCACAACCTAGGGCGGTGGCAATAAATAGCAGGAAATAAGTGGGTCGACGGGGGTGGGAGAGGCAGTCGCAAATAGAGGGCAGGAATGGAACGAAGCTGGATGTAATAAAGGTGAGCAAACCTCTGACCACTATGTACTCGTTGTTGGTGGTCTTGGTAGGTTAAACGGCGGAGACCGTGTGGAATGCAGCTACGTGAATGGCTGAATGATCCGCGAAGAACCTCGAAACTATCAAATTTTTGCTAGCTCGTGCGTTTCGTGGACGCCATGGACGTCTAACTTAATTCTTTCGGGCCTAATTAGACTCGTTATGCCACGCGAGGGAGCAGCTAAACATTTAATGAGTTCGACTAATGAAAAAGTGATCTCAAAATCATAATAGTGGGCTGGGAAAGCTCGGTGCATAGACATAAATTGTCTTTTAGCCACATCGAGCACAACTGCTGTCCCTACACCACCTCACCATTGCATACACAAAACCCTCACCATCATCATGTACCCGATAATATCACCGTTACATAGAATCCGTGGCTTGGAAGGCTGTCAATCTGACGCTTATAATAGACCACGACGTCGGCCCAGTGTGTTGTGCGTTCAGTGACTGACCAGTGGACTTGGAGTCAGACGGCGATGGCTCCGCCATATCCCCTGGTTTAGTGAATCCTGGTGTGTGCATTATGGGGCCACGTCGTGCTGTGGCGTGCGAAGAAGGTTACGCCGACCCGTCAGCCAATGCGCCCATTTCCGCATCAGACAAGTGACCGGCTCGGACGATGGTCTGATTGTGGGGGTGGGAGAGAGAGTGAGGTCGACGGCTCAGCGCATTTCTCCTCACTATAGACAATCTGACGCGCTTGAAGCTATCACAGTGAGCTACAAGCCGTGACTTGGAAGGTTGCCAACTGACAGGATAACTCAGACCACATGGTCAGTTCAGTGCGTGCGTTTGCGCGAAATGTAAAACTAGCGGACTGAGAGTCAGGCTGCAATGGCTCCTACTTAATGTGACCTTTATGGCGCTCCCACTCAGTTGGGATCCGAGCCACATGGTGCATCAGCTTCATGACGGGATGACGGCACGCGTCACTGACAACGGAATGGTATCCGAAGCATTAGCAGTGACCGATGGAGTGAAGCAGCGCTGCGTACTGGCACCCACCCTCTTCAGTCTCATGTTCTCGGCTATGCTGATGGACGCCTACTGTGATGAGCTCCCTGGGATCTGTATCGCCTGCAGAACTTACAGGCACCTCCTCAACGGTTGGCGTATGCAGGCCCCAACGGGTGCGTCTACGACAACAGTCCATGACTTGCTCTTCGCAGACGACTGCGCCCTTAGCACGTGACGGAGGAGGGCATGCAAAGGAGTATGGACCTCTTCTCCGCACGCTGCGCCAATTTCGGATTAACAATCAGTACAGCCAAAACGATTGTCATGCACCAGCCACCACCCAGCGAGGAATGCAATGCTCCACGAAGCAATGTCAACGGTGCTCGACTCAAAAACGTGGAAACCTTCGCTTATCTAGGAAGCACGCTGTCACGCAACACGAGAATCGACGATGAGGTTGCTCAACGGATCTCCAAAGCCAGGCAGGCTTTTGGCCGGCTCCAGGTCTTCGGGTAGAGTCGCCACGGTATTCACCTGTACACCAAACTGAAGATGTAAAAGGCCGTCGTCTTGACGACACTCCTTTACGGACCGCAGACCTGAACCGTCTACTCGAACCAAGCCAGGAAGCTGAATCACTTCCATCTCAGCTGCCTCCGCAGAATGCTGAAACGAAGCTGGTAAGACAGGATCAGGAATACGGAAGTACCGGAGCGGACCGGAATCCTCAGCATCCACGCCATGCTGAGGCAAGTGCAACTGCGATGGAGTGGCCATCTGGTGAGAATGGACGAAGAGCGACTAGCCCTATGATTTCTTCAGAGATATTGCTACGGGTGCAGGCAAAACGAAGCTACAAGGACACTCTGAAGAACTCTCTGAAACAGATGCAAATCAACCCGGCGACCTGAGAGGACCTCGCTAGGGACAGACCGGCCTGTAGAAGAACAGCGAAGACTGACGCAGGAATTTAAGAGGTTAACCGGATCACTGCTGCTAAGGCCAAAAGGGCGGCTCACAAGTCACAAGCGTCCCGGATCAACAACGCCAATGCCTAAGCCCTACCAACGCAAATTCGGCGCGCAAATCGGTCTGGTCGGACATCTTCGAACTCAATGCAACAAAAATCCCACGACATAAACTTCTGTCACACCTGTCTCAAACCCCACGACGATGTCCACCCCAACCACTGATAACAACTTCATCGATTCCCCGCCACCAACGAGCACCGACACGATCCTCCCTCCCCCACCTCTTGTTCCGCTCACGGCGAAGAGCACCATTTGCCCCACACCCACCACCTCGTACTACCTGCCACCTGCTACCTACACCACAACCACCGCCCCCATTACAAGCGATGAGGACTCGTTACTAACCTGTCCTCATTCCGATCGCACATTCATATTACACATCGGCCTGGTCGGTTGCTTGCGAATACATCGCACAGCGACTGGCGAATCAGGGGCTGAAGCACCAACACACAGAAGAGACCGCCGCCTCCAATGCCCTCACTGTCTCCACGCATTCACTCACCGCATGGGCCTGCTTGGTCACATGCGCACCTACGGAAGCGGAATCCACCGCGATGCCAGCACATCTAACAAATCTTGCGAATCCATCAACACTCCTCACAGTCCTCCCATATGCGCAACTACCAGTACCAGCAGCACAACCCTCGCAGACTCAGGAGCTCCCGACCTATCCTGTCCTGATTGTCCTCGCACATGCATATCACGCATCGGCCTGATCGGTCACTTGCGAATTCATCGCACGAGACCGGCGAACCAGTGCCAGGATCACCAACATACGCTCGCCGCACCCGATTCAACTGTCCACACTGCCTACACACATTCACGCACAGCATGGGCCTATTAGGTTACATTCGTCTCCATGAAACCCTGCGGTAGAACGCCGCCGGTTATACCACAACACTAAATCTCTTCTCATCAGCATATGCACCTCACATGATCACACGCAGAGCTAAACAAAACATGCTTTCATTTTGCATATCGAGTTGCGAGGAAAGTATGAACCTCAGCTACTTATCCACGTGGCTCTTCTGCTGCATGCGTGACCTAAGCTTGAGAATATCAGGGTGCGATAAGCGCCGTGACTTGGAAGGTTGCCAACTGAAAATTACCCTCAGACCTCACAGTCAGTTTAGTGTGTGTTGTGTGGAGTGGCTGACTGGTGGCCTGAGAGGCGGGCTGCGGTTGATCCTTCTCTGGCTAGCTCACACATGTGAGATGTGAGCCGTTCAACCCCCTGTTGTGCGAAATCCTGGCGCTTGTATTTAGAGGCCAGGCCGTGTACGCAGTACGCGCAGACAATGTCGTCAGCAGTTGCACACACTCCAGCACCAGGCAACTGACAGGCTCGGACGGTGGTCTGATTTTATGGGTGGGGAGAGAGTGAGGTCGATGGCTCAGCGCATGTTCCTCACTATAAACAATCTGACGCGATTGAAACTATTATGGTGTGTTAAAAGCCGTGGTTTGGAAGGTTGACAACTGACAGGATAACTCGAACCGCGTGGTCAGCCTAGTGTGCTTTTTGTGTGGAGTGATTAACGGGCGAACTGAGTCAGGCTGCAATGGCTCCTCCTTGATGTGGCCTTTATGCCACTCCCACTCCGTGGGATTCGAGCCACATGTGATGGCACGCCCATGAGCGTCTTCGGTCGCGCCAGCCACCTGCGCCCTCTCCCGACTCGGGTCTCCTTGACTCTGTCATGACACTGGGGTCATGTAAGGAAAGAGGAGAGAGTGTGGTAGCTGCGGCGCAAGGCTACTATCGCTTAAAACTAATCCACGCGCAAGTCACCGTCCCTGCACCACCATGGTGTGGACCATACGGTGGACATCGTCGGACTATGACTATCGAACTGTCGTATGTGTTGGTGCCCCATAAACGGCCATGTGGTAAATTCGCACGGGGGCCACATCAGGTGCAGCAGGCGTTATTAATCTGGGATGCGGTCCTATAACAAATGCCAAACATGGGGGGTGTGCGTGCCTAACATGGGCACGTGTAGGTGCAGGTTAATGACGCACGCCACTCTCCCACTCCTTAGGAGGTGCTTCATCTGCACCCGAACCCGCCTCCAGCCTTCTTGACTATGTATTGACACCGAGCACAGACGGGTAAGGAAAGAGAGAGTACGATAGATGCAGTGCAAGTCTACTATCACTTAAAACTAATTTGCGCACAAGTCACCGTCCCTGCACCACCCTTATGTGAAGAATACGGTGGAAATCGTCGGATTACAACGGTCGAACTGGCGTGTGTGTGTGTGTGGAGTAAACTATGGCGAGGGCAGATCGCCTACCGACGGCATAATTCAGTCCTCCTCCCGGGACAGAGAGTCAGGCCGTAATGGCTCCCTCTTAATGTGGTCACCATGACAATCCCACTCAGTGGGATCCGAGCTACCGCCCTTTGTCTCTGTGAAATTCTGTTCCCTTGTGCGCCGACTAGGGTTTGTGATGGCACCCCTTAGTGATGGTTCACACCATGCCAGCTACCTGCGGACTTTTCTACTCAGCCATGACACCGGGCCCAGGCGGGCGAGAGTGCAAGTGCCATAGATGCTGCGCAAGTCTACTATCCCTATAAACTAATTCATCGTCTCTGTGCCCGTCATGGCGTGGGCCACAACGTGGACATTGACAGCAACGACGGTCGAAGTGTCACGACGAGAGCGACTCTCCGCCACACTCTTTCCACACTTCTCGGGTAAAGGGAGAAGGTGGGCTCCTATGCAGAGGCTGGCGAGGCATAAAGCCCGTCGTGCGCGCGCTACCATAAAACTGGTTCATCTTCCACTAAACAGACTTCATACATTCTGATAACCTATATCTGACTTTGTCCGCGATTTTGTGCAGTTACTGTGGTCTGAGCATAACGAGTTCAGTTTAACTTTGTAGGGTTATGATAGATGGAAATGCCGACCTCTATTACAATCGTTTAGACGCTTTAGTCTTCGTGGTGCAATATCGCCAACAGTACCCCAGCTTTGAAAACGATTAGGCCTTAGAAGTAGCTTTGAATAAAAATTTAGTTTTAAAATCGGACAGCATGAGTGTCATCAGTTTGAGCAACGGTGGAGGTTGCTACTGTGTAAGTTGACCCACGTATCAATGCGGCACTTTGTTCTCTATTAAAGTCGGCTAGAGGCTAGTTGAGGCCGTGTCAAGGAAGGCCACGGTTTAAAGGCGAAGACCTCACCACTTTTGGCAAAAGGACAGGATAAGGGGGGGCAAACATGAAGCAAGGCAGGGACTGTAAAACGTTTTTTGCCACTCCGAAATAAAACAACAGTCATGGTACTAAATTTGATGACAGTAAGACGGCTGGTAATAAAGGAGCCTGTCTTACAAGCGTCAGTTCGGGCCCTAAGAGAACGAGGATCACTAAGAACAGGAAAACGGTGGACTCCAGCCGCGGCTGTCTATGCAATCGCATCCCTAAAGCTAACTTCCGTACTCAGCGTATGACCAGTCAGCCTCTTTAGCCTGTAAGCAAAAAGGCGTTATACGGTAGGTTGGCAACAATCGGTGGAAAAATGGACAACGATGCGTATATGCAATTCACCGCCGTTTTATACGGATCCCAGAACAGACGGTCAGCTGCGAGAAGTCGACGGTCGTGATGAGGAAAGACGTTAAACCTTAGGCTGGGTACTTGTTTATGGATTTTGGTATGGACGACAGGAGTGTTTGGGTACTATCACGACGTTGAAGGTGGACACGAGACAATGATATAAACTTCTTCGAGATGTTACGGTAGGCAATGCTACAATAACAGTGGTTTGCTTAAACTTAAATAATTTTTTTCAGATCGCACGAGGGCTGCGGTGGCTTAATCTCGGGGGGACTATTACTACTAATCCTACTACTATTATTATTAATGGTGGTGCTGGCGGTGGTGGTAGGGGGAGGAGGAGGAGGATGAGGAGGGGAGTGATCCAAGTAGAATGAAGACGGATGGACAGGTTGAAACAGGAGAAAAACAAGACGTCTACAATAAAACGGTTGCTGAACTTACTTGGCTAGGATATGGTTAACAGCAGCCAGAGGTTTTAGTTGTGGTCGCGACAGCACATCAAGTTGTTCATTCTGTAAGAGGCGAGGGAGGCAAAATATTGTAGAAATATCTGTAGCAATGGTGTGCAAAATGCAATAGTCCAGATGGGGTATTTAGAAATGGAACAAAAAATTCACCTCATCCCACGCCCTAAAAATGACTTTAGCCCTCTACTGACTGCATTCACGCTGGTTGCCACCACTAGCAGATAGAAGGCAGTGTCAAAGGGCAGCACTATTGAGGCGTATCAGATGAGTTCAGGTCGATGGCAGCTAGAATGGGACAGTTTAGACCTTTCACTCTGGGGTGCGTGCAATTTTACAAGACAGATTACAGCCCCGGGTAGTAATTAAGACCACATGAAATAGGAGAGTGCGATAACTTCGAGGAACACATAATCGTATGCTGTTTTGGCCATTTTAGGTACTCCTAGGGTCTGACATTTCAAGCACCACAAGTGACGCCCACCCGGAGTCCCTCAGAGCGGACACAGCACTGGTGACTTCCGTGTAGATTAATTTATAGATGGACGGAATTTCGTAACATCAAACTTACTCTCTCCTCCCTGATCCACCTAGGTCCGATGGCAACACAACGTCAAGAAGACCGATGGTGGACGCAAATGCAATGGCTGATAAACTAAAACAGCCCATCTACGCGCGGAAAATGCGGCTTCGTCCTCACTACATTTATCGGGCTTTAGCGAGGGCGGTTCATATTCCGCATGATAGAGCGTCGAAAGGGAGACATTGCTGCCTGACTGTCAGTTCTTATGAGGACCAAGTTATCCCTTCCAGGCCACAACTCTTATTGCATCAGGATCGACCCTGCGGCTTCAGAGAAATGCGCTGGCTTGCCATGAGGATTAAATCGCCAGTGTCAGCCTCACCCCCTCTTCCGTCCCCCATGTCCCAGTCGACTGTCCGAGCCTGTCAACCAGTTAGTGATGGGATTGGATGCGTAGCTGACGCGGTGAGATGTCTAACATGTGTCACCTACGCATGTACGGCAGTAGTTATGGGCTCGCACAGACTCCGCGCACTTCGGTGAACGCATAGCGTCGGCCAACCTAGCCCCCGTTCTGATCCAGCACATCTACAGCGTCGCAAGCTGAGAGTAAGATGGCAGATACCAAGCTGGCTAACTATAGATGATCACAAATCGAAATGACGCTACGACACAGTGAATGTTGCCCGCTAAACAATAAGATTGCCCCGTTTTCATCCGGCCCCATTTAGGAGTGCCAGAGAGGTGGGTGTGCAAAAGAAACCATCCCTGCAACGAACTGTTCTATGTGACCGCTGTAGGAGGAGCGACATTGTAACAAGGGATCTGGACAATCAGAGAGCTGTGGTTTGCGCGCTCTAATTTTACCAGCCAGTAGTCCTTAGTAGCGTAAGGGGTTATTTCCTGCCCAAAAGAACAGACCCCGTTAGATGGCGCTGATCAAGATGCTACATTGTACCAACTCACCTCATAGACAAGATGCAGACTGAGTAAAATAGCGGGGAGGTGCTTCATTAGACGCCACCGCGCAGGGTCGCGACTCTGTAGGCCTATCGCAGTGGCAGCAGCCTCGGACGTGGACACTAGGTCACACAGGAGTGCACGCTGCCCCTCCTCCTCCTCCTCTGCTGCCTGCATACCGCAGCGTTCTTCGCCGCCAGGACCTCCAGGTCCAGACCACTGACGGTGACGCTTCATTAGTAGCCGGTTGGGTGTGTGCAGAGCATATGCAGACTGGCGGTCACCCTCGGTTTCTTCAGCCTCTGTCAGAAGACCCAATGTTAGGAGGAGAAAGCGCGAAAAAGTTATGAGTTCTGAGGAGCCGAAGGCCGTGGTGACTTCGGTGGCAAATGCAGTCGGATGCAGCAGCTGTTGATAACCGCCAGGAGGGTTGCGGTGATTGAACCAGCGTACTAGTAGATCCAGCCCGACCTGCGGTGGAAGGCCCCGACGCAGGCCGTTAAGACACCGTTCACCTTTTGAAAAAAAGGGGACGATTAGGACGGAGGGGAGTTCGGAGCAACAAGGGTGGGAGATCCTGTCAGCGCTTTCAAAGGGGTAGAAAGGAACGGGATGCGGGACTCACAAAGTGAATCGGAGGACATGGGCGGGAGTTGGATGTGCAGCTGTCTTCGGCAGACCGACCGGCCAAGGGATTCAGTCGATCGGAAGGAGTAGTAATCAGAAGGGTTGTGATTAAAGGCCATGAGGGCAAGAGTAAACTGGTTATTGGCAGGCAGGCAGAGTCGCCAGACCAGAGTGCCGCCCTCGGCATCACCAGAATGTGAGGGGGGTCGCTGATGAGGACGAGAATGCTGATGGCGGAGAACAACCTGCGACGGTCGCAGCGTCACTGCCAAGCTGAGGTGATAGACTGGAACTAGCGGGTGAAGAAGACTGTGGGAGAAGTGAAGTGTCAGAGAAAAACGGGGTTTATGGCAGATATAAAATCGAAAGGTATTAGAAGCAATGAAGCTTGGAAAGAGACTAGGATGAGCAGGCGTAGGAGGTGAGCCAGAAGTAATGTGCAAAGCTATGCTATGAAGGCTAGAGGTTCCCAGAAAGGCAGACAACTCACAACAATTTCCAAATTTTTCTGCAGTGCGTTATCCGAGTAGACGTAAAGATTGTGGCCGGAGGATGACAGCGCAGACGTCGAAGGAACAGATGCGTCCGGCGAGAACATTGACATGAGCTGAGATATCTGTCCACGGGCAGAAGAAGCGGCCACATCCGAGGGAGAAGGTCGCACTACGAGTGGCAGTAGAAAAGAGGGGCTGGTTGATGGCCCAGACTGCTTGTCTGGGCTTGTCTGCAGAGACGCCGATGGTGAGGGGACAACTCCTAGGAAGCCAACCTTAAATGGATAGAATGATGCAGAATTCGATTGTGTGGAAAAAGGCACCTCGATGGGTCACCATTCGAAATGTCTTTATAATTCAAATCGTTGGTGGAGAAACCGGGGTGACGAGCCGGTATGCGGCACCATTAAGTAAACAGGAAGCGAGATCTCCTGTAATACGTGAATGGTTATAATATGGGGGTTTTATGGGTGGGATAAACGACACTGACAGCTGTTTTCGGGAAGCAAAAGTAGAAAAAAACATCCACGTCATCAGTTTCTTTAAATACATGGATAATGGGTAAAAGCGCGAGCGCGTAAGTTTAAATACGGGAAATTGGGAGCTGCAAAAGTGCGTAAAAATGAAACCGAGGCTACTGGTTATATATTATAGACAAGCTGATGTCAGCTTGTCATTAGCAAATTGCTAAATCCGACTTTCATGATGGATGCAACTGAAGATATAATTTATATTGACCCCTAACCGTACCCCTAAGTCGGATGTCAAGCCGAATGGTAACACTAGAGGGAGCCGTGGTGGATACTGAGCGCAAGGGAAGCGGGTGAAAGTAAGCCTACCAAGGGACGTAAGTAATTATTTCATAGAAGTAAAGAGTAGGTGGGGCCACACACCCGATAGTCACCGAAACTGCTGTTAAATCATTACCATAGTGTAGTAAACTAAGGAATTGTCAACAGATGCGAGAAAGCAGACAGTTTGAATGGTATCGTGGTCTTGGCAACAATAAAACAAGATTCTGTGCGCAAAGCCAGCTGACCTTTACGACGCCTGTGTAGAGAACAATGGATCGACTGGCCTCAAGACAGACTGTAATCCGTGAGTCCGGAACGTAAACCGCATCGATGGCCTTGAGGAAGACGGGATCAGCCAGGCGAATCGATGACGCACTCGCCCCTGGCCAGGCCTGGAGACAAACGAGACGTGTGGAGAGATCGCTTCGACGCCGGGTTGTGAGGAAGCACACCCACTGATTGTCCACCATGTCCAAAGCTAGGAAGGCAGCCTTCCGTAGAGGTCCGTCACAGTCTTCAGGCATGGCCGCCGCCGCCGCTGTGTCCCCACAGCCACTCACCTCAGCACTCTCGCCTACTTTTAGCCCGTCGCTACCGTGGGCGGCAGTCCGCAGGGAGGTGCGCGGACGACTCTGGCTCAGCATAGCCACTCGCGGATTAGGTAACACTTCTGTTGCTCGAGGACCTGTTGTAGTAGACGGGAGAATGTTTCAAGAGGAGAGTAAAAGCACTGCCGGAGGCAGATGGTACAGTATATTTACGATCGCATGAAGTGCCAACCGAAAGTCCGAAATATATTTTCGTTTCCAAAGGATTACTCAGGTGGAGTTGTAATATTACGCATGGTGCAGCATAATCCCCAGATAGTTCAGTCATGTCAGGATGCCGGCTTTTAATTAAGCTTCCTTCCGATCGCCTGCATAAACAAGGCTCTGGAAAAAATAACTAGGTTAGTAGCATTAATTTTTCTCATTGATTTCCGAGGCCCTGTAAGTTCAACTATACGTAATAGAAAACATGCACGCAAGTATTCTTTCTTGTGCAGACTTGGTAGAAAATTACGCCTTCTTCAAGTTTTATAATCCAATAAATGGTGTCTTTCAGTTTTAAAATACTTTTTTTCAATTGCCGAATAATTTTGACCCCGACATGTCGTTACATTTGCAGTTTCGTCAAAGGAAAATCACACTTTGCTCTGGGTTATGTGGATGAAGTCACATGTTGTTCCTAAAATTTTGCAATAGATGCGAACTATGTTGGATAATTTATACAGACATAATGCTTTATGAATGGATGTTTCACGGTCTAAACAAGCTAATAATTAGATATTTACCTTTTCTCAACTAAAAAATTTTGAAAAGGGTTAATTTTCTACAAAAAGAGTACGAGGATATTTTCTTGCATGTATTCTATCAAATAAATTTGAATTTGTAAGGGCATCAAAAAATCAAGGGGGACAGCGCGTAATACATAAGTAGCTATTTGTTTAAAGAGTGCAGTTTCTGCAGGTTGCGAATTTGTTTAGGGCATATTTTCTAGCCCACTACCCTCGCGAGGGGATAAGCAGTGCTGCCTCTAAATGGGGATGCTAAGTCATCACAGGCGGCAACCGAACTCCACTATGGTTCACGATTCGGGTTAGGGAGAGAAGGGCCGATTAACTCTGGCCGCCTACGTGATAGCATGTCACCCTCGACGTAGGACTTTTTCGACATTCGGTGAGGACGTCGTGGTCTAGGGTAAGCGTCAGATTGACAGGCTCCCAAGCCACGGTTTCTATGTAACGGTGATATTATCGGGTACATGATGATGGTGAAGGTTTTGTGTATGCAATGGTAAGGTGGTGTAGGGACAGCAGTTGTGCTCGATGTGGCTAAAAGACAATTTATGTCTTTGCACTGAGCTTTCCCAGCCCACTATTATGATTTTGAGATCACTTTTCATTAGTCGAACTCATTAAATGGTTAGCTGCTCCCTCGTGTGGCCTAACGAGTTTAATTAGGCCCGAGAGAACAAAGTTAGACGTCCATGGCGTCCACGAAACGCACGAGCTAGCAAAAATTTGATAGTTTCGAGGTTCTACGCGGATCATTCAGCCATTCACGTAGCTGCATTCCACACGGTCTCCGCCGTTTAACCTACCAAGACCACCAACAACGAGGTACATAGTGGTCAGAGGTTTTGCTCACCTTTATTACATCCAGCTTCGTTCCATTCCTGCCCTCTATTTTGCGACTGCCTCTCCCACCCCCGTCGACCCACTTATTTCCTGCTATTTATTGCCACCGCCCTAGGTTGTGCCCCTTTGAACCCTTCTCATACGATTCCTCCTCCCCAGGTATCTCGAATTGCCGTCCTTCCTGGAATACTACAACGCGGATGGCCTCTCGAACCTGTCAGCCAACCAGATGGCTTCCCTCCCCACCCTGCCCACTCGCTGTGACCAGCGCACTAATTTGGCCCCTCTCTGACCGCTGGCCCGTTATCGGGCAAATTGCCAGCTCCCTGTCTCTATCTCTGGTCCATCTCCCTCTTTTCTGGCTCCCCTGCTCTCTTCATGCACCTCCCTGGTGTGAATGACTTTGCCGCTGCAGTGGCAGGTCTCATTCTGGCTGTCTTCCATCACCACCCGCTCAACGTTACTCCTGATACAGTAGCAGCCGAAGAGGACAATGCATTTGAAGAGGCCATTTCCCGTTGGAATCGGCATATTCTAACGATTGGCTGTGGAACGTCATCTATGTGGGAGCAGCCTAGCGACGATACACGCGTGCTTTCTGCCACCGATGCCGGTGATTCTCTTGCTACTGCCACGAGCGCCTCCGGTAATTCTAGGCCAATCTTCCTCTGAACTGGTTTGTATCAGCTAAATCAATGGATTGCTGAATCAACTACTTTTCAAAAGCGCCTGCGACATTCAAGTTAATTATCCACACTCTTTGCCCAGACGAATAAGGGGTGTGTCTGGCAGACCCAGAAATCAATTGGTTAATTTTGTGCGCACGCACATGAAATACTAATCGCCAACACTGTCGAAATCTAACCCCTTCTACTGCGCCCCCATTGTCAATGCGTTTTGCTTAATACCTTCCGGTTAATCACACGGTCAACATGCCCAACCCATCGTCGACAGTTTGACCGTCGCAATCGAGGACATTCTGCGTGTGTCTCATGCAGTGGGCGCCGCACCGGCGTCCTGCGCGGCAATTGGTTTATTGTGAAACAGACTTGCGCACCATCTACCACGCTCACTCTTCCCTAGCCCACTCATCTCCGATAGAAAGCTAATCTCAAGCTGACCAGTGAGGTGAACTTGACCGCAGCGGTTGACAAAGCTCAACAAGCCGTCTACGCGTGCAACACACGAACTGGTTTCCACTATATGTATCAGCTTTTATGAGGGCTGCTCAGCTGCAATGGAGGATGAGGGGAACATAAAAACCGCACGAAGAAGCTGTTGACGCTGACAAACAGTCCCCCAGTTACTCTAGAGTATCATGGTATTCGGGCTCCACCATTAGTCGGTAAATTACCACGGCTTTTATCGCGTCAGCCTTACTATAGTGGCGTATGCGCTGATGTGTCGTGAAAGAGGATTCTCCAATGACAACCATCAGCCGACCGAACACCCCAAAGACTTGTCTACACCGTGAATACATATTCCTCTCACCCTTCCTTGAACATTTTTTATTTACCTAAACACTGAACTGTAGTAGCTGCAGTCATCTGGTGATTTTGTGTCTGCTTTTGCAGTTTTGCATCCCATGAGCACACGAAAACTGCGGGCGTAATGACTGTCGTAAGTGGCTGGGAGACATCGGACACATTGCAGTCTCCTGGATGGGAGCTGTTTGCAAGCTCATCTCTGTCCTTCCTTTGAGTGTTTACACTTTCAGATCTTGCGTCGAGATACTTCTCGGGGAGAGTTTTATATCAGCGGGTTCCTGGTAGAGCCCCGGTGAATGATGGTGATGATAGCATTACTGCCTTTCCAATCTGTTTATGGACGGTTTTGCTTTGAGCAAACATGTACTTTCGATTTTAGCCGCGGTTCGCCAGGCCTCCTCGAATCCGGTCCTGTTAGCTTTTGCTTCAGCACTGGTCCATCACGCCGCCAGGGGACAGAAGGAGGACAAACTGACTGACGCCAACCTTGCTGCCCTACTAGCCCAAACACCACCACCGCCAAAACACTGCTATGACCGAAACACCAGGGCCGCCGGAGACCAGGGCAATAGCCACCATCAGTTAGGCGTTTTGTTCATCAACGAACTGGGCCTTCACGCGCCCGCCTGCCAGCGTCGACTCACAGAGGCGCCCACCCAGTTGCCTCCAGCGCTGACACAAATCCTTCAGATCGTCCTCACGGATTGCATGTTCACGCCACCCTCCAACTGTTCGGTCAACGTCTATCAGCTGATCGGTAGGTCTGGCAATTTTTAATAGATAAGAAGTGCAGAGCTGGCTTGCAGTTGGTTGTCCATTATGTCATTCTCGCGTTTTAGCATGGGTTAGATTAACGTCCTATCTGCCTCTCAGGTGACCTATTAGCTTACAATGCGGTTGTAGTAATGCTTTCTTTGGGATGACCCTCCCGGTAGACAGATCTGGTGTCTTGATAGACCTTTTGGTTTGCCAGAGAGCGCAAAATAACGTAAAGCATATGTACAGACAGCATTGTGCATGCAAAGAATGACATTACCGACAAAAACAGGGAATAATGGAACGGCCACTTCTGACTTATCAGTCGCCATCAGCCGACCATGCGTAATCCCTGAGGCAATGCAATCCCTGAGGCTCTAACCCGCGACATGTTTTTTTAGGAGTTCAACGCCCTAACCATTGAGCTTCAGAGGTTACACAACCTTACGTTGACTTTGGCTGGCTTATGGCGACTAATAAGCCAGAAATGGGCGTTCCATTATTCTCTGCGTTTGTCAGGAATGTTATTCTACCTCTATTGTACGCCACTCTGCGGCTGCTGACGAGGCTCGAGTGTGAGCCCCGTGACACAACGGGATGACTCTGCCCCGCCACATACTCGGTGAACGCCCCTCTACCGGTATTTTGTATGGCACTGGAATGTACGCTAGCCACTTCTATTGCCTTCTCAGTGCCATCCAGAACCTACCTGTCTTTTTATATATGTGCGTTACTTGTGTTCATATGTTCATCGGCTTGCTATACAATTACCAGAAGTGGGTTATTTTTATGTCTGGCCGAAGAGGACATTTAATATGCCACAATCTCTACGCTCCGTGCTGGTCTTTGTCTAGTACATGTCCTCTAAAAAAGTACCACGAACAGTGATCCTTATTTACAATATTTGAGCGGGACATCCATTTCAACTGTTTAAAACCTACCCAAGTACCCGTTTTCCTGAAAACTTCACGTGGCTGTAATGTAGTGCATAGCGGTTTTTATAGGCTACTTTTCCTGAGTAAAAAAATTCGCTCGGTAAAGCACCTTCTAGAACAAAAGCTACCTTAAAATGCAGCTGTTCTACACTGCAATCGTGAAATAAAGAGGAGGTTCAAAACAGTACAACTAACAGAAAACCTGGTTCACTCACTGAATGTCTTCATAATTCACCAGGAATTCCTATCCAGAAATCGGCCTAAATGTTTGAGGCAATAGGCAAAAATAAAGAGTGTTCCATGCAGTTATATATTGCTTAGAAGCGCCGATTTTTTTGAAGAACATAAGTAATCCTAATACCCACCTTAAGCAAACCTTACGAAACGAAAACACATTTAAGAATTTCGGTTGACATTCCGTGAGATAGCAACTCTACTTTATGCACTTTACGAACTTACCCTGTCCCTGTTAGGTTATGACGGGAAATGAAACCCAGATGAGAGCCCTGGCCTCCAGTTGGTGATGTAGCTTATAACATATATGTGGAAATTTTGAAATATGACCTCGATTAGAAAGTATTGCCCGACTTATATTACTGTACAGGCTAATGATGAAGAATGGAAAATGTACCTCTGTCGGTTTTGACTTTTTCAATGTTTCCATGAGCATCATCGCCGAACAACTGTAAGTCTCTCCTAATTCATTCCGTAACATACTGTTCCCTAAGACAACATTGGATCATTAGTCCACTCCGTGGTACCGCCCTCGTCCTAATTGGATGAAGCCGAGTGATAACTGCCCAGTACCCACCTCCCCATATCCTTCGAAAACGATCAATGACAAAATAAGGTCAAAACTAGCTGAAATTCTCATGAGCGAGGTGGAAAACTGGGCATAGGATTTCTGTCTACGCATGTTACTATTTGGACAGTTTTTTCTTACTAACTGTACCAGCCATTACCAGGCTTCGTCATTCAGTCTAAACGGTCACCAACTGTACATGCATGCGTTGGAGACGCGATCAGATACGAAACAGGAGAATAGAACTGTCGTCAGGAAACGTCAGCGGGAGCGCACAAGAGATGTCTCAAATGGAACGGCTGACTGCAACGAGCATGGAGCGTTCAAAAAAAACTTACCCATAAACGAACCAGCAGAATCGAATCTTTTGGGTGTGTTGGAGGTCCAATCAGTGACGAAGAGGCCCTGTGGCATGTCCTCACACGATTCACTCCATAAAAGACAGAGGCAGGCCTTTGGTAGAAGAGGCTCATCCATGGTCTCAGCAAGACCATCCATCGTTCCGCCCTGTGGATGGACGTCCGTTGGAGGGTGTGAAGCGGTTGCGAAAATCCCAGGAATGTTTGAATAGCCGAATGTTCGGGAGTTTCTAAAATAAATTAGGTGAAAGAGAATAGGTTGGAATAGAACAAGGAACGGTTAGGGTGGAGCATAACCGTCCTCCTCGCTAAAAAAATTAAAACCAAGGATGCCAATCTTATGGAACCGGTAGAAATAACTAATTTCAAAGTCAGTCATGCCCAACAGAAATGAGGCTCACATCCAACAATGACATGTGCAAATAAGTGTCAAAGTCAACATATGTAAGTGAATGGATCCTCAACTTCAGAAGGAATGTCTAAAGTAATTTAAGTAGACCATTCTATTAATACGCATCCAAGGGAATAAGTAAATGGAGCCCAAATAAATTCCAACATTTCATCAAAAGTAATTTCGATATGTTTTCCCTTACAGGTCGGATGCATAAATTTTCTAAACATACGACTGAGACCTCACAGCGCAGGTAGTCTTTTGAGCTGCGATTTCAGTTTTCATTGAAAAGAACACGTACGTTGAAGCAAAAGCTAATGAGAAGGAAGATATGATTTCCCAATTTCGGTAGCGGTATATCCATGAAGGGTCTACGAGGAGGCTAATTTTGCACCTCAAACACCTCAATGGCAATTACACAAAAAGTTTTAGTTAAGGAATCCGAACTACCCATCGAAAACAAGTACAAATAATGTCACTGTACGTAGCCAGGGGTAATTTATAATATACTCTTATCAAATTAACGACCGAGATAGGCATGGAAGACGAATCGAATGAAGAAAGAACAAACATCAAAATACAGCTCGGGTCCTGCAGAGTTCGTGCTTTACTGTCTGCTTCTCGGTTTAGTAATAAAGGGTCGAGAGAGTCTTCTCCTGCTGGCGGTGAAGGACTGTTGCGATAGATCAGTAGAGATCGAACAAGCGAAGGAGTTAAACTGAGCATCGTCGTTAAAAGTAGCTTGATTTTTCACACTAGGTTGCGGCGGGAGGATGCTGACAGCAGAGAGACGACGAATATGCTCATCCAGATCGACATTCGGTGAGGAGGGCTGACGAAAAGTCTGGTATAAGAAATGAAAAAAACAAGTATGTTTGTGAGGTGATCGATTTAATATAGACTAGATTGTGGGTTCCAAGGTAGCTTATATAAAAAGCGTCATAAGCTCTCAGATCCTTGCACAGTATCTAAAGAGGGCAGTGAGTAGTGCATTGAAACCAAGTATATTGGTAAAGTTCAATTTCGGAAACTCATATAAAGCTCACCAAGAACCACTGAAGATTAGACCTGACGTCTGCCGCACTCTAGCTCGACGAAAATCCGTAAAGCAAGACCGGTTTACGTTGGTGGAAAGACGTAACCAGAAGTTTATTAGCCATAGAGGCCGCCGTTAAAACAGATGCAAGACAGTTTTACATGCTTTTGGCATTCCTCGATAGACTAAGCAACCGCTAGTATACCAAGTGCCTTGCTCGGAAACCGATTAGCCGATAGGTTGACAGCAATTTGGGGAGTTGCTGAATCAAGAACTTATTGCTGTTGTCAGTGAGACCCTTTACATAACTGATCCCAGTGACCACCCAGCGAGAGTTTATGGAGGACAGCTTTAAATCTAACTTAGCGCAGTCTACCAATATTTAGAGAGGGGTTGTGGGGTCTACGCCATCCTGTGTTTTTTGAAAGAAAACTGAGTGGATCACGTTCACTAGATCGACTGTTGTGGATCCTACCGCGTGGACTATCGTTATGATAGGAGGAGTAATATTATCCTGTTTGCTGTCTTCATCCAGTTGCATTCAGCTAGTCCGTGCAGACACAGGCTTTGATCCTAGGGCCAGTTGCTTACCGAGGCACGAGCTCTCTCACAGTTAGCAACATCAAAGAGGTCGGTTAGATTAGGTCTAAGCAAAGCTGTACCAGATGCAGGTATATATATATATATATATATATATATATATATATATATATATATATATATATATATATATATATATGATAGTGTGTGGCTCACCGATCTGTCTTTGTCGGTTCCACATTATCAATATATATATATATATATATATATATATATATATATATATATATATATATATATATATATATATATTGAATAACAGAGGTGGTTTGCATCCCGAGATAGTATAATGAAAAGAAAAATGCTCTTCGGGAAATGGAGTTGATCTCGTAAATTTTCAAGTTGGTGACACCAACCCGTCGTCAGACGAAATGAACAGAGGAGAAAGTGAAGTGGCGCGACAGGACAGATGGTGACAAACAAACAGCTGGTGTGAGTGGGTGGTGGGTGGACCATTAATCGGGGCATGTTTTGGGACGGGGGAGGTGAGGAGAGAACAATTACATTGGCTTGTTTGGGAGGGGGAGGTGGGCGGCGAGTAACTACGGCCGGCTAGATTATCGATCATGGTTCCGGGTTGGATTTAGGGGTCACTGCGTCGGTTGGAGGTGTCCGAATGTTTAATTGCGGTTCACCATGTGTGAGGTGGGGTTGGCGAAAAGTGAGATTAAAAGTCGCAAGGATTAGCAGTCGTTGCTAGGGGGTGGGCGCTCGTTAGTAAATCGTGCACGTAATCCTTCGTAATGAGCATCTAGGTTAACGTGGCGGTTAATGCTAGTTGTGCTAGAGTGCCAAGCTTCGAGGAATTATCGAGCTTGTTTGGTGTTGGCCATGGCGATCACTTCGGTACCGTCCCAATTGAAGCGATGGTCGCATTCAAGGGAGTGCGCAAACACGAGTGATAAGGGGTCACGTCGGCGAATAGCTAGCTTATGTTTGTCGGCCTATATGGCCAATGTAAACAGAAGGGCAGTTGGCGCACGGTATGCGATAAATGACATTGTTTAATTGTTGTTTTGGTAAGGGGTCCTTTACTCTGCATAGGGTTGCGCGTATGGAGGACGCAGGCTTGTGGGCGACAGAGATGCCAAAGTGACTTAATTTTCGAGAGATTGTTTCGGAAACACCTTGCATGTATGGTAAGGAATAAAATTTCTATGGCCCTATATCTCCATTAGAAACAAGGTTCTGCTTTTGTATCTGGCGTCGAAGACAATTTTTCAAGAAGCTCGTTGGGTATCCATTGAACCGGAAGAACTGATACAAATACGATAGTTTCTTTCTGAAGAAGGTCATCGCTGCTGCAATAGCGGAAGGCCCGATGGAAAATGGTGCGAAAACAGCTTCTTTTGTGGGCCGCAGGGTGGTTACTTGCATAGTTAAGCACGATTTCTTCAGAAGAGTCCTTTCGGTTGACGCTTGTTGCGAGTCCACCATCACTGAGTCGTTGTAAATTATCGCATGCAATCAACGAGCATCATGTGCTACATTCAAGTTTTTCCTGTTTTACAACGACGAACTATGACTTCTTTCTGAAGAAATTTGTTGCCCTAAATCAGAAAGCACATCTTACACATGAGGCTCGAACGCTAATTTATGACTCCGCATGGTTTTAATGAATCACGGTTTAATATTAACGTAGACACCCATCAAGCCATAGCCAGCGACGTGGTACGGAGGTCAAGATATAACAAGTAAGACTCGTTTAGGCTGGATGGAACTACAAATAAATCAGGACAGTATATTGCCTTTCAATTCATGGACGATTGATTAGTAAAATGTAACTTGGCTTCACAGAATGGAACTTACAAAATTGGACGAATTGGCAACAGCCTCATGCATGGACTTCATGAAAGAATTTTGTGTGGGTTCCGAACTTCCTTCCGATTTTCCGATCGGCTCGGCAGCTGCCTTTAGGCGTTGCAACGATGCTCGAAATGGGCTGAGATAGGGTGCCGGTGAGGCGAAGGATGGCCTACAGCCGGAGGGAGTGGCTGAAAATGATTCACCCACAGTATTGCCAACTGGGAGTGTAGAAAGGCAGCTGGTCAGACTTCAGGGGAACAGTGGATGGAGTTAGAACAGCGTCAGTGTTGCAAGTAGAAATTACTGTGCCAGGATTGTCTGTCAGGGCCCTGGGTGCGACCGTTATACGTCCGTCTTCTCCAATGGAATATAAATGGGCGTAATCCTAGTTTAAGGAAATAAAAACCTCAGATATCAGAAAAATTTTCAAAATGGAAAGAGCTAGATGAATAAATTTACGCATCTAGATTGCGTCAGGCAAAACTCCCCGAGAAGAAAGACAAGCAGGTTGGATAGTTTAAAACATTAGCTTGGTTTCGGACAATAAGAGTTACACGATCAGAAAGACAGGTGTACTCGTTGGCCCAACACGTGGCTGCCCGACGCGCCCACAACTGGACGATAGTGAAACAGCCCTTAGAGTAGGTTAGTTGTAAATTTCGTATATTTATGAGTCTGATGAATAACTAGCCGATCACTAGCAGATACAGCGATATCACAGCGCGGAGTACGGTTTCACATGCCCACTATCTCATAAAATACCACAAATGCCAGAAATTGCAGACTGGCGTAGCGACTGTCAACGACTATAAGAATAAATTTGCTTGTAATTAACTCTTTGCAGTCCGTTTCCTGGGCCAAACCACCAGCGGAGACAAGCCCAGACAAATAATGTGAGTGGCTGCTGGTAATCCGCTTGTACGATAAAGACGCGATAAACCTCGTGAAAATATCAAATTTAAAGACAACGGCCTTGGCAAAAACCAACGCGTTCATCACACCGATCCGAAAGGACAGGCGAGTTAGACTATCCAATCAAGAACGAACCCTTGATATTGAATTGGTAAATATATAAACACGAGTTACAAATGTAAACATGTTTCGACCGCAGAACCCAAATGCGGAGGGCAAACAATCTTCTTCTGTTCGCTGTTGAAGTCCGCTACTTGTCTAAAGTCCGAATCCCCAATTTAAACCTTCGAGGAATCAAGATCTCCGAATTCAACTCTAACTTCACCTTTAATCACAACGTGGGAGCCACTCAGCGACGGGTCGAAAGGACGTTTTCTAGATTTTCTGCCCGTCTCCGTCTACGTGTCAACATTGGTTGCAAAGCGCGTAACCATACGAACTTGTTAAAAAGAATCCGTCGATGTGAGATGCGGATTACTATTGAGGAATTGACGAGACGGATGCCATCCGGTTACTTTATTGGCCGCTCATGCTTCCTGCTGGGAGCAATATATCAGAGGAGTCATGGTCTTCGCTGACCAGACCACCTAGCCATCACCAACGCATGCCTTCAGCATCGTCACAGAACCGGTTGGCTCAGTATTCTAAAGATCGTATTACGACCAGCCAGATTAATGGCATTTTTTTAACCCAAGGTTTCACGGTTGGATTCATTACAGTATATCAAGGTATGGTGTTTATCTAGGTAACATCTAATAAGCAGGCCATTTTCTTGCCTGCAAACGCCTGAAATTTCATCTCTCATCCACGCCCAAGGTGACGTGGGCAAGAAAAAAGTACGAAAACCCGAAAAGTCGAGCCTCGAGGCAGCGAATTCAAGTCCCGCTTTGTCACCAGAACCGAGAGGAAAGGCAATAACTGATGGTCGCCACTTGAATCCGCAGTCCACATGGCAACAGAATGAATTCTCGGATTTTTTCAACGCGCCACGACTAGGAATCATTTCACCAACTTCAGAAAATGACGGCGAAATTAACTACAGGTAAATGCAGAAACAACCAGGTTTAAGCTACGACTTTTAAACACATGAGATACGCGAAAACACTGCCAACTTATTCGCCAAGTTAGTAATAAATCCCCTACAATGAGTGATTTCTGTTCGCAATGTAAACGATGCATCTATTGTTTACATGTCACTTAAGGTAAAGCGCTGGCATGATCGCTTCAAGCGTCATATCAACATGAGTGACCAACCTACAACTGTCTCCCTGTCTATCTCACACCCGGACCCGACTTTTTTCCCTCAATAGTCTACTGCTGTTGTGTCAACTTTCTCCTACAGAAATCATTGGCTTGATAAAAAAAAGTGCGCAACAAAAAGGCGTGAGAGTAGGGTGTTAGTCATCCTTAAATCTCCATGTTTTGTGTCAACACTATGCTACCCTGACTCCAGGAGGTGACTGAATGTATTGGACAACGAGTACGATCATAATGACTGGAATCGGAAGTTCCTGTGCTTGTCTCCGAAAAGAGATATAATATCTAGCACGGAAAAAAACCAGTTTTATAAGATTCATCGATGATGCTGCAAAATTTTCTCTCATCTCAATCTCGGATGATTTCAGAATGAGAATGACTCGAAGAACGAACTCTACCAAGCTGGACCCGAACTTGAATGTAGACGCATAAACAAAACATCCGCACTACAGTACATTCTTGGACTCCGTTCTGTCTATCAAGAACTAACAGTCAGATGCATTGTTGACTTCCCTTCAGCATTCGATTGGGTTTATCAGGAGTCCCAGTCATCGATAAACCAGCTAGACTGCATGATATTAAATGTCGTAGTCATGACCGAGGCCGGTTATCACTTCACAATTAGTCGAATTCTGGTCCATACCAGCCTTTCAAACATTCGATAGTAGGTCAGACGTTCAGGAAAGTTGTATTTCGTCACACATCCTGTTTAATTACCTCAAGGACTAGGTTATCGGAATGGCTATAGGCAGTTTTAATGCACCGAATTTGGGGGCGTTTGGTTACTGTTACCTAAATATGATCCTTTGGTAAATTCTACCTACCTCATATTGAATGAGGCCGTGCGTACTTGTTGTAGCAACATCAAGAAAGTACCTAATATCATCCTAGGAAAGTAAATGTGGTGGTATTGACTCTTTTATTGTCGACCGTCACTTGAGTTCAGCGTTATTTACCAACGCGTTTCTCATCCGACACAGCCCTACGTGGTTTTATAACGCTGATATCCAGTCTTTGTTGTTGGAAAAGAGTATATCGTGATATTCAGACACGCTGTTGCATATCACCATGGCTCAACGCCATCGAGGCCGGTTAGATAAGATACGACAACGGGCACAAGTATAAGTACCAATCAGTACAAGCACCTGGAATATTATTAATTTTAAAAAATCTGAGACTGGCAAATTTTAGAAAAATAAACTAAAGAGACAAAATTGTAGGGGGTGAAGTGTAAATTGTTTTTGGTGGATGGAACTATTCAGGCGAAGGTCACAGTATAATTAACTCAATGGTGAGCGACATTCAGGTAACACTTATGAGTAATCTCGTTGTTACATTCTTTTTTGCTCGGTTACGTATTGCATTAAATTAAATAAACCTTGTACAATAAATCCACTTGAGCCATCTTGGAAAACTTTCAAAGGACGAAAGGTTGTCACAAGGGGAAAAAATGTGAACTTAATTGTTTACATAGGTTAGCCAAATAGGTTTACTCCTAAAATTTAAAAATCATGTTTGAATGTCAAGCGGTTTTGAACTTACTTCTTTGATTGCTTTTCCAATCTGCCAGATTGAATATTTTCGATTTGTTGCGTTGAAGGTGATGACAAGCGATAGCGCTTCAATAGTGCCCACGATCCGTTGATTCACATCATTTGCGAACCCTAGCTTGGGCTGGCAGTCAGGAGACCCTACTCCGAAGCAGAGAACAATATTTTTATATTTGCTATCCCATAGTACACGACATATCGGGTATGCACAGAGAAAAATCTTACCTGGAACTTTGAGGAGAACAGGGGTCATCTCATCAAGCGGGTGCGTCATGAGAAACAATGTAAAAGTTGAGGATAAATCCAAAGACGATTCTTTCGATAGCGGAGTAACACAGGGACTTTTGCACGGGCTATAAAATGGAAATGAGGCTCCTGATTTTCCTGAATTCTGGAAGGCTGCACTGATTCGTTCTGTCGAGGTAAGCCGACGCTCCAAAAGGACGCCCGATTTTAGAGGCCATGCCGTCTCAACGTGAAAAGGAAGCCGAGCAAGAAAAGGAGTTCCAGATTCTTCGATAAACGTGCATCGCTGCGACTCGAAGAGACACACCCCCCGCTGAATCGTCCTTTCGGTATCAGCAGAAGGATCGAACTAATAAGAAATTTTGTAACAGGGAAAATACGCAGGTAAGCATGTATACGTCAGACGTCAACATCGGTTTATTCTTTGAAACTAAGGTAAGTGCATTACCTCAAATTCATCCTCGTATTTTTTGGGTAGCATGAAAGACGCCCAGCAGGCTGTGATAATGGGGCTTTCCATCGTATGAGTGAAAATGGGAAAGTTTCCCACGTCCCCCGACAATCGACAGCACACTACGTCACAGTCTCGAACATACAATTCTTCAAAGTTGCATTCTAATGAACGCGTTATCCAAAATTCTCGCTGTAATAAAAATATAGCGGCAAGTATGCAGGTACTTTTGGTCTACTGCCCTTATGTTCATCAGGTAGGCAAGGCTTGGGAACTTTATTAGGTCGGGAGGAATCAACATTACTATAATGATCTTCTTGTGCATGGAGGTGAACTTTTCCAAATGCGTTATGGTAAGAAATCGAACTGGCCGTTATCATTCCCTCTTGCATTTAAGAGTGGATGATAAGAAGCCGCGGCACCAAATTTTGAGCGAGCACCCAGTGCACGATTGGTATGGTAAGTCTTAAGCCGCTCAAGTTTAATATGGGATAGCATTTATTCCGTTGCAAAAATATACCGACTTGGTTAATAACGGAATTTGTGCATTCCAAACATGCTAAGCGAGCAGTGAAGAGACCCAAGTAGTATATTTATGCTAATAGTTAAGCATTATCAGTGGTTCTTTGCTGTTTATCGTATTCAGTCCGGTATGTTTGGGTAAATTTGGTGAGTCATTAAATAGCCTACTGGCACCATAAAAAAGTAACATCTTCCTAGCAAAATTTGTTTTTTTGTAAAAAGGTCAATAAAAGTCTGCATTTATTTGAACGTGAATACTGACGGCATAGGTCAAACTCGTGTTGTAACACTGATATTGTTATGTTCCATTAAAAGCTTTTCGTCGTTAGTCACATCACAACATGTGTGTGAGGAATATCCATGTTTTTTTCCCATTCTTGTACAAAATAAAGACTGAGGCTTATCGGACCTTACCGGTTGAAAATGAAGTCTGAATATATGATCCCTATATATACCCCATATACAAGAGTGGGGCTCGATCGAATGTCAACAATCACCGGGTCTGTCAGCCTAACCTCCATTTGCTGTAAAATAATGGAATCAATAATTAAGAAGGTGACCATGAATTTCTCGGAGGAAAACCGATTACTGTCAGAGCTCCAGCATGGCTTCAGACTGAATCACTCCTGTCTTTCCGGTTTATTGCTCTTGACAGAGCAGTGGATTGATTTCACTGATTTCAAGAAGGCGTTTGACAGTGTCCCACTTAAATGTCTTATCTATAAATTATCTGAAATTGGAATAAGAGGAATGCTGCTGACATGGATCACAGATTTGCTTGCAGGAAGATTGCAAACTGTGGTCATCGATACCTCGAAGTCAACACATACTCCGGTCCTAAGTGATGTCCTCCAAGGCTCAGTCTTAGGTCGTTACTCTTCTTAATGTGCATTTGACGACTGTGTCAACGACCTGGATTACAGCGCCGTTATGTTTGCAGATTATGTTAAATGGTGGAGGGCCATCACATCTGATGCCGATAGACAGGCACTTCAAAAGAGACTTAACCGTTTTAGCAGCTAGTCTGCTAGTTGGCTCTTAAATTTTAACGTTGGGAAGTGTGTTCCTAATTCTCTGTACCAGAAGGACCAGTGAGGAGGATTAATCCTACCAATATCTTCTCGATGAGGATCCCCTTTCAACTGTCGAGGAAAAGAAGGAACTCGATGTTCTAATAAACTCCTCACTCAAAACACCTTCAGTGTTTAAAGGCAGCTAAATGCGCTAAGGAAATATTCAAGAAAAACATTTGGGGCATTTGTTCGATCTCACTTGGAAGATGCCGTCCAGGCCTGGCTTCCGTGGTTTAAGAAGGATTATCTACAGCTGGAACGAGTGCAGGCGAGGACTAAGAAAGATGGTCAAGAATCTATGTCATCTGCCTTGCGCAGCCAGACTGGCTGAACTTGAGTAATTTACTCTCACTTATGGGCTATTATGTGGTTACCTCTTCCAAGTCTACTGGATTGTCAGAGGCCGCTAGTGTGCCCTAGAATTTGTTGACTTCTTCGAATTGGCTGGGATGGAAAATCTGAGGGGTCATCCCTTTAAACTGAAGAGAAATATGGTTCACACAGAAGTCCGTCGGAGCGCCTTTTCACATAGGGTCGTTTGAGCATGGAACGGACTCCCTGATGAGGTGGTCCTCACAGAAACTGCTGACACATTTAAATGCAAATTAGATACTCATTTGCTAAGAAACTATTGTTCATATAATCAAGATTGTGTCAGAAGCGGCGGCTTGCGCCTGGTCCACTAATATCGAGGACCTTACATTTATATTTTTCAGATTTATTACTTCCAACGTTTATTCTAGTGACATTTTTGAATGTGAATAGGGAGCTCAAGGCGGAAGCCTAATTCTCTCAATAAAGTGACTTATAGTGACCTCACACTTTGGGTTTTGTCTCCAAAGAATAAGGGGCAATCTAAAATATTCCCCGTGTGGATGCTTAAAAGAGATCCAGCGTATTTTTCATAAACTCAAAGGAAAGTTATTTTAATATCATGATAGACCTGTAAAGGATACAGATTTTTGAGTCCTAACCATTTGAATGGTTATTTTGGAATTTTTTCAAGGTATTTTTCTCTAAGGTTCCAATGTCTTCACGTTTTATTACGCAATCTTAATGCTACCTGGATTGTTTTTCAAAAATCTTGGCCATATTCTAGTAATTACAGTATATTAAAATTCTTTTAATGGTTGTTTTGTTACCTCGGCTGCTTTTTTACCTTCGAACAATGTGTGAATAGACATAAGGTCTCATGCATTAGAAGTTCCAGTTTCTGCGACTTTTAAAACTATCTCATTAAGAAAATAAACACTTATATTGGTGAAGCTGATTGGTTTGCTAGACAAAGTAGGCTATAGTTTTCACACTTATCTGCATAGGTCGACAAACCAAACGTTGCTTCATCTGATTTAGTTTGACCTATATAAAATGTTATCCATTGCGTTCTAAATTACGATCCAAAACCTTTCAGTCGTCCTAAAATAATATTAATCAGCATTCCAAATGTCCTATGCAATCGTGCACATATATCAAGAACAATGTGCGTCCCAGCATTGTTGCAGACGAAACCTTCTTCTAGCTTTTTACCGAGTCATATTTCTCTTGGCTGATAAAATGGACCCGGATACGCCCGATTAGGATATTTCCCTTCACTACTGTTCGTTCAGGTTTGGGCAATAATCGCTGGTGTGACTTATAATCATCGATACACTGAAAGCTAATGAAAGTGATGAGGACAGTACGCTTATCCTCGAGCTATAGAATCCAACGCCGGGGCTATTCCAGCAAGTTTGTCGGGCTATATCTCCCTTTCCGGAACTTTGCTGATGGTTCAATAGCACGCTGTAAAGAACTAGGTAATACATCAACTCATACACTCTGAGCCTTTCCAGCACCTTGTAGAAAATCGAGAATTTTTAGACGCGATCACTGGCCCAATAATTTTATTCACCTAACGTTTCGGAATCATGCTTGAACCCATCTTCAAAGACAGCATCAGGTACGGGTAATTAGTACACAGGGAGTTGCTGTAGTTTTAGGGTGTAGTCGCTTTGTTGCCGCCAATCTGTTACACCTAACGACTCTCATTTTTCGAAGATGGTTGCCCTCTGCTGCATTAATGGCTTGTTGACCGGCATTTGGATGGTTACCTACGGAAATGTTATCACCCATTTTGGATGTTGCCGTGAGGATTGCTCGGCAACCTGGCTCACCGGTATTAGCCTTCTTAAATGTGTTCCCTTGCGTGCTCCCCAAATGGCAATTTGTGTTGTCCAGACTAAGCCTCAGCACTGTATATATGCTTGGGAGGTTGTTGTTCTTATTAATAAACCGATGTCTGCAGCAAGTACCCTGAAATAGAGAAGCACCTTGGACACGTCCAATTCCTTTAGCTCCTGCAGTTCTGTCTCTGGAAGTTCTTCACTTTTGACAGAAAAACCTACAAATATATGAAGGTAACATTAATGGGTTCGCTAATCTCGGTATTCATAGCCGACGTGGTCTTCCAACAACACAGACAGAAATCTTGGATTGTAAAGGTGAATATACCTTCGTCTTCATCCAATGGAATCTGGCGCTCACGTTCAAGGAACGTCTCGATCGTGACTGCATCCTTTAAATACTGCAATTCCCTGAGTAAGAATTACTTGTATGTGCTGCTTGGTTCAAGCGTCAATCCGAAAAGTCAGGAGAATAAACTTTTTCTCCCAATGATTGCACCTACTCCTTCTCCATTTCTTTCTGGGATCACATTTTCACTTTTATCGGCAATTTGCTGAAAATACACTGCTTATTTACCCTAATAATAATAATAATAATAATAATTTTACATACTGCCGGTTTACATGTAATATCAGACGAAGTATGCAGTGAGGATCAGGCTAGTAGTTAAAAATCTCCTACAGATAAATCGCTGTTAGCGTTTTTCCTAACTTTATGTTGGGAGAAAATAAATTCTGCTCGTGGGATGATAGTGGGGAAGGGCTAGCAAAATCGCAGTGTTTTTACAATCTCTCTTTTTTTAAGGACCTGGGATTCTGCTCCAGACAAGAGTGCATCCGTGGACGGCTGCTCGCTTTCTGTTGAGGAATTCACCGGTTGCAGGCTGCAGCGATGGCGCCATCGTCCTCGAATTAAGAAATGGTGTCGGGCTCAGATGCTGCGCATTCCGTCGATCCGGAACCTAATAAAAAACAATTTATTTATGTTTTAAGCTTATGAGTGGTAGCTACGCTATTATGTTTTTATGGAGCGGAGAAATATTTTTAAGCTCTAATAAAGCGGTAGATTTTCAGCATTTAACCGTGCGGAAAAATAATTCATAAAATTGCAGATAGTTCACTCGACAGTTCTGGCAAGAATCTTGACGAAAGCTCTCCGTCTAGGTAAAGTGGAACCTTCATATAAGCCGAGGCCTCTTAAAATAATTCTTGAAAAATGATGTTCAGGCTCTACGTCTCATAGAACGCAGAAGGGTTTTCCACACCTCACATCGGAATGATTTTTTCAGCAGGATTACGAACTGCCGGAAAGGCACAAAAGGAGGAAGCTGAGAACCGAACTGAGGAGGATGATAAAACAGGGGGAAAATGGATCCAAATAAGGGACGGAAATAAAAGGGATTATTATGTCTTTCCTGTGGCAGACTCCTTAAACCATCAAGACTGGTCCTCGCTGAGATGACGGACGTTAACTGTGATGTATACAAATTTAAAGAGCCTGTGCAGTGAAAAGAAGTCGCTCCAGAACTCTGTTGACGACCAAAAGCCAGGTATCATCATAGGCATTATGGACACCAGTTCCTCTCTTTCAGTTCTTAGATGTTGTAGCGTTCAATCAAACGGATTGGGCGTACCTCATTATTGGATTTTATATATTAATGCTCAGTATTCTTTCGAAAATCGACGAACTCAAGGTGATTGTCTCAGGCCAAAACCTCGATGTTGTTGCCATAACGGAAACGTGATTCCAAACCGAAATAAAGGATACCAAGAGTTTGATACAAGGATAACAGCTGTTTTGCCGAGACCGTCAGAATAGACCGGGTTTTGTGGTGGTCGTATATGTAAGGACAGGAATCTCGGCAGTCGAATGGGCACACACCCTCCCCTTTGAATGTGAATCTCTTTGGGTACAGATAAAAATAATTGTTCACAAAACGCAACAATTCCTGACTTTATACAGACCACAAAAAACCCCAAGCCCAGCTGATAAGGTACTCCTTCATTTTGTCAAGGAAATAGCAAGCCACTTATGGGTTCTTATTGCTGGACATTTCCACGCGCCTGCAATAGAATATGTAGATCTGACAGTTTGATCGTTCGCCAACTTACTTGGACCGTAAGCTAATGGACCTCACTCTTGAAGAAACTCTGGCACAGAATTTTTAGTCACCAAGGCGATTTAGAGAGAACAAGATAGCTGATTGCTTGGACTTTGTCTTTACGAAAGACTTCTCTAATATTGATGAAGTTTATTTCAATGCACCACCCGGCAAGATGGACCATATTACGCTGCTGCGAGATTACTTACTTTATTCTTAACGCCAGAACAGAACGGCAGGCAAGCAAAACATAGATAAGGCAGGTTTTAATAGGATGAATCTATGTGTATATTTTGAAGGGTTACAAGCATTGCCCTTGATGACCCTATTACTGCAAATTTGTTGTTCCATATGCAAAATAAATATAAAATTATGGACATTTTTAAATGTTTTCGAGTCAAAGCATAGCATAAATTGCGAAGGCGTTTTCATGGTTATAGTCGAAAAATTGTGGTAGAAAGTTAGAGCCGAAAGTTTTTGAAGGCTGTCTTTGAGAATGATGTTTCAAGAGTTGTCTTTTGCCAATTTTACGCAAGCAAACCTTTTTTTAAATCAGGAATGCTGTCGGATATAACTGTCTCACTTGGTACTGAGTTCCATGGTCGTACAACTCGTTGGCTAAAGGAAAACTTTCTGATGTTAATTTACGTGTTCACTATTGACCTGCTAAGGATGGCTCCCGTAGATAAGTTGTGCAGGCAAACTTGAAGAAATCCTCCACTCGGTGAGGAATCATGGCTCCAGATAATCCGGGATGTTTAGAGCACTGCTACACCGTAAATGCCTTGAAACTCTCTCATGCATCAGTAGCCTATTTGGGCTGCTAGTGGGCTGAAGATGAAACTGGGCACATTGGATGACACTGGGTGAGCCTACAATTGGTATGGCAGATATGGCAGGGTTTAAGGACCAACATAGAGTCAGCTAACGCCTGAAGCAAGCCACTATCACCCACATTTTGACCCACAGACATAGTACCACAAGGTTTTTGAGGCTAGCGCTATCTCATTACTCAAATCACACATATGGCCTGTTTGAGTTTTCCTCTCCTTGAGTAAGATGAGAAATCTATTGTGAGACCAGGGCATAAGGAAATCCCAGTGATCATTTGCTACTGGCCTCCCAGTTCTCTAACTATCAATTTTGTTCCACAAAGATGTACTGGAGGTGGTGGCCGGTTCCCGGAGAATGGCTAGATTCCCTGTCGAAAGCGAATTAGGCTTTTAGTCATTATCCCTCCCCACAATGTTATTTCTTGTGGCTTTCTTCAAGAACCTTTTCAAAAATTTAACGCCTTTAATCTGGGTTGGAAAGAGTTAGGAGCGTAGATGCATATCGGCCAAGTACTTCGAGGTTGGCACACACACAGGTGGGTAACGTACCTGTTGTCACCATTATTCTATGTGCGTACTGAACAGGGTCTCGAAGCACCATGCCGATCACTCAAACGCAACGGTCATTAGAAGTAACGACAGAAATTTTGGAAATGTATTTTACTTATAAGAAGGATATACAGGTATGAAAGAGCGTAATTGAAAAATAAGGAAGGGAGCGTTATATGTAGATATGTCCTGTATGGAGCGGGGAAATTCTGTCATGTATGTTGGATAACCGGTTGGGATCGCAACGCTGTGGGCAACTGAAGGGTCGGAATGAGGGGATGCTGACATTGAGCGGGGGATAACGATATGATATGCAGCGTCGGTAACCATGGGGGTGGGGGTCAGCGTTTGAGAGTGGAAGGGGACACCGGCATCTTCACTGACATTCGATCACTTCCATGTCCATCCGGGATCCGCGCGAAAAAAGTGTTCCCAGTCCATTCAAACAATAATTTTGGAACTGTGGTTCATTACATGGCCTCCCTCTGAAATACAGCACTGTCCTCAGTGCGGTGTGGGTTGGGTTGGCGGGTGTGGAAGTGTGTGCTCCTCTCCATCCCAATCGCTGCCACCAATGTAGTGGCCGAGGACTTCGAGGTTGGCACACACACAGGTGGGTAACGCACCTGTAGTCGCTATTATTTGATACGCGTACTGAACAGGGTCTCTCAGCACCATGCCGATCACTCGAACGCAACGGTCATTAGAAGAAACGACAGAAATTTAGGTAAAAGATTCTACTTATAAGAAGGATATAAAGGTATGAATGAGCACAATAGAAAATAAGGAAGGGAGCGTTACATGTAGATATGTCCCGTATGGAGTGAGGGGAATTCTGTCATGTCCGTTGGATAACCGGTGGGGAATGCAACGCTGTGGGCAACTGCAGGGTCAGGATGAGGGGATGCTGACATTGAACGGGGGATAACTATATGATATGCAGTGACGGTAACCGTGGGGACGGTGGTCAGCGTTTGAGAGTGAAAGGGGACACCGACATCTTCACCGACATTCGATCACTCCATTCCCATCCGGGATCTGCGCGAAAAAGTGTTCCAGTCCATTCAAACAATTCTGTCGTAACTGTGATCCGTTACAAATGATCAGAATTCAGAAAAAAGCACATTCAAGGAGAATCTCCATCTACGAATTAAGAATCCCTCAAACAACCGTTTGGCTGTTTAACAGATGTTGATGTTTCCTCGGGTATGTCAGGATAATGTGAATAATTCCGAAGACGCTCGTAAATTTCCCTCATATGTTTTCTTGCAATTTAAAACAAAGAATTTGTGGTTACCATCAATCCTTTAATAGACTACGAAAATAATACCTAATTATGGAGGAAGAAAAAAAATCATCAGGCTGGAAAAATCATAGGAATCACACAATTCGTTTCCGGAGCATGTCTTGGCTCTCAACTCGCCGCCAATAGCGAGAAAGGAATCGACCTTTTTGGGGTTTCAATCAGTTGACGGTTCCAAAAATAACAGAAATGACGGGGCTCTCTGGGCCTTAAATATAAAATTTATTTATTATTATTTAGTATCATGTTTGTGAAAAGATTTAAGTAGCAAATGAAGACAACCACAGATGCGGAGTAATGAAAATGTCATCCGCTTGTCTGATACTGAGCCGTGTGTTGAGTTAGTTTTATCTCATTCTCATAAAGTCATTTACTTGAATGTCATAACAGACTCTCGGTTAACTTTGTGACGATTCTAACATCAAACACATTTGCTTTGTATCTCCATAAGTAGGTGAAACGCTGTTGCACTAAATTTATTGAGACGAAATATTGGTCCATGATCTAGTTTAAAACCTGCTCCGCAAAATCGCGTAGGACATACTACCGACGCCTCTAACCACTTGGCCACATCGAAAGAGAGTTTCGACCAGCAAATTAATACACAAGCAGAAAATAATTGCAACTATTACTATTCAGTTAATTGTTCACCCCCGCTTAACGGTCAAAAAGTATAGTAAGCTACCCCATGTGTCGGTGGCCAACAAACGGGCAGGCAGCAAGACCTTGTCTGTGGAGGATTTTCTTTTGACGCTTAGAAGTATAAGGTTCGGGGTTGATTTCTATTTCTTCTAGCCACAACAGTTTCGTGGGATCAACATGAAGGCTACAACATACTTTGGGTAGTCCAGTAGGTCTGGTAGTTGAGAAGGAGTAGGGGCAACAATACCTATAGAACTTTGACATACGCGTCTGGTTTAGGCGAAAACATCGCGATGCGTAATTTGCTGCATCCATTTTGGTTATTCCTATTTGGCTTGGACCTGCGCAAGAGCTTCTAATGCAGAATGGTCGGGGCCGAAGGTGGTGCACTATTTTTATTAGGAGAAATTCTAGGGGGTTAATCAAAGTGAGGCTTAGAGAAGCGTCGGCTGGAGTGTTGGGGGAACCAATATGCACGAAGTCTAAACGAATAAGAGGGCGTAGGATCGATGCATAAAAGAGAAAACTTCTAGCAGTGAATTAAATTGATTGTTTTAGATGAAAGATTTACAGATGAGCCAAGACGTATTCGCTGGCTGAAGGGAAGTATAATTATTGTCAACTTTGAAGTCTTACAATACTTTGGCAACGCTGGTTCACAGCTGATAAGAAAGATGTCGATAATCTTTGTGGATTACGAAGATAGCTGACAAACCTAGCAAACCCTTTAAAGCTGGTGGATTGATAAACATAATCTGAATTACATTATATTCCCCAAAGATGAAGGACTTTGGTTTTCCGTACTGTCTGAAGATCAGAGCTCCACGCCGTATTAATAAAAAGAAAGCGGGTTTTTCGGTTGATAAACAAGTGCAACACGTCCCGACATTTTGACTGTCGATTCCGAAAATATCCAACATGTGGGACACAAAAAGGTCGCGCAAGGGTGGTCAATTGCGCATTAATTAGATTATAGTAGAAGTAGTAGTAGTAGTAGTAGTAGTAGTAGTAGTAGTAGTAGTAGTAGTAGTAGTAGTAGTAGTAGTAGTAGTAGTAGTAGTCGTAGTAGAACGTGTCGCATCTACCGCACTCTCTCCTCCTCCCCCGCCTGTGTCCGGCGTCATGATCAAGTCGATTTGCCCGGAGGCAGGAGAGATCGCAGGTTTTTGGCACGACCAGAGCTTCTCCGAAGAGTATTACCACAGCTATCTTATATTTCACGGCGAAGGGATGCCATAGAAACCACAGTAAGGGTCATTTCATTCTAAGCTCCATTCCACTAGCCGGCCACTCCACACACGGAGCCGAATGTGAGGTCCACAGAGAGAAGGGCACGAAGAACACCCCTCCAACTTGCGTGACAGGTAAAGATATAAACAGCAGCCGGTATTTTCCGTCAGTCCCACATGCCGGTACTAATGGGGCCTAACGTCACATAATTTCGGTAATCGAAAACGACCGGGGATTCCTATGTGGTATGGTCGGTGACACGTCCCACACAGGATATTTTTAATAGGGACTAGTTGGCCGATACACGCTTTAAGCGTCACAAAAGAATATAACTGTGAGATACTCTCAAAATGACGCTACCGACATCCTGGACAATCTCGAGTGTAGTTGTTGCTTGAGTTACGCAAGGTTTCAGCCCTTTTACTAATTTTTGTATTTCTGTCACTGCATACCAATTTTATCCTGGAAATACTATATCCTTCTGCCTCTACTGCTTATATCCGTTGCCTTATCTGATGGTGGGTTGTGGAGTGAATCCAAAAGACCCATTCTCCATCTTAATTTTTTTTGGAAGCTGCGTGACTGCAAATATGCCCGTTATAAATGTCCTTGCAACACTGATGTGACTTTCCTACTGACAGGTAAAACTCTCGTGTACCAGTGGGTTTCCAACTGTCTCCTTGCCCGAGAAAGAAGTGTAGTGGGTTTTGTATAATTTTATTAATGGAATAAAAGGGAGCGTTACAGGTGCGTCAAGGAAGAGCAAACGACAAATTGGCGAAAAACAAAAGCGGAAGATGGTGAAACAGCTGGTGAGCGAGTAAATGGCCACCGCTTCAAATCCATGATTAACATCAAAGAAGACACAAAAAAAGCTTTTGGTAGGCATTTCCTATTTAAACAGATAATCTTAGGGGGCGGCATTGACAACTTCATAGTCTGCATAGCGGTGCCTCCAAGATCAACTTTCCGTCCTTCAGAATGGCATCCACAGAACAGGAATCGATCGTCTGTGGTAAGGAAAAGGCCTTCGAAAATTGTTCACTCTCAGAACCCTCAACCGTTCCTGCAGTCGTAGAATGTGAGTAACTGCTGTCCTTGGAGCCAGTAACTACGATCTTGTTGGCATCCATGCGCACGGAAATGTCGTTGGGTGAATATTGGGGCCCAACCTCGACCTCTAAGTGAACCTTCTTTCCACCCTTGCCGTCCTCTGCCACAGTCAGACCGGATTTACCTAAGAAGAAACGTGAAAGTCAAAAATAACTGCAGCAGAATGAATGCATTAGAAGCATTTTTAATCGCATCAGTTCGATCACTGTAAAGACCAAGTTTCAGACCTACACCAAATCTGATGGACCAGTCAGCAGGGCATTATGTAAAAAAGGATGTAAAAATTACTATTTTAGTAAATACATTCTGCACAAAAAAATCCTAGAAACGTGGCAGTCGGAACTGTCAGTCGACAGTCAGGAATCTTATCCATATCGCCCTTGGTCCGCCCAGCACGCCTTGCCAATTGCGTAGTTCGCGGCTCAGCTCCCGATCTGGCGATAGATGGACTTCAATCGGCATTCTGCCTTTCGCCGATTGGCTGCGGACGGACATCGCTCACACCTAGGCGCTGTAACAACCCAACATATCTGATTGACCACACATGTTCTAATCGATGGGTCCTTATTTTTGTAGGGGTGCGGGATCGACTGTTGTACGCCGTTCGAACCTGCTCCAATGACCACCGATTCACTGAGTGGTCACTGACTACCCATTCTTCCATTACCATCGTTGATATGCCGTGAAATTACAAATTTCTGTCTTTTTTATATTGGACAGGTTGATTTGCCTGTTTGTATGTATAATCATTTGATATACTGATTTATGTTCTCTGTTTCTTATTAATGTTCTTTGTGGCACTTTTTTATTGGTAGATAAAGAAGGTTTTATCATTACGATATGACTGAGGCCGTTGGTGATCATGCATTTTCGAGTAGCGATAGTGTTTACAGTTACCGTGCGGTGGTACACCAGTGTTATGTCAAAGCCTGTAAAAATTGGCAACAACGTTTCAATTGTTCACCACTAGATAGGATAACGATTCAATACTGGAAACAGAAGTTTTAAAAAACTGAAAACTGAAAAACTCCGTCCTCCCAACTTTTGATGTGGGAAACCATCGGAATTGCCCATATGATTCCCCTCCCTTTGCTTTACACCACAGGAAGCGTAGATATTCCCGAGGCCATAATCATAACCCTAACCTTGCCTCTAACCCTAACCTCCTCGGAATTTACGGCAGTCATCTGTATTACGGTGACCAACATGGCATGTGCCGATTTGTAAACCGTGAAGTTTAAACCCGCCTATCCCATGCGTAGGTTCGTTGTAAGTTATTATAATGTGGACATTTAAAGGTCATTAGTACAATTTCTGAATCGGGAATATTGGACGCTCAACGATCGCTAATGGAGCTCACTCGTCCCGTTCTGCCTTGGGGCTCACTGAAGGCAGAACGAGACGAGTGAGTTCCATTAGCAATCAGTGAGCATTCATCAGCAAATGCAAGTCAATACTCTCGATCTAAACCGGCAAGACAACGAACCCGTGGCTCAGTGGTTAGAGCGTTGGACTTCGGATCAACGGGTCTAGGGTTCGATCCTCGGGTGGTGCACCATCTGAGGTTGGGTATGACTGGCTGACGACGGCGCATAAGTCAGAAATGGCCATTCTAGCCTACCTTGTTTTTGCCGGCCATATTCGTCTGCCTTTTCTTCTATTAGCCGCTGTGCGGCTGCTGGCGGGGCTCGAGAGTGAGCCTCGAGGCAGAACGGGACGAGTGAGTTCCGTTAGCGATCGGCGAGCATTAATCAGTGTCCATATCCCAAGTATAAGTGTCACCATCTACTTTTTACACTTAGCTAGGAGGGAATATTCAAAAACGCATAGGATACGCAGGTCTCCTTATCTGCGAAAATGAGCTAAAGAGGCAATCCGATGCAGCAGGATCAGGGAGCTTACTAAAGTCAACATGAGCCACTCGTTTTCGGCTTGTGTATGGTTATTGACGTTTCATTTGTCCGCTTGCTAATATTTTCATCCCGGAACCCTCACCTTTGCTTATCTGATCATGTTTTATCTCCACTACCGGAAGTGATTTTTAGGTAGAGAAACGCAGGACAAGTTAACTGCCCTCCACGCGAGTCGGAAACAGTAGAAGGTCAAGAAGGGAAGCCAGCCTCGGCTAGTAGACAAAAACCCATGAAGTGGCCAAGTAAAAGCAAACTCGTGTCTAAAAGTCAACCGTGGGTTCGATATGCACGTAGGAGCTATGTCACATGCAAGATGGTCCAGACTGGTATAAAAAGCTTCCGATGAGTAGAAAATCTGGACCTAAAATGTGGTACAATGCCAAAAAACAACCCACCGGTAACCACCAACTCCTTTCCAGCTGCCCCGCTCTCTGGTGACGGCGACTTCGGATGGATACAAAGTTTCCGGTTGGCATCGAATGTAATAGCGTTGTAATCCGGTTGTTTCACTGGGGCCTCGAGAATAAGCACGCCATCCTTGGGACAGGGCAGGGAAAGAATCATGAGTTTTTTTAATTTCAAAGATTACCAAGAAAATTTCCTATGTGCAGCTTGATGAATTTCCCTGTTGCCAGCCGACATCTCGTAAGACCCTTATAAAAAGATGCAGGTTTCCGACTTCAATTGTCTCAGTAAGCGCGTGAGTTTTCAGTTTGGTAAATAAAGCTTTATTACTCTAATCTAACGGGTGAGTAAGCGTGAGTTTGGCTCTCCCTTAGTGAAAAATACTGATCAGGGGAGCTTCGCTTAATTCCCATTGTTGCATATTCAGATTCTTAATCAGACAGAAAGCAAGGTTACTGATTGCCTTCCGACTTCATGCGTCTAAAGAGGAGTCGGGTGCAACTATTGAAAACTTGTTTAACCAAAACCATGATAACATCTTGTGAACTAACCACAGGCTTTGAAGCAAAGAGTGAAAGACGAAATAAAATACGTTTTTCGAAAAAGTACCGGGATGAAAATTTGTCCTCAAAGATGACAGCAGTGGACGAACTCCCACCTCCAACGCACTATTGTGAATGCGTAACGCTAGTTTTCCCGTCTGTATTTTTCATTTATTCACCCGCCTCTGGTTCCGTTAAGTTCTGTGATCAAACACAGCTCTTTACTGTGTGCGCTGGGGTGAAGGGGTACTAGTTAGGGGTAGCACCACACAGATAGCCTTTGGTCGCTCCATTTGTCTCGTATAGGTGGTGAATGCTCCTGTGGCCGCCGCTAACTGGTACCCAACTCTCACCTGTGGCTCCTCGAAGTTGGGTTCTTCCCAGCGGCCTTACCCTGGGCAACCATCACGACCGGCGGGCTAAACCAGGTGAGGATCTCCGGTGTTGTGTGTGCCTCCACACCCGGTATGTCTGACTCCCGAACTTCTCACCTTCCCCCTCTCAAAAAGTCCTATGGTGGGGGCGACAGCAACCCCGTAGGCGGCCCAGGCTAACTCGGTTCGTTCTCCCACTAAAACAAAACCGTGACCCATAGGGGATTTCGGGCAGCCATCTGGGATGTCCGAACAGCCCTATTTAGGGACAGCACTGCTTGCCTCCTCGCGGATGAAGGGGCTAGAAAAGGTGCCCTAAACAAATGCTGGTTATCACGTCTTCTGCAGCCGGCCGCGGCTCGCAGATCGCAAAATACGCGGTCGTAAAACTCAAACAAACAACAATTCCCCCGTCCACATCCCCCCTCGCCATACCCTCCAGGCTGCTCGGGTGAGTCCACTCACACTAGCAGCCTGGACAATCCTAGGACCAACCGGCCGGAACGGAGGACGGCGCTAGTCGCCCGGGAACTGGCTCGATACAAGGTGGACATTGCTGCTCTCAGCGAGACCCGATTCTCTGAGTAGGGTCAGCTGGAGGAGGTGGGTGCCGGCTACACCTTCTTCTGGAGCGGCCGGCCAAAGGCAGAGCGACGCGACGGTGGTGCTGCCTTTGACATCTAGAACGACATCGTGGGACGTCTGCCCTGTCTGCCGCAGGGTATCAATGATCGCCTGATGAGCCTCCGCCTGTCTCTTCGGGGAGACCAGTTCGCCACCATCATCAGCGCCTACGCTCCCCCAATGACGAGCTCTGATGCGGTGAAGGACGAATTCTACGAGGAACTGCACGCCCTGCTGGTGACTGTGCCGAAATAGGGACAAGTTAATTGTCCTTGGTGACTTCAACGCCCGCGTCGGGACAGAACACGCGGCCTGGCAGGGAGTGCTTGGTCCCCACGGTCTCGGTAGCTGTAACGATAACGGCCTCCTTCTTCTGCGCACGTGTGCGAAACACCGTCTCCTGCTGACCAACACCTTCTTTCGCCTTGTGACGCGGAAGAAGGCCACGTGGATGCACCCTCGGTCGCGGCACTGGCATCTGCTGGACTATGTTTTCGTGCGGAGGTGAGATCGACAGGACGTGCTGGTAATCAAGGCAATCCGCGATGCCGATGGTTGGACAGATCACCGCCTCTTCATCTCCCAGATGAGGCTCCGACTGCAACCCCGACGAAGGCCGCCAGGTCAGTTAAATACTCTTTTGTTGAATTTGCCTGCTCACTGTTTAGATTTCAGGACACAAATAACCCAGACACTGGAGGACCTGCATGCTCCAGATAATAAAAACACCGTGGAGACACGATGGTGTCAACTGCGAAATGTCATCCAGTCCACCGCCCTCGATGTTCTCGGACGCGCACGCCATCGACACCAGGACTGGTTTGACGACAATGACGCCGACATCAGCAACATACTCGCGGAGAAGGATTGACTACACAAAGCCTACATGGACCTACGGACTGACGCCACCAAAGCAGCCTTTTTCAGATGCCGGTGCCTTGTACAGCAAAGGCTGCGGGAGATGCAGGATGCCTGGATGATCCGTAAAGCTGAGGAAATCCAGGGGTATGCGGACCGCAATTAAATGAGAAACTTTTTCAAAGCCATCAAAGCCATCTACGGCCCGTGTATCAAGGGGACTGCACCGCTGCTCAGCTGTGACGGCACAACACTGCAGACAGAGAAATCGCAAATTCTGAAGCGCTGGGCCGAGCACTTCAGAAGTGTCCTTTATTGCTAATCAGCCATCTCCGATGCTGCCATTGACCGGCTCCCTCAAGTGGACACGAACAATGACCTGGATCTGCCGCCTTCCCTACCAGAAACCATCCGGGCCGTGCAGCAGATTTCCAGCGGTAAAGCACCGGGATCCGACGCAATCCCACCGGAAGTCTACAAGCACGGCGGGCCCCGGCTGATGGCAGAACTCACAGCACTCTTCTAGGAGATGTGGCGCCAAGGGCAAATTCCTCAGGATTTTAAAGACGCAACCATCGTCCATCTCTACAAGCGGAAGAGGAACCGGCAACTCTGTGATAACCACTGAGGCATCTCGTTTCTGAACATCACAGGGAAGAACTTCGCCCGTATTCTTCTCAATCGTCTGAACGGTCACCTGGAGCAGGGCCTGCTCCTGGAAAGCCAACGTGGCTTCCGCCGACACCGCGGAACAACCGATATGATCTTTGCCGCCCGCCAGCTACAAGAAAAGTGCCAGGAGATGCGAACTCACCCATACACTACCTTCGTGGATCTAACGAAAGCCTTTGACACGGTAAATCGCGACGGACTGTGGAAAGTCATGCAGAAATCCGGCTGTCCTGAGCGGTTCACGCACATGGTGTGTCAGCTTCATGACGGGATGACGGCGCGCGTCACTGACAACGGGACGGTATCCGAAGCATTCGCAGTGACCAACGGAGTGAAGCAGGGCTGCGTATTGGCTCCCACCATGTTCAGTCTCATGCTCTCGGCTATGCTGATGGACGCCTACCGTGATGAGCAGCCTGGGATCCGCATCGCCTACAGAACTGGCGGAAACCTCAACAGTGGGCTTATGCAGGCTTCAACGCGCGTGTCTACGACTGCACTCCATGACTTGCTCTTCGCGGACAACTGCGCCCTTAACACCGTGACGGAGGAGGACATGCAAAGAAGTATGGAACTCTTCGCCGCAGGCTGCGCCGATTTTGGATTAACAATCAGTACAGCCGAAACTGTTGTCATGCACCAGCCGCCACCCAGCGCGGAATACAATGCTCCACGAATCAATGTCAACGGTGCTCAACTAAAAACGTGGAAAACTTTGCTTATATAGAAAGCACGCTGTCACGCAACACGAGAATCGATGTCGAGGTTGCCAAACGGATCTCCAAAGCTAGTCAGGCCTTCGGCCGGCTGTAGGCCTCCGTGTGGAATAGCCACGGTATTCACCTGAAAACCAAACTGAAGATGTACAAGGCCGTCGTCTTGACGACACTCCTTTACGGAGCGAAGACGTGGACCGTATACTCGAACCAAGCCAGGAAGCTGAATCCCTTCCCTCTCAGCTGCCTCCGCAGAATACTAAAGCTGAGATGGCAAGACAGGAGCCCGGACACGGAAGTCCTGGAACGAACCGAAATCCTCAGGATATTCGCCATGTTGAGGCAAGTGCAACTGCGATGGAGCGGCCACCTGGTAAGAATGGACGACGAGCGACTACCCAAACGACTTTTCTACGGAGATGTCTCTACGGGTTCTCGCCGACAAGGAGGACATAAAAACGACGCTACAAGGGCACTTTGAAGAAATCGCTGAGGCAACTGCAAATCAACCCGGTGACCTGGGAGGACCTCGCCCAGGATAGATCGGCATGGAGAAGATCCGTGAAGACTGGATCAGCAATCTATGAGGCCAACCGGATCGCCACCGCCAAGGCCAAAAGAGCGGAACGAAAGTCACCTGCGCCCCGGACCAACATAGTCGATGCCCAGGCCCTGCCAACCTGCCCGCGCTATCAACGCATATTCCGCGCGTGAATCAACCTGGTTGGGCATCTTCGGACGCAATGCACCAACAATCTGACAATGCCAACTTCTGTGTCAAATTCTGCCAACCCTCCTTCTGACTCTCCCACCCTCACTCCTGGCATCAATTTCATTTCTCCCATCATCATAGAGACCACATCCCTCTACTCATCGCCTGTTACCCCACCACCGCCTTCGCCTTCCACTACAACCACCACCACCATCAGCGATGGGGACTCTCTCCTAAACTGTCCTCAATGCGACCGCACATTTACCTCACGCATCGGCCTGGTCGGTCACTTGAAAATTCATCGTACAGAAACTGGTGAACCAGTGCCCGGAGCACCAACACAGAGCAGAGATCGTCGCCTCCACTGTCCTCACTGTCCTCGCGCATTCACTCATCGCATGGGCCTATTCGGTCACATGCGCATCCATGACAGCGGAATTCACCACAATGCCGACAACACCGATACACCATGCACACCCTCCGCTCCTGCCATTCTTACCGACACTGCCACCCCCACTACCATGAATGACATACCCCAGCCTCTACCGATTTCTCCTGCCCACACTGCGCCCGCAATTTCAACTCACGCATCAGCCTGGTCGGTCACCTGCGAATCCATCGCACGGAGGCTGATGAACCAGTTCCAGGAGCTCCGACATACAGTCGCCGCGCCCGCCTCCACTGCGCTTACTGCTCCCGCACATTTACACACCGCATGGGCCTATTAGGACACATGCGCCTCCACGACAACCTACAGTAAACCACCGGAGGCTAAGCCACATCAGCGCACACCATCTACACTAATACATAGACAACACCCTTACAATCATCATAATGTACGTGATAAAATCACGGTGTCCTAGAAACCGTGGCTTGGAAGGCTGCCAATCTGAAAGTTACACCAGACCACGCCGTCGGCCCAGTTTATGTGTTGTGTGTGTCGAGTGGTTGAACAGTGGACTGGGACTCAGGCGGCGATGGCTCCTCCATATCCTCCGAATAAGTAAATCCTGGTGTGTGCGTTATGGGGGCCAGGTCGTGCTGTGGTGCGCTAAGACGGGTACGCCAACCCGTCAGCCAATGCGCCCACTTCCACCTCAGACAACTGACTGGCTCGGATGGTGGTCTGATTGTGGGGGTGGGGGAGAGAGTGAGGTCAACAGCTCAGCGCATTTTCCTCACTATAAACAATATGACGCGCTTAAAACTATCACGGTGCGCTGAAAGCCGTGGTTTGGAAGGTTGCCAACTGACGGGATAACTCGGACCGCGTGGTCAGCCCAATGTGTGTTTTGTGTGGAGTGGTTGACAGGCGGACTGAGAGTCAGGCTGCAACCGCTCCTTCTTAATGTGGCCTTTATGGCACTCCCACTCCATGGTATCCAAGCCAGGTGTGGTGGTGCACATAGGGGTGGCTCCGGCCGCGCCAGCCACCTGCGCCCTCTCCCAGCTCCGGTCTTCTTGACTCTGTCTTGACACCGGGCTCAGGTGGAGGAGGAGGAGGAGAGAGTGCGGTAGCTGCAGCGCAAGGCTACTATCACTTAAAACTAATTCACGCGCAAGTCACCGTCCCTGCATTACCTGGTGTGGAGCATACGGTGGACCTCGTCGAAATCGACGGTCGAACTGTCAACTGTGTGCGCTAATAAAGAAATATGACTCATCGACGTGAGCATGAATGAAAGTTGACTCAGTGGATAATAGACGACAATTAGGCACGCGTTCGCTGTTTAGACAGGCGGCGGCGGCGGTCATCTAAATCTTTGAACTATTGTCTTTCCCAGAATAAATTTCAACAAGGCAAAGGCGACGAAATAAGCAGAATTTAAATGACGCCATAAAATTTTGCGGCCCCTTTATTTAACTGCATACGATCATTGCCTATTAATAATTCAAGATAAACTGTCCAATTATACATCGACCTAGAGAGATGAAACGTGATAGGTGAACAAAGCATAAACTGTGGGTCTGATACATACAGGTGCACGTGGTAAGAGGGAAAAGGGGAGGAAAGTTATCAAAGCAAACCAGTTCAGATTTCAATCAAAACGTTTCAAGCGTGATCAGCACTGCAACGCGCGGGATAAGAGTCATGCGGGAGGGGGCAGGGGGGAATGAGAGGAGGGGTGCGGGAATGGGGCTTCGTCTATTATCAGTCCTCACCACGGTAGGGCAAGATTGATCACATGATCCAGGTGCTTACAGAGTTCCAATTTTCGTCTCCGTATTGCAGCTGCCTCTGTGTAGCGCAGGAGACGCCCAGTCGTCGCCCGAAATAAACCTTAAATGCAGCCATTTGGTCTACCATATGGCCAGTGTTCACGAGGTGCTTTGTAATTGAACTCCTGAATATCGTATTTTCCACCCTTAGCAGCCATTTCGGCATATGTTCAGCCTACCAAGTTGCCAACTGTCTTTGCGTGCGCCCAATTTATTTGCATCCGCAGTTACATGTTAACTCATAAATACAATTTGCTGTGGCGTGCAGAGGCAGAATCTCTTTGGTCGGTCTAAATGGAACAGCTGTGTTGGTGCTTATAAACAACAACTTAGAGGCGGCATATGTTCGTTCAAACGTCGTCTTTTGATCACATTCGACACATTATCACCTTTGAAAGGGATATAGATGCTCACTGGCTTTCTTGGTACGGATATTTCGGTAGGCCCACCAGCAAAGCCTGCTAACACTTCACTTTTATTCACTTATTATCTTTTTCCAAAGCCCTTCGACAGCTTTTGTTGCGATATGATTACACCGCCGTCTGGTTTATGCAATACATAGACCTCACATATGGAAATGCGTTCAGGTTTTTTTGGGTGGTGGTGGTGGTGGTGGTGGTGGTGATGATGATGATGATGATGATGATGATGATGATGATGATGATGATGATGATGATGATGATGATGATGATGCTGATGATGATGATGATGATGATGATGATGATGATGATGATGATGATGATGATGATGATGATGATGATGATGATGATGATGATGATGATGATGATGATGATGATGATGATGATGATGATGATGATGATGATGATGATGATGATGATGATGATGATGATGCTGATGATGATGATGCTGATGATGATGATGCTGATGATGATGATGCTGATGATGCTGATGATGATGATGCTGATGATGATGATGCTGATGATGATGATGCTGATGATGATGATGATGCTGATGATGATGATGATGATGATGATGATGATGATGATGATGATGATGCTGATGATGATGATGATGATGATGATGATGATGATGATGATGATGATGATGATGATGATGATGATGATGATGATGATGATGATGATGATGATGATGATGATGATGATGATGATGATGATGATGATGATGATGATGATGATGATGATGATGATGATGATGATGATGATGATGATGATGATGATGATGATGATGATGATGATGATGATGATGATGATGATGATGATGATGATGATGATGATGATGATGATGATGATGATGATGATGATGATGATGATGATGATGATGATGATGATGATGATGATGATGATGATGATAAGGATGATAAGGATGATGGTGGTGGTCGTGGTGATGATGATCGTGGTTGTGGTGGCGGCGGCGGCTGCCACCGCCGCGACAATCACTATCATCCATCAAATGGTGCTAATAAACTACAGGCAGCTCCACCAGATATACCGTTGAGGCTCGTGAAGTATCCTGCTGCAATTAAATCGCAATCACTGCCCTTTGCAAGGTAGACACGGCAATTAGATTTTAGTTGATTACTGTATGCTCATGTTGCTAGCTAGGCCTTTGGAAGGGAAATCTTTGCTGTTAAAAACGGTTGAACCACCGGAGGCTTTTGCATCCATCCTCAGCGGTCTAGTGAAATTAACAGGACAAGCGAGTAAGACGTAGAAATTTACCACTAATGCCTGCATTGTTTCCGTTTAAATGCCTGAATGTTTCGTTTCGACAGTCATTAGTCGCGGGATGGATCATCTCAGAGTGATAAAGTGCTTTGGTCTGGTATCCGACTCTATTTCACATCTTGAACAGAATACATTTCGGGGATGCGTAATTTCCCATCGATCCGTACAGGACTTGTATTATAATTTTTGCGGACAGATGTTATATAAGCCATGCGTAACATCATAAAAACACTTACCGTGGTCAGATTTGCCTGGAAGTCCTTCCTCTCAACTGCTTCTGGCAAGAAGATCGATCGGCAGTATTCACGGCTGCATATGGCCCCATCCTTATTTTCCGTTTTCTTGGCATGCACTACCAACTTTTTATCCTCTGTCGACACACTGATATCTCCGGCGTCAAAACCCTTCGTGTTGAAACGAGCCTTGAACATGAGCTAGTGGAATTACATAGAGAAAAGTATAAGACAGTGGCAGTTGGTGAAATGAGTCACCAGCTGGGATGAAACATTCAAAATTATCAGTTTTCTCAGCCGCATTTCAAAGAATGAAGGTGTCGCGGGAAGGTGAAGGGTGCAGCTGCCAATTAATTTAACTAACCCTTCCGTCTGGACCGACTTCATACGCATCAGTTAGAAAGCCGAATTCCCCGGCTGCCGCGGTTGGCTGTCCTACAACTGCTCCGGCATCGTCAACTTGCATTACTTCGCCTGAGCGTTCTTGGGCTTCCCCCAAATACTGATCCAAGTCCTCGGATAGACGATGCATCCGCTTCCGGATACCTTCAAAAAAGGACTGGCCGGGAGCGAGTCCGAACGACTCCAGCGGCTACATTTATAAGCGAAGAACAGACATTAGTATTCTAAAAAAAGTGAGATTAACTGTGCAGTAAGTCGGATAAGCAACTAATGTGAAAGATCATCTAGAAAGTTACGTTAACTAAAACTTGACGACGAAATCCAATAGGTCTCAGAGAAAGAAAAAATACTTTGCTTTAAAGAAACTTTTCGAATACTTTCAACGAAAACCATCTTGGCCAAGATACAAACGGCAAAATGACAGAAATACAAAAAACACAAAAAAACAAAAAGAACGTGATGTGACTTGTCAGATCTGAGTTTCTTTAGTCCGGTCTCAGAATGATGTCGGGAACCGTATGACGGGTGGCGGATAAAAAAACGCACGAGAGGATAAATGGTGAAAGTCAAGCAGATAAATTTCGTAAGAATTGCAGTAGATGGCGTATCTCATGAAATGTTGACCAAAATTCAGAGATTTATTTTCTACTCGAGTGGAGTTCTTATTTGGGACTGTACTAAGGATAATCTTGCAGCATAATACCGAGGTTTTTTAGTTATGCCAGGATGCTGGCTTTGATAAACTTCCTTTATGTCATCTGCAAAAACCGCGTTCGGTAACAAATGACTTCTTAAATCGTCTACCTTTTCCAATTTATTTTCCATGTTCTTATAAATACAATAATATTTCGTACACAATATACAAAACTATACCCCTTCCTGTGCTCTCTTCGTAGTAAATCACACCAAATGTTTCGTGAAGGAGGGTTAGTTATCGGTTTTAAAAAGTTTGAAAATGCGAGATTTTTCAAGACCATACAACGCCCAAGGTCATCATATCGGTCCGTTTACTAATGCATGCCCCGCATCCACGGCAAAATATTGAGCACAATATGACGCCTTTGCATGGCATACATGAATCGCAGATTTTCCTCATATGAGAAGTCTAAAGATTGTAGTGTGGAAAACCTCAACGAAAGTGTAACGGCAGGTCGGGTTTAAGATTATTTTGCAATTGAAAACTTTTAAAACCAAAAGATCCCGCTTTTCCGAGTTCAAATGTTGAAGATGCATTTTGCTACCAACCTGGTACTAGAAAACATATTTAGTGCGTGATGTCTGTGAAATTCTTGAATTCATGAAAGCATCAAAAATAGGCGGAAAAAGCATACTACATAGGTACGCTATTATGGGTTTTTAGTTCGAGGACTGACTGTATGACTCGCACTAAGCTCCCATAATATTTACAACACATTTTGCATTACATTACATTTACTACATTTATTATAAGAAATCCTTTGCAATTAGTGAAATTACGGCTTTGTGTGGCAAGCGTTACGAACTTGCTTGGATTTGTCCTTAAAATTCAATCAGACTACCGTTGACACGATAAATTATAATTTTCATTTCGTTTGAAAAAAGTGCAATCTAAAACCTGCTGCCATCTCGGACAAACCAGCCCTCGGAATAAACACCCAAACGAGGGCACACTGCTAGCACACGACCCCTTCATAGGCGGGGCTATAGCCCCATATAATTTGGAGCATACGTACTATTCAGGAACTCCAAATTTCCTGAATGCCGCATACCGAAAGGGGAGGCAATTTCACCTGTATATGCATGTATTATCACGCTAAAATAAGCTAATTAATGTAAAATAACTATTTTTCTATAAAACTGTCCTTTAAGCGTAGCTCATGTGGACACGAATAAATCTGCAGCTGTCACATTTCATCTGTAGTTGTCATTTTTTCACATGGCCGGAAGGAAGCACATTCAAGCATGTTTTAGGATTTTGCTACACCATAATCAGTACTACCATCCCACCTAAGTAGTCTCTTCTAATGGAAAACACATCTAAGAAATTTATATCAACGATTTATGAGACGCCCTACTTATTGTAGATCAGAATAAAAGAAGTATGCAGCCCTCGGGAGTTCAGTCGTCTAAGTTTTTGGTTGTTGCGAAACTGTGCGGTTTTATTGTGTTGACCAGAAATAACTAGGAAGGAACAGCGGCAGGAGGAAACTTACGAAGTATATGCGTCGAAATCATACTGTCCTTTTAAAAAGGGTAAAATGACAGAGAGCCCCTCGCCGAAGATATAAAAAACAGCACAAATATTAAGCAGTTGGGATCCGAGGAATGCTTCGGAATTCAAAAACATTTGGTTATGACGCGACCGAGGGCAAGGATGAGTATTTCGAGCATGCTGCTTTGCTAAGTTGACGTAGTTAGTTAATTCAGAGTTGAGGACCGTGCAGCCTAGTAGTCTGTGGCACTGGTATGCAAAGAGAAGCACTAACCTCAAGTTCGAACAGTCCATCATGCAGCAATGCCAAGTCACGAGAAAACTCTCGTTGTGACTCCTCGAGCCAGCGATGGACTTGTGGGAACCAGGTGGTGTACTCTGTCATCCATAGACCTGGTCCAGAAGGCCGTGGAACTGCGGCTGGTAATGTGGGCGTCCACCCACAGCTCTTTTCCAGGTCAGAAAATAGGTTGCGTCGGTACTGCTCGAAGGTGTGATCCCTTTTTTTCACAGGGAGCGAGCGGCGTTGGGCTGAAGACATCGTGAATGCACGCGAACAAAGCTGACTGCGCTAGAATGCCGGGAAGGCGGAGGGCTAGTGTAAAGCCAGACCCTTCGTCGATTCCTGATAGGCCGAGAGGATCTGTCTATCGGCACTCCTGCTCAAGGTCGAAGCTCTCAACCTGCAACTTTTGGCGAAGTAGCCTTTTTTTGCTCCAATCAGAAGAGGGCTAATTGACACACAGGTGGTGCATCGCTGGCGGACATGGAGACGGGCGGCGGGATAAACGTAAACAACGCAGCGTTAGCTGCGCAAGGTTGCGAAGCCTTTTTGCGGCAACCAAAGCATTCATTCATCGGTCCGCTACAGGCAGTTCACTCAAACTCGAGTTTTTCACGTTACCCCGAGAGACAGGCAAATCCACCGCGTAGTTAATTGTTGTTAAGGCTTTTCCAAACGATTTATTTTCCATTTTCGAGGTCTTTGCTTGTAAAAAACAACAGAACTTCAATTAGAAAACGACCCAATCATTCCTCGTAGTGATACAACCCATAACTCCCAGGCCAGAAATTGTGCATAAGACTTGCGAATTTTGGCAGATTTTAAAAGGCTGCATAAGAACTGGCAGATGGGGTAATCCACTTAAAAATTACCTACGGACGAGTCTTAAGCTACCATTCTCCCTACCATTTGTTTATCAACACCTTTCTACTTTGCTGTAAGAGTTCAACTTTTCCTTCTACACTAGAGACTGACTAAGGTAGTACTGCGTGCTACTTGATGACAACAGCCCTCAAAATAATTATTCGTTATTGATCTCTCTCTCTCTTTCTCTCTCTCTCTCTCTCTCTCTCTCTCTCTCTCTCTCTCTCTCTCTCTCTCTCTCTCTCTCTCTCTCTCTCTCTTCATTCACCAGGCAGATAGTCATGTTTAAGGCCTCCAGTTTGAAGATGGTCAACGCCATGAGAATTTGAGTCAAGGTAAAACGTTGAGTCGCAAGTAACTGCCGAATATTAAGAAAATGTAGACTCAGCAAGAGCCGGAACCACGTGTTTTCTTTTCCCAGATTTCGAACGTGTACGGGAATTCATCATCAGAGGTGAAGACAGTGATCTTAGAGACGGCATTTACAGACAATTACAACCAGTCTTGCAAGTTTGGAGATAACGCTGAAGGTTTTTGGGAAGTCAACAGGCTTATTGATTGAGTTTCCATTCGAAGTCCAGACTTTACAGCTCGTCTCGGTTCATATGCGGCAAAGAGTCCTCTTCACTGCGCCATTGCGCATGCAACGCATCTCAAGGCTTCGAGTTGCAAGTGGGGGGGGCGCCAACGCCAGGTGTTTTTGCGTTAGAAAGAGACTTTTCATTTATCTTATGTTTTAGTTGAGGCCTCGGAGAATGGCAAAAACAATCATTCTAACCAGCACAAAAGACCTTTAAAAAGCGTTCTTGTTGACAGCAAGCATTAACTCCACGTAGAGCCTGTCACATGAGTTTTTTTTACGACAAGCTCAGCACTGATTTTGGGCTGCATATAAGTGGGGTCGGAACGTAAGTGACCTCTCTGTCGGAGAGTCATGTGCTCTTGACCTACGCGGTTCGCAGTTTTCATATGCTAGAATGACAGTCAACGCATGCGGGGCAATCAATCTCGGGAATATGAGCCTCCCCATCCCCCAAACTAGACGTGGCCTTGCGCTAAATTCCAGGTGACTATCTTTTTCCGTGTCCTAAGTTTAACCTCTGTCTATCTTACTCCGAACGCTAACTTTAACCCTAAACCCTACCCCGTCCTCTCAGGAGGGGCCGCAAGTAATACGAGTGGTACTTATAACCAGGCACTACTATGGGCTACCAAAGCTAGTCCATTCCTCAATTTTCATCGCTAAATATGGTGCAAATTGATCTTTAATTGGACTGCAGCACCAAGACCATGTATACAGTAATGTCTCTAGCCACCTCGAAAACACTATTATATACCAGTATAATCAGGCATTTCCAAACCAGCAAGACCTGACTCCAGTTTGGTTACTCTGTCCTACGCGATTCCCTGTTGCTCTCACCTTTCCCGATGAATTCCTGTACAATCTCAAAGACTAAGGTAAATGGTCAGGTGGTGCAAACATTTGACCAAGTTCATCGCGTTTTATGGGTCAATTTGTCTCGCACGTAATAAACATCAGCAGTGGGTTTTTTACCTGAAAATTTGTCGGTATAACCCCTGTTGACGAAAAAAGGCGTCTTGCTCTTCAGGTTCATACATTTTGTGTACCTCATCTCCTGATCGAGTTTTCAGCACCCGTGGACGGTTATCAGAGTGAAAAGTAGCTTTTTTGCCTTGAATCGTAATTCCAGTTGTAGATTTTTCTGATGGTTAGAAAGTATCCACTGACCACAAAAGAACCTGCTCAAAATACTGCAATTGTTAATGAACGTTATATGAGAGAGGCTGCGTGAACGATTGATATACTTGTAGTGACCCGACTCCGTGCGCATGTTGCAAAGCCGAACCTCTCGTGATTACATGCACATAAGCACCAGTGGCTGTCTGGTGCCGGCCAATCCTGGCTGTCCAACCTGGCCAATCAACCTCAACATGACCTCTCTGGATGCCCTGTGACGACTCCGCACGGTCACACACTGGGGACGCTGCCCTCGCGACCGCATATACACTCATACGACTCCCAACTTCTACCAACTCCTTTTCCGATAGTTCTGTACAGAATACACTATCCTGCAAACTGGCGTTCCAGAAGGTCGTAGCGGCTAGGGGTATTCCCAAATCGCTTAAGCTGCTGCGATAGACTTTCCTCATACAGCTAAAATTATGTAATTTTTGCGTTTTTTTTATTTTCGTCGGCGACAAATCATAGGGATTCGCACAAACGCGACCAAAAAACAATGCGTGAATGTGGTTTCCCGTTATGCCGCAGGAAAAGACACACAGCATTTCATTTATAAGGATACTTTTTTATGGTTAAAAAAAATGAAAACATTACTTCACACGTTCTGATAAAAAAAAACCGTCGCACGCAACTCATAGACTTTTGGGTTGCTGGTGATGGTGGTGGTGGTGGTGGTGTTTGTAGAAATTAACGTGAATTCTCGCAGCAGAATCGGGACAGCGCTTAAAACGGTCGGAATAAAGCGACTTAACCGCAATTTCTTTCAGTGACTTATAAGCTTCAATAAAAACTCGGGTTCTATTGCAGGAATACCGTAATATGGCAGTTCATGGCCACATTGATCTAGATGTGAACGCGTTGATCAGAAAAATGGCCCAGTTATTTTTGTTTACATAATGCAGGCCTAAGTCGTAGGCATAATATGAAGCAATCCCTTTCTGTTGAAATCGCACTTGGTCAGATGCTCCAATATTGTAATACGCGAGAATCACTAGTTGCTTACACAATCGACTAAAGGGTGGACCTAAGATTGAAATAAATTAGCTGATATTATCAGAAATCCAACCTGAACCGTTTTTATTTCGAAAATGACACACTTTTTGTAATCGCAGGACATAAGCCTAAGTTATGACCCAATTCTAATTCTGTCTTCCACTTGGAACTTAGCGATACGAGTTTCCGGTTGCCCAAAAAAGAGGCTTATTAACTATTGCCCTCCGATGGAATATGGTTTCATCGGCGAACTGCCCTCGTCGGTCTGCTCTATGTAAAGGAATTTCTTACAGTCAAGGGGCGCGGAATGACAGAAAATGATATACCTTTAGCATTCTGTAGAAAACACCCTCGGGGGTTGCCGTATTTTTAGGAAAGACATCGAAATATATTTTTTTGAAGTGCTCCGTACTTTTTTGCATAACATCATAAACCTTCACCTCGTTAGTTACAGTGTTTGGCCTGTCGTTGCTCAGTAAATAATGGATAGTGGGTGTTTTTAAAATTTGTAGGTCAAACTTGCAGGCAAACTTAAATCGACTCCAGAAATGGTCCAATGACTGGCTCTTGCCGTTTAATGAGAGCAAGTGCAACATCATACGAGTCGGAGACCCTGGGCAGCGAAGGACATCAATATCCTCGAAAAGGTCCAAAGGCGAGCAACCAAACTTGTCCTTGGACATGGCTCACTGCCTTATGAAACACGGCTGTCGAGTCTCAATCTCCTTCCCTTGTACTATAGACAGCTTCGGGGGGGACCTGATACTAACATTCCGCATACTACGCATCCAGGACTGTTGTCTCGTGCCAGGGGATTTCTTCGAGTTAGCAAAAACAACGAACTTGAGAGGTCATCCTCTCAAATTACGTGTGACTGGAGCAAGGCTAGACACTCGGAAGTACTTCTTCTCCAAAAGAGTAGTCGAAGCTTGGAATAGTCTTCCTCTGGATGTTGTAATGTCGGACTCCTTGGAGGTTTTTAAGCGAAAGTTAGATCGATATAATGGTGCGAGCTACAACACTAACTGAAAGCTGCAAGTGTGACGTCAGAAAGTAAGGCATTTATGATACTACTAGTTATATTTGAGTAACATTTCCTTGTTTGGTATTTTCGTTCGAGGGCTTGCATTCTCCCATTATTCCCATGCTGGGGTCCTCGAGGTCTTCGATGCTTAACTTATTTACACACCTTGGTGACACCGTGAGTATTCGCATCAACTGGACCTGGCGACCGTCGTCCATGACGTGTATGAACGTTATCCCCTGGTTCGAACCGCAATGGACCGAGGATGATCTGGACATCTATTTCAGCCTTTGAAATCCCTCAACGGACGCTGCAATCAGCAATGGAGCATCATGTGACCTCCGAAATGCCCCCGTTTGACCCCCCCCCCCTCCCAAGGGCGACAGTTTTTTCTCCTAAATATCACCGGGAGTTTTTTTTCACTGTCTGCTCTTTTTCAACTTTGTTCCACTTTGTTGGCCTCGCCAACATATCGAGATACTATTTTTTTGATACCACAACTCGCATGTACAAATAGGGAATTCAAAGGTGACTCACCTACATCTCCCTCAAATATACTGATACTGATACTGATACTGAATCCTCTGAACTGAATTATGACTGACCGACTCCCATGCCCACTTGTTAGGAAATAAACATTCTAACCACTTCAACAGGGTTTAACCAGCATTCCGCATGGAGAACTGTCAAGCAGACTCATTCGTCCACGGTTGGTTTCGCTGTCTCTGTCTGTTCAGCAAGTATCGCCTGCGGCCTGGCATCCGTTTCCGATTCGTCAAGAAAATAGGCCGTGGCTGGTAGCATGAACTTCATAGTAAAATCTGCCCACTTCTATATACACCTTATAGCTCTAAGTTAATCAATTTGACCTGGGGTAACGCGTGCACGCATGTTGGCTGAGTGCATGCGATCGGCTCACGGAGGCTTCTTGGGTATGCCAATAGATTGCACACCCTAAGCTCTCATGTGCATGTGTGAACTTTGGGAAACACCGGTCTACTAACCAGGCTGCGAAGCTTGGTTAAGTGGAGCACAGCATCGTTGAGAAGTCGACCGATAAGGTTCGCTTTTTGCCTTCAAGGCCAGCTATGGGCTCGGCCAACTAGCCGGCTGTCAACGGTTACCCACGACCACAAGTACCGAACCCACTCCGGGTGTCTGTTGCAACGTTGAGCGTCTTGTGAGTACTTGCTCGTGCACATCACTGGCAGTCTGGTTCTTGGCCCATTAAGGCCGTCCTAACCGGCCAATCATCTTCAAGGTCACCTCAGGCGTGCTCTCGCTCTGGGCGCTGCGACTATTCCTGCTCTGGATCGGCACACCGCTCTTGCGACTCTCAACGTACTCTCGTCTAGCTTTCAACTTCTTCCAAACGGTTATCCATTTATTCTGTACAGAATACAATATCTTCTCAACTGGCATCCACCTCCTTCAGGACCGGGCCTGAAGCTCGTGGATGCTAGGGTTTCCATATGGCCTTCAATGCAGCGACCGGGTGACTGATTTTGCCAATATTTAGACAGTTTTATGTAGATCGATCGGGCTTTTTGTTTGAATGTGTGAAAATGACAGCACCATAGCAACAATTCATCACAAAAAGTTCAATCTACTAACAAGTAATGAGAATGGACTAGAGATGACTCTGTCACAATTACAAGGCTACCAAATGTAATACTTAAGGTAACATTAGGAGTGAAACCAACGCTATGCTTGCACATATGGATGATTTCGAGCTTCGCGCAGAACCCATAGAAGCCTTCCAAGTAATTTGACAGGTCATCCTCTATTTCGTTTAACCCATTTGTGAAAAACTCAGCGGCCTCGGTGGGATTCGAACCCACGCCAGCAATGGGAAGGCTTTAGTACAGCCAACGCTCTAGTAAACTGAGCTAGGAAACCGCCGCTGAGAGCCGTGAGTTTAATCATACTTAGGTCAAGTTACCCGCCCAGTCTACTGCAACGTATGGAATCCAGCAATTCTCATACAGTAAGTTGACTGCTCAAGCAGGATTTCATAAGCAATAAATCTAGAATTTAAGCAGATTAGTACCGGGCGCAATTAAGTAATAAATGGGTGTTGAAATATTTGAATAATTCGTTTGACCCACTCGTGAACCCCTCAATTGCCCCAGAAGCAGAAGAAGCAGTTACAACCGGGTTGCGCCAGCCGTACAGGCAACATCAATGCGGGCTCGCATCTATCTCAGCTAACAATCAGATGATTCTCTAAAGTTATCCTATTAACAAAAAGAATTCGGCACCAAAGTTTGTGCAAATCCACTGACTGGAAACGAAATATTGTACGACGCTACTAATCCGACAACGAAAGCAATAGATAGGGTTAGGGTTAGGTTGGAGTGCAAGTAGGCGTGTTATACGGTCTAATTCATTTGGTAAAAAACAGCTCACTTGAAGATTATGGTGGATATATAAATTTATTTTCATCGCCGACGCTGGACCACCATTCTCCATCTTTTAATCTGTCCTACCACATTGCCACCGTTTCGTACTACACGCCTACCTATCGATCGTGTCCATTAGAAGGGTCGTACGATAGTTTGTTGCTTGCTAGCGGAGTCGCACAGTTATTCTTTGCCTGTAAGTACCCTCGAAGGTTTGCATACATGAACTGGAGTTACTGCCGTCGAGCAGTGTGGTGTGACCGAAGATGATGTTTCTTTCGTATTCTGTGGACAGAACAACTGCAGGTGCCATAGTCATGACCAAGCCATCACATTTTCCGGTGATAGACAAGTGGCAGTTCGATCGTCAATTTCGACGAGGTCCACAGTATGCTCCACACCAGGTGGTGCAGGGACGGTGACTTGCGCGTGAATTAGTTGTAAGTGATAGTAGCCTTGCGCAGCAGCTACCGCACTCCCTCCTCCTCCCCCACCTGATTCCGGTGCCAAGACAGAGTCAAGAAGACCGGAGAGGGCGCAGGTGGCTGGCGCGGCCGGAGCCGCCCCTGGGCCTACCACCACACCTGGCTCGGATCCCACGGAGTGGCAGTGCCATAAAGGCCACATTAAAAAGGAGCCATTGCAACCTGACTCTCAGTCCGCCAGTCAGCCACTCCACACAAAACACACATTGGGCTGACCACGCGGTCCGAGTTATTCCGTCAGTTGGCAACCATCCAAGCCACGGCTTTTAGCGCACCGTGATAGTTTCAAGCGCGTCAGATTGTTTATAGTGAGGAAGATGCGCTGAGCTGTCGACCTCACTCTCTCCCCAACCCCCACAATCAGACCACTGTCCGAGCCGGTCAGTTGTCTGATGCGGAAGCGGGCGCAGCTGATGGTGACCTCGTCTACGTGTACTACGTACATGACCTGGCCACCCAAACACAAGCACCAGGATTTCACACATCAGGGGGTTGAACGGCTTACATCTCACATGTGTGAGATAGCCAGAGATCACGTTAAGAAGGAGCCATCGTAGCCTGACTCTCCGACTACCAGTCAGCATCTCCACACAACACACATTGGACTAACTGCGAGGTCTGAGTGTAATTGTCAGTTGGCAACCTTCCAACCGAGCCGGTTAACGTTACCGCACATTCTTCTCCTCCCTCACCTGAGCGCGGTCTCACGACACAGACAAGAAGACCGGAGATGAGAGAGGTCGCAGGTGGCTGGCGCGGCTGGAGCCGCCACTGGGCCTACCACCACACCTGGCTTGGATCCCACAGAGTGGGAGTGCCATAAAGACCCCATTATAAAGGAGCCATTGCAGCCTGACTCTCAGTCCGCCAGTCAGCCACTCCACACAAAACACACATTGGGCTGACCACGCGGTCCGAGTTATCCCGTCAGTTGGCAACCTTCCAAGCCACGGCTTTTAGCGCACCGTGATAGTTTCAAGCGCGTCAGATTGTTTATAGTGAGGAAAATGCGCTGAGCTGTCGACCTCACTCTCTCCCCAACCCCCACAATCAGACACTGTCCGAGCCGGTCAGTAGTCTGATGCGGAAGCGGGCGCAGCTGATGGTGACCTCGTCTACGTGTACTACGCACATGACCTGGCCACCCAAACACAAGCACCAGGATTTCACACATCAGGGGGTTGAACGGCTTACATCTCACATGTGTGAGATAGCCAGAGGTCACGTTAAGAAGGAGCCATCGCAGCCTGACTCTCCGACCACCAGTCAGC
>WEDG01002900.1:0-69700 GCA_017591395.1 Schistocephalus solidus | reverse complement strand
ATATATATATATATATATATATATATATATATATATATATATATATATATATACATATATATATATATATGATAGTGTGGGGCTCACCGATCTGCTTAAGGAACATGTACGTTCTGTTGTGCCCTGGAGTTCAGACTAGAACCCTCGCAGGCGGTCGCATAGCGACGTGTAACATATGTTGATAATGTGGAACCGACAAAGGCAAGGGAGACTGGAATGGCCATTTCTGGCTTATTAGCCGTCATCAGCCAGTCATATCCAATCCCAAGTGTTGCACACCTGGGATTCGAACCCCCGACCTTTGGTATTTGAGTCAAACGCTCTACCATTGAGCCTCGGGCTCATTGTTTTTGTCGGTTGTGATCGGGAGTATGATGATAGTGTGGGGCTCACCGATCTGCTTAAGGAACATGTACGTTCCGTATATATATGTATATATATATATATATACATATATTTGCCCTGTCCGAACTGATCCAAGCCTTGTACAAATTGCCTAGTAGGCGGGATGTAAGTTAACAGCTGGGTTGTCTGTTCCAGTCGAGGACCAACTCTCGAGCAACAGTCTGGCCATCTCAATGGCTCGGCCAATCACCCTCGTATTCTTAAAGGCGAAATCCTGGTTCAGCTGTTGTGCGTGATCATAGACCAAAGACAACTTGTCCTTGCGGTTGATTGCAATCTTGTGCCCAGGTGCTTGATTGTTTCACCAAAATACCTTGCAGCACAATCTTGGCATGGCATGCTGTAAACCAGTGCTGATTGTTCTGTTACCGGTAGCGGATCTTTGGGCTTCGTGACTTGCTGCCTGATGGTGCATTCTGGGTTTTGAGCCACGCCAATCCCAAAAGCTTTTAGAATTCTTGCCTCCACCTCTGAAACGCTCCTCATGTAGGGGATTGCGAACCAATACGTTGGCTTTACTTCGCTTGACCGTTCAAACTGCGGCTTCCTGAGGCATTTGCGGATGAATGACTTTGGATAACCGTTGGTTGTAGTTATATACTAATGATCACCTGTCGATGTCGTACGTTCTCTTCGAACACTCGGAATCCATGGCCATCTTCATATACACACAGAAAGGCGTAGTAAGAATGACAGGAAAGCAACCAGTTTTATAAACGGCAGGTCTTGGGTCAAGCCCTGGATCGATTGTGGGCTATGATTCGGCTGTTGCAATATCATGGGCTCTATATTGTCTACAGATTAAGAAAGTTCCGATAGAAGCAATCCACGAAGTCTAACGAGGTGGTAAGCTGGAGCGAAATTTCGTGTATGCACTAACAAACCTGCTCCGTCATGCGCACAGTGAGCTCCCATGTCGGAAAAAAGACAAGCCAAGAAGTGCTTGGAACACTGGCCTCGAATGAGAAACCAGTGCATGGGTGGCTGATCTAGCGCCGGCGTACCGAGCCCTGCGCAGTCACCTCCAGTCCTATCCAAATTCGAAAGGACCGAAAAATGATTCACATTTTTCTTCAATCAACCAGTCTTGCTGTCATTTACCTCCTCCAAAAACTTGCATGCGTGTGAAAGACTGGAGGCCTTAAGCAGAGGGAAGAGAAAGGTGCACCATGGCTGCAAAACAGGCCACTGAACTGTGAATTTTGTATAAGTAAGATGAAGGCTATTGTTACCAGTACTGCCTTGAGGATGCACTTTGCCTGAGACATTCGCAGCATTCTCTTTGCAGAGCAGGGTTACACAATGCGGACCACGAAATAAAGATAGCAGTTAATGACGTCAATGAGATCTCCTGATATCTCAGTCACCTGCCCACAATCTTGGCTCATTAAGTCAACAGTGTGCTTGATATTTACAAACGTCATCTGACTTTCGTGTGTTGAATATAGGCTAATAGCCGGTGTCAGGTCTTAAGCCTAACTGATAGGGCTCCGCTGTCAGTGCATTAAGCGTTTAATACGTACTCAGGCAGTGCATAGTAGATGTGTAGCCGAAACACGTCTTCTTTCATGCCTACCCTTGAGCTCGATTCTCACCCAAAACGTAAGGCAGTCCTGCCACTGATCACTTGTAGCTGTTTAATTTGGAGTGTTAATTGTAATAGTGCAACACTTGACGTATTTCATTAAACACACGAAATTTTGAAAGATGTTTTCAGTTAGAAAGGATTAATTTAATGGTTTTGTAATATTGATAACTGTGCAGCATGATTAAAAGTTATTCCATTCACGTCAGGATTCCCGATTTTAAAGGAGCTTCTTGTCGGTGGCCTTTTGAATTTGATCCACCATTTTTTTCTCCTCCATTCACCTGTGAATTTTCTTAGATGTACATTGGTTGGCACATTTTTCTCCCATTAAATACTGCTATTTACCATTCTCTTTTTTATATTAACTGCGATAAGAAGGTCATTTGCAAACGACGCCAGCACCGTTTTGAAAAGAGGCTGCCGCAATTTTTCACGGACGACCGTTCATGATGCTGACATTTGGAGCTTTCGGTTACTATGTGTCTTCTATTTTCTCTCGGTGCTATCTCTTGCGTATCAATTTTATGCACAATGAATGGAGGCCATTTGCTGAAAATGTTAAAATAATACTTTCAAAAATCGTATATATCTCTTTCTTTGCTGTGATTCATATACAACCATGACCACTTTCTGTGGTCGAAAAAGACTACTCGTTATTTGTAACATATTTACAAACACTAGGATTACACCTTGCTTCATTTTTAATCACAGATGATTCTCTCTGCAGAACTATATCCACCCAGTCATTAAATTCACTCCCTTGTTTCATTCATATGTATCGCACCACTGCAAATTTGATGTTAAATGTTTCCGTAAATTGACCACTTAAGTAAAGTGACGTTTTTATTGATTTTCATGTCTCCCCTACAGGAAACCATATTTTTTAGAAATCATGCACAAAATAGTACAACGTTAGTATATTACGTCCTCTCCCAATTTTATACTAAAACCAGTAACTTCATCTTTCCAAAACATTTTGATAATGAGATTTTAGGAGCGCAATATTTCGGTGCAAAGATCATTTTACCTGCCCGTTTATTAACGCGCCTCTTGAAATATACGACGTGCTTTTTATGCAGTTCAATAATTTACGAGCTTCAGATGACATTATAGTTTGGAAAGCTTGAACGCAAATGCGACGCTAGGCCGTGTTTAAAATTTTTGAGAATTGATAACTTTTGAACGCAAGAAGATACCCTTTCTTTGAAATGATATTTTATGCATGTATTCTATAATATACGCTTAGATTTTTAAAAATTATTAAAATCCCATTGTAGTGAAATTTCATTTTGATCAAGTGTGTTTCATACGGGCAAGCAGGAAGAAACGCCTTCGAATGCCGGCAGCCTTTCACGGGTACAATTGCTTTGGACATATTTTACACAACAAATAGTACTATAAACCCATCTGAGTTACCCTTATTAACTGAACAGATACCTCATATTCTGATTCACATTCAGTGGGCTCCCGACGTAGGCGCACATGTATTTGAGAGTTGCATCAAGCTCATCAAACGAAACAGTCGGAAAAAATATCAGGCTGGACTCATAGACGAGCCTAGTTGACAGTTCAGTAGCTCTCGAAAGATTCACATGCCTTGGCTTACGTCTGCTTAACCTGCCTGCGTCATGTTCTCCCAGTGTTGTTGTCGAATTCTCAAACTATGCATAACTTAGCGGTCCTGCAAGAAATTAAAATATTGGTTTCTAGTGAATCCATTACACGTGTAATGAAGCAATAAAGCGCTTTTACATTCGCACGCAGCAATCCCGTTTTTTTTCTCAATTTGTTCCTGTTTAATGATAAAGCAGACTATTTTCTAAATTATTAAAGTGCGCAGCAAGGTTTCAAGGACGAGACGATTTGAACAGCTGTTGGATCAAAGTAGTTTGCGAGCGTACTTTATCTATGGCGAGAAGTTATTGACCACTGACTGATGTATCCTGAATCCAGAGATTGGCGATGTATTTACTTACTAGAGGAGCAATCATACGCAGAAAAAGTGCTTCACTACGAACTAAAAAACGATTAGCAGACAGACGTAAACTGACTCAAAAGCACCTGGTGCCACAAAGCTCCTGGGTTGCATTTGATTTTATTAACACGGCTAGGGACATCCTTTGTACAGCAATGACAGTTTTTGTTGAAAGTTACAGCCCTCTACAAAAACATACCCACCACTAAATCGATCAATTAGGAAAAATAAAAACGAACCACAGGTACCGTCACCAAATGTTTTGGAGAAGTAAGAATAGTTTACAGTTAACGCTCTGTAATGCAACGGTTATGTTGTTAGTTAGGGTTTTAAAGGGAAGACTTGGGAAACTACCAGTGAGGGAACGTATTGATAGATTCAGATTATACGCTCGTTGTGTATATGGCATTTTCGAGATGGAAGCGGGCTTTGGTCAAGGAATCTAGCTTCCCTCTGTCAGTAGAATGCATATTTGTGAGCCAGGAAGCAAAAGGGGCTTCTTTCCTCTAAAGACTATTAAATAAAAAGCCTGAAGAAATGGGCACTAATAGACCGTCTGGTTTTGTCAATGCGCAACCTCTGTATAATAGACTCTATTGATTAAATATTTGCAAATCTATAACCATTTGATGTTTGTCCCCACTTCTCTTTACTTCCAAGAAATTCCATCAGGCCTCCTTGAACTTTTTACCATAAAGGCTTAGGGTTTAGAGGTTATTGTAAGCGCTTGAATTAGGCTTAAAGTAGATTCCTTATCTCATTAAATGTTAACCGAAATTCTGAAATATGTTTTTGATTCAAGCAAATTACTTGAAATAGGGTTGTTGTATTGATTATCATGCAGCCTAAACCCAAGATATTTTCGTCGCAGTAATATGCCAACTTTTTAAAGAGCTTCCTGTTGACAGCCCACAAAAGTATACTCTATAAAAAGGGCAATTTATGTTGCATGCAATTTTCGCATTGATTTAAAATGCTTTCGTTAATTCAAATATACTTTTGCAAATAGAAAATTATGTGTTCTTTAAATTTTATACTTGAAGAAAGAGTCTCCATTCTAAAAGGTTTCTACCTTTGAGATTTTAAAAGACCCTGAAAGTTGTATTCACAATACATCATATCCATCAAATTACTAATGTTGCCCATAATGGTAACGATAGGATTTTAGTCCATTTAAACATTTTATGATAGCCATTTGACCTTTTATTCATAACGTAGAGAAATTTGCTATTATTTCTTAAACAGAATGTATACAGCATGTAGTTTGGAAACCGTGAATTGAAGTACAACAGCCAATAGGGTTTAAAATTATTCAGCAATTTCAAAACTTTTAAAAATTGAAATATACTTTTTCGTCAAATATAAAATTTGAAGAAGACGTAATTTTCTAGCAAATGAGTAAAATAAATAATATTTTTGTAGGCGTTCTCCATTAAGTATTGTGGAATTAATGAGAGCATGGAAAATCAATGAGGAAATCGCATACCATTATGGCGTTTATTTTTTCAGGTGGTCAAAAAGTACTTCATTCAAAAGCCGGCATATATCTGCGACTGAAATATCTTGGGATAAGTCTGCATGCTAATCAATATGACAACTTTTCTAAAGTGATTTGTTTGAATCGAAAACAAATTTCAGAATTACAGTTAATATTAAATGAGATAGGGATACTATTGTGGGAATTTAGGGCAGAGGTTGAGCTTTAGATATACGTTTAGGGTTAGGGTTCAGGATATCAATTGTACTGACTTCAATTATACCATAGTTAGCGGCCATCAGGAGGCTTAGATTTAACGATATAATCCTGCTTCCTTATCCAAGAGTTTGATCGGTCATCACTGATGGGGATCAGTTCCCCGGTAAGATCTAACCAATGCCCTTGGGTTTCATTTTTTATGTTCCTCATAGCTTCTAACTTCCGATATTTAAAAAAGAGCGTTCGTTTTCACGCATTAGTAATGTAGTTAACTAAACCTATGCTGAAAATGTTATTTTGTATCGTTTGTTTCCAAAATAGAAATTTATAGGTTTCGTGTATGCCACCCATTAAAATTCCAATGGTCACCATTCACATATTATAATAGTCCTTGCTTCCTATTTTCTGGGTAGAACCACGCTCAGATCCTCTTAAGGAAAACAAGGTTCGTTTGACCCACCGAGCCTTAACGAGGGAAGATTCCAAAACGGTTATCCAAAAGATTTATTTCAAATAATATAGCTGAGCAACCTATAAAACAAACTGACATTACCGCAGACGAGGAGGCTGTCATCAATAGGCTGCCGTTCGAGAGTCACGCTACAATTAAGGTAATAAAGAAGCATTTAAGTCAGACCATTTCACCGACCCCCGATAATGAGCACTCAAATCCAAGAAAGCCCGTCTCCACAACCTACGGCTACGGGCCTGTACACCTTCGAATGCTCCTTTAGAACGGACTACATTGGTTCACCGAGGCAGCGTTTTTGAAGGGGGCCTTGACGAAAGCGATCGCTATTAGTCCGCGAACTCCTGTCCACATAAAAACTGGAGCAGAGGTCAATCAGCCAACCGTACAAAGGCCGATCGGATTTTAATAATTTCTTTAACGTTGCCATCACGTCGAATTAAGCCAATCCATCCTGCTATTCTCCATATCATTCACCCTTAACAGGCAGGAGTTACCTTGTTGAATAGTCAACCTATTCGTCATCTCAAAAAATGCTGTAGCTGGGCTCTCTTACGAAATTTTAAACAAAAGTCTGAAATGTTTTTTTTTCGATTGACAAGATAAACTACGTGGCTTCTTTATCCTGATAGTCAGGCAGCATAAATTCAAGAAATTTCTTTCAGGATAGGAAGCTGATTTATGAGTTTAATTATTTTTCGCCCTGCATAAATGGGGCTCAATAAAAATGACTACTTAAATCTTTTGAAGTGTTCAAATTGATTTTCCATGCCCTTGTAAATAGAAAGCATGAACAAGGATATTCTTTCGTGAAATCACTTTGTAACGAAGTGCATGATTAAATCTTTTTACATAAAGATATACTATCTGATTTTTTTGAATTTTGTAATAATGGGATTTTTAAGAGCGCGAAATGTCCATTTATTGAGGATTTTAAATGGGCGTTTACTACTGCTGCTCGTGGAGTATACAAAAAGAGCCAAATATATTGCATACTGTTATGAGTGCTATGTGATATTTTCTTAATAGTGTTCAGAAATATATGATTATACTTACGTGGAAAAGATACAGCATGCAGAGTGTAAACGTTAAGCGCAATTACAATTGCATTTCTAGTTAAAATTTATTCAGTATTTGAAAACGTTTTTAAAACAAAATATACACTTCCTTCGAGTTTAAAGTCACAAGAATAAGCTATTTGCTACTAAATAAAATTAAAACAATTTTCTTACTGTTGATTATAAAATATACTTGAATTTATAAGGACAAAGGACATCAATTCGAACAGTTAATACGACTTTACTATTCGATTTCCCGAATTAATTTTTTGCAGGCAGGATAGCCAGTATTCTAACCCTAACTAAATAGCTCTTTCTAACTGAAAACTATTTCGGCATTGTTAAAGCACTTACTGAGGCAACTGTGCATAATTATAGGAGCCAAAGTAGGAATTACCTAGCCTCCACTCCTGCAACAGAGTAACCAGGCTTCGAAGACCGGTCTTTTGTGCATTGAAAACTTCCTGCTATTGGCAGCTTGGATCTTGTTTTTATTTATTTAGTTATTTAAAAATGTATGCATTAGTTCACCTTAAATTTATTTCCTCTATTGTCTGTTTTCTCATAAATTTACCGCTAGACGTACTCTCATCCAATTTTAGCTTAGTTGCTGCTTAGATATCTGCCAAATTACGATAAGTTCCGTATCTCATGCAAAAAAATTGTTATATTGAAATGCATTATTTAAATGAGGTTTTAAAACTAGACATCACACAAAAGAATCCTGAAATATTTCTGCTACGTCATGATGCCCACTTTAGCAAACGTACCCTTGCGGCTGTTCCCAAAAATCACCCTCATTTAAACCAGTTATTTAATAAATGGGAAGCTTTTTCGTTGCCTTTGGACGTCCTTATACATCTAAATATATTTTATAGATAACATGAAAAATACTTATTTTCTTGTGCAATTTTGAAGCAAGTCATGCGTTCTGAAAATTTTCCAACTTAAAAAAGCAGTCTTCGGTTTAAAAGATATTTTGACCATAAAGTATCTATTCAAGCGTGATTGGTTCCAGTCATTTATCAAAATACTTATAAGGGAGTAGGCAAAGTAATCCAGAAGTTTTACAAACTCCCATAGGCCCTTTATGATATCTGCTTAACAGCGTATGCGAATGCATTATACTTTTTTCAAATGAAAAATGTTGAGCTTATAGTTAAAAAACATACATGCTGTGTTAACGTCAATTCGGGTTACAAATTATCTGGAAATTTAAAAACTTTTTAAAACTTAAATATGCCGTCTCTTTGAGTAGAGGATTTAAAGAAGATGTAACTTTATACCAACGAAGTACACGAAAGGATACTTTTATTCATGTTTTAATTTACAAGGAGACGGAAAAAAATGAATAAATATTTTTTAGAACTTTAGTAGTCAGGTTTTAACGAGTGTATTTTTTGCTGGCAATCAAATATATTCGTGTACTTAAAAGCCAGTATCCCGATGTAAGTGAAATATCCTGCAATTATTCCGCAAGACAAATACTATTAAAATTCCACCTAAGAATTCCTTTCTAAACGATGTCTTATTTCGTAACTACAGTACACATTTTGTGAGATACGCCACGTATCAGGTAAGGTTTTAATGAGAAATAATGCAAAACGCTGACATTTATTCCCCAATTTCGCATATTTAAGTGCTTTTAGAACGCGAAGAATTTCAGAGACCACTCGGAAAACTCTGAACCTACAGTTTTAAACAAAAACGGAACTGGTTAAGAAGAGATTTCAGGCAGAAAATAGGGTAAGCCGGGAAATAGTTGATGAGCGAAGCAAATGAAGCATCAAACTTCCAAGCTCACGCGGGTTGTTTTTCATTGCGTTGTTGCCTCCCGACTCCATATTAGAATTCAAAAAATAAGTGTTTTTATTATGAAAGCTTTTACTGCTTATTAATACGGTAAACCTAACGAGCGCAAGTGGTAGACATTTCTCTTGCAGGTTCCCAGCAGCCCAAACGACCTGGAGATGCCCAGAAGATAGGTGACTTTGCGATAACTTCCACGGAAACGTGCCTTAGCTTTAGGGTTACAGGTAGGGTCGTGGTTAAGCATGCTGTAAAGGTTACGAGAAGGGAATATTTACCCTTCCAGGAATTAAACGTAAGGCCGCCTATTATACAGGAGAGCATTCCTATTCTTGTGTTCTGTTGAAGTGGTGATTCCGGCTGAAATACAAACGTCGACTGCCCCGTTTACAAGCTCGAACTGTTGGTGCGAAATGTGAATTAGCTAAATCATCCTACCAAACGTCCTCAATTCAAGACCATTCCTCATAATGTCTTAGTGCGAAACATTGTCCCTTGGAACCCGAGAATTTTACAGATTAGTATCCTCAAAATAACTTTTCCTTTGATAGTAGCCCGGACGTTGATTCTCGGAAAGGAGCTTGTCTGTGTCCTAGTGAAGAACTCGGACCTAGTATGGGTTCTGTGGATTTCCTCTCTGAACCCTAGCGTAAACATACTTCACCCTACAACTCTTAATGAACTGAGGACGAATTCAAAATTCATAACCACAGCCAATATTTCTTCCACTGCCACTCAGCCCGAAGCTTACCTTGTTTTTGGAATATGTCATCTGGGCAAACTTCCGCTACTAGTACATGAAAACAGACGTGAGTATTTAAAATGAAATTTTACTAAATTTTAAAAAATATTGACCACTTGCTGGTACATCTGCGCCAAGCGATCTTGATGATAATGTGGAGAACAGAGTATATATATATATATGTCAGCTTTTGCGTTGAGACGTAGTATTATGATATTAAACAAAACTAGTTCGGGCGCGAAGCAAAAGTCAGTCTTCACGCCTAAGTTGGAATGTTTGCCTTACCAGCTGGTCCAGCATTTGCGACTCGGGGGACATACGGTCACCATAGAAGACAGAATCCTGGTCTCGACACCTGTAACTTCGGTACATTCCTCTCCGTCGCCTTCGGTCTTCCAGGTAGGCTAGTTCACTGTCCACCTCCTCGTAGGTAGGTGTCACTGAGCAGCGCAGAGTGACTTCCGAGGAGACGGACGCCAGCGATGATTCGCTGGGGGCTCTAATGTTGTCAGGTGGCATAGAGGCCCCGCGGTGTGGGTATGACAGTCGTGGCCTAGCATCTACCGCCATACGGCTCCTACGCATTGATGGAGATTGCCCTCTACGAGGTGCCACACGATAATGTCCCACTGGGGGTTGATACTGAACGAAGGTCTGCGTGGTTCCGACCTTGTTTCGTTGCTGGAGGACGGCTTGAACTGTGTTCACCATGTCATCACGGTGCCTGGAGGAGGCCCCATTGGTTTGACTGTAATGTGTGTCTGATTTGGAGCCGGAAAGCAAGGAAAGTCCACTGACTATCCGCGGGTGGTTGACTAACACCTGAAGGGTTTGCTGATTCACCTAAAAACATTTCATTTAGGTAGGAGAAGTTGGTAGTTTCAGAGGTACCGTTTGCGTCCTTCCATGTGTTTATCTTTCCTCCCGTTGTCATATTCTCATCGTCTTGATTCTTCCCAGTCCCCACCAACGAGCCATCATTTCTTGCTGTTTTAGCACCACCTTTCCAACCTGTCTTCATGTGCTTACCATTGTTTTGTCCCTGCATAATACTCTCGGTTCTTGAAAGCCCTTCAAAGGAGTGGGAGATTGTGTTGTGGCCATGGAGTGCGTTGAAGAATGTGTCCACTGCCCTGCTGTCTTCGAAGCGAATAATATAGAGGAGGACAGGACCTTCTTTCAGTTTATCTTCCTTTTTCTTCTTTTTCTTCTTCTCCGTCTTCCAACCTCCTTGAACTTGGAGGCTGAAGATATTTGCATCCGTTGGGTTTCTGCCAATGTCATTGAGATCTGCCAACACGATGGGACCCTGTTTCTTAGCCTTTTCAATGCTCTCGAAGGCGATCTGCGTGGAGGTCACTCTGGCAACGTACCTGTCCGCGGACTGCTTTGTTTTCTTTTTCTTTAGGACCTTCTCGTACAATTTGTGAATGGCGCTCTCGTTGAGAGGCTGCGATGCGGATTCGCACGCAAGTATCGAGCACAGGATCAGCGTTTCCTTCTCTCCGTGGTCATATTCCGAAGCCTGTGTCACCATACGTCCGGCTCTTTCTCACTTTCCTCAATCTCTGCTTGTCAGGTACCCAAGAAACGGCATAAATTGTGAGCTTTAGATGCGCGCTTACGGCGGAAAGGGCTGTCAACGTTAGTTAACTCGAAACACAAAGTTGCGACCAATGAGAAGGGAGTTTTGCCCTCTGCTGGCGATTTGAGCCCACATGCAAGCGGATTTGTCATTTGACAGCCTAAGGTTAGCCTGCAGTTATGCGCGCTTGTTACGCATGGCTCAATGACTAATTCTGCGTTAACATAGCCTACTATTCAGAACCCAAGCTGTACATATAGCCGATGTTTTATCTCAGGAAATAGTAACCCCCTTTTTTGAAATGCGTTTTCGTTTTGGAATGATTACTTGGGTAGGGTTAAAATAGTAATTATCGCGCAGCGCAATATCAACATATTTCAGTCACGTCAGGATTTTGGTTTTAACAGGAGCTTCCTTCCGATTGCCTGCAAAAAACACACTTTAATACTATGGCTTTTTCTTATTACTTTTTGATGACCTTATGAATTCAACTGTATTGTACAAAAAAACATGCGGAAAATACTCTTACCCGTATGCAATTGGTAGCAATTTACGTTTTCTTTAAATTTTATACCTAAATGGGGGCTTTGGTACGATTTGATACAGTTTATTCTTAGAAGAAGTTATAACATCGTGAAAGTTTTCTTCGTGATACATCTTCTCCGTCTATTTATTAATGTTGCCTACAAAGTATACAACATGATCTATCTTCCTTGCAAAAGTTTATGTAACCTTTTCCTCCATGCGTAGAGAATGTTTTTAATTTTCTTCAGACAGAATATTTCCAGCATTTAGTTTGAAACCTTAAATGCAAGTGTGCCAAATACGTACGAGAAAGAATACTTTACTGCATGTTTCCCATAAAATGTATTTTAATTTACAAGGGGACCGAAAACCAGTTAGCAAACTCCATACGACTGTACCAGTCGTTTGTTAACGGCCAAACGGGGTCAAATCTGATGTGTCTTGCTTCCCAATAATTTTCGTAGTCTACTGAACTCCACGCATCAATACATTTTGTTTCTTTGCATATAAATAAAAAAACATTACTATAAGCCAGAAAATTTTCAGTTTAACCCTTTAGAGAACGGAAAATTTCATTTTTCATTCATGAAAATGAGGTCAAACCTGGTATGACCAGGCGCGTATTTTTCGGGAAGACAAAGGCAGATTCGGTGTAAAAAATTCAGTTTTGCAAATTTATGAACTTTTGTATCAAAAAACACAGTATTAAGGATGTGTGATTTGTACTTTTTTGAAACACCGATAATTAGGACTGTTGACATGCATAGATATGAGAAACCACGACATACCGTCACTTTTCTCTGTCACGGAGTACGCGAACGGGTTCAAGACAATCTCCCTCTCTACAATTGACCATGAACGAATAAGGAAACTAGAACCAGAAGAGACAGAAGATTGGCATTTTTTCGCAAAATATTCGTATATATTTGGCCCATCTGTTGTGAATTTGCAACCCTAAAATGGGACTTTAAAGTAAAAAAATATAGCCAAAAAGTTGCAATAGAAAGAGATAAGTGAGTTCTTTCATTTTTAGCAGACAGTATAGCCCTCATTTTAAGCAAAGTCTAAAAAACTGTCAAATGCCCTCATAACTTTGATTCGACTTTCGAAGCTGGTTGATTACGTAGACATTGAGCAACACAATATCGAATTAAAGTACTTTTTAGAGAGATAACCTATTATAAAACCCTTTTTACCCGATCGTAGACATATAATTTGCCAATTTGTGTTATGGACGTTTATTTTTCTCAGAAAAGCGTTTCCGTGCTAGGCTGAGCTTACAAATATGACCACAACAGTCATATGCATTGGAAACAATGTCTCAGTACTCCCAACTGCGAAAAATGCTCAAAAGATATTTTATTTTAGTGTTAACATAAACACATCGAGCAGAATCTGACTGAAAACACTAAAAATCATAAAGTTTTCACCACCATTCCAACGCATATCTGAAACTCATCGTACTTAAACGTCCAAACTACGCCTAAAAATTCAAAAAAGGAAAGTCCTCTTTATCTACATTAAAATGGTACGTTTAAGATGGAACTTGAAAATTCCATCTAAATTTGCTAGTCAGTGTTTGGCCTGTCAACATGGGAGCTTATGAACTATTTTATTTCTGGGAGTTCCCTGTCGGAGCAATAATGCAATATTTTTTGCCATAGTCAAACGCATTTTTAACAATTCATAAGTTGAAGAAAAAACAGCCAATGCTCACGGCGATACTGTACATAACGCGTAATATCGAAGACTGCTTCCGTGGAATATACACTAAAGAACGATTTTCAAACATTATTCTACTTGTGTTGCTTTATCCACTCAGTTTTTACATGGACAGGCTTGCTGCACATTTAAAACTTCATTTTTATTAGCATAACCAATTTTTCATGTTTTCGGAATTTGCCACTATTCTAAAAGCATAGCATTAATTAACGTCATAATATTAATTATTAAACCACGGTGTACCTTCCTTTTAAAAACGGTCGCTTCGTTACTGCTGTTAAAGTTTTTAAGGAAGCAGTTTTGGCAGATTTCGCGTAACGGGCCTTTTCCTATGAGATCCATGAGATTTCATGACTTAGGGAAGGTACTGTAGCTCGGGATTATGCTATGTGATAGTTAATACCAGGCCCCAACTCATGTAATCGTTTGCAAACTAAATCGCTTCAGAATTTCAGTGAAAATTTAATATGTTAACGTGGCACATGTTGATGCTGATGAAGACTTATTTAAATGAACATGTTATCCATACTTCAACTGGCTCCAATCCCCCCTTAAACAAAAGTTTGCTTCTACCAAGCGTTTTTGCTCCCGTGTCAGTGGCAACAGGGGAAAAACACCTGAAAAACGTCCCTGGTTCAACTGCTGCTGGGCCGGATGATGTCTCACCATTTATTCTAAAATATTGCTGCTCTCAGATTGCTCATATTTTGACACATCTTTTAAACATGTCTTTTATGGGGTCAAGGATTCCCGATATTTGGCGTTCAGTAAGAATCAACCCTATCCCTAAAATTTCCGCCAATTTTGGTCCTAAATTTTTCTGTCCAATTGCCTGCTTTTCCACATTACCGAAGCTTGCTGAGCTAGTCGCCCTCTATATAATTAAGCCATTTTCCTCCAATTTCTCCGACCCATTACAATTTGCATATAAGACCTGGCGTAGTACCCTAGACGCCATTGCCTTGTTACGTATTTTAGTAGTATTCCTCCAGTATTGCGTATTTGGTCGAATTTTCGCCTGTTAGGTGGATGCACTTTTTCAGTCGGAGGTGGGAATTTGTTTGCTGGGTCCGTGCGTGCTGACATCGATTTAAGTGCCCTCTAGAAAATCTAAAGCATTTCGCATCGAATTACCCCACCGAGTGTTTCCGATTTCCATGCGATCGGCACGCTCGTAACGTTGTTACGCACATCCCCAGTAATCCTATATGTTTGATGGGGAAAAAACCTTTGTCAATGACGAGGGTGATAAAAAAGGAAGCTGATGGGCTCTAGTAGGCGTTTTGACCTATCCAACGTGCATCCCATGCAGGAGATCTGTCTTACAGAATCACAAAATCGTTTCAAGGAACGAAAATAGGCATAATCTTCTAGCAATTAAGTATGCCCTTTAATTATTTTACAAAAACGACGAGGGACATCCGTCCATGGCAAACGTTTTGCAGCTTGTGTGATTTCTTCGCACTTTAGGTCCTAATGGGTTTTCTATAGCATCAATAAACATAACCGTGGCAAATAGCCCTTTTGCACGCTAGTCTACTTTCTAGAGTTTTTTTTCTGAATTTAAAGGGAACATCAGTAGCTTACCAAAGGTATCCTCACGACAACGCCGATCACGGAAGACTTCTGATTCAGCTGACAAACATGTATTTGAATTCAGGTCAATCAGCATTTCGAACTTGGCATCCTAGCTCTACCTGAATTATGCTTTGAAGAACTTGACACCTTAGAATTCAATGCTCTCTTTCTCAACTATGCTCAACCTTTCCCTCGTTCTGTTTGGAACCAGGAATAAAGTTCGCAGTGGCTAGGATATTACATAGGACGTAAGCTGTCACGAAATTCCCACAAGGTATACGCGTTCTCATAACTGGTGAAGGTTGAAAAACGTAAAAATTTTGTACTTTCATATGCTGACTACACGAGACAGACGTCAGGCTTCTTAAGAAGACGTCTGTTTCATATAGCCTCGACAGGTCACAGCGCTTACGACTATGAGGTCACCTGTCATTTGAGTTTTACCGGGTCAATTACCACACCCAAGAAATCTAACCAAGTGTCTAGTGTATCAGTGTCGGGGGTTCGTGCTTTTAAAAGGCCGGTTTAAGTTACACATCCGTGAACCCCAGATCACGGTACAGAAAAATCGCTGATCTGTCCATATACAGATAAAGATAAGAATTTAATTCCTGGGCCACTGAAAATCGTAGGCGTGGGACCTCAGCAACAGGGGTTGAACGATGTGTCATGACAGCTAAAGTCCTGGGAAGTATTAACTTTTGATCTTGTCTGGAGTATGTAAAAAAAGTTAGCTGTCAGTAGAGGAACCATTGCTTTCGGTCTAAGACAGAGGAAGGATGTGGAAGGGTGGACACATGGTACCAATTCTCAGGTCATTCAGAGAGACCCGGCCACACATTCAAGTTCGAAGAGGCCAAAATTCTCATGAGAGGTGGCAATCACGTGAGCCGCGAGTTTCTTGCGTCATCTTTTACGGGCTTCTAGTCTATTAACAAGTACGCTGGCCTCTATAACCCATGTTCGCAGTTTTGCCACAGAAATTAGCCACTCGAAGAGTGCACAGTTAAACACATTTTCCAACGCCATTGCTGGTGAGCTAGGTGACTGAGCAATCATCACGCCAACATTCAACACGGGTGACGAGATTTCAGTAGGTTATGACCCGCATGCCGCTCATTCGGCACAAGACGGTAAGTATCCTCGATACAGAGGGAGTGAATGCATCCTATAAATACTGCAGCACCCTGTGTACGAAGTACTCGAATCTGATGTTGGCTCTGGTGATGGGTTTAAGAGATAAAACGAAACGTCGGCGAATAAAGTTATTGTCCCAGTGTTTGAAAAGTAAGAATATTTTGGAGCAATTTGGCAGGTGGACGAGTGGTGCACTGTCTGTGGCAGTGGTGCACTGTCTGTGGCAGGTGGACGAGTGGTGCATGTCGAGCATCCTGGGCAAAGGGCATGCAGGAGACAGTTCTAAAGTTGTTTGGACGGCTTGAGTAGTTTTGGTTGGTCCAAATCAGGTAGAGTCTGTCATTTGGAAGGCGTGGGCAGGTATGAAGAGAGCAGCCTATAGAGCCTCGTGATGTCAGATGCAAAAGTATGCACCAAACAGAGGCGGTGTTGCCGCAGATGACGTGTGAAGTTTCACTACAAATGCTCCCGTTTCAGGCCGGAATCCGGATCTTCTAAACGGGAGGTGAATGGAGTATCCGTGGCCTCCTAATATCCCGAGGAAAATCTCCTGCCAGGAGTAGTTCATTGGGGCTTTATTAACCTCATCATTCAGAGTTTGATAGATCTGAAGCCCCGTACAAGTAGCCATACAGCAGCGTCCTGATAGGAACCTCGAAGGAAAGTTTGGACTTCAGTTCACAGTTAGTTCTGTTTACGTTCGAGGTCAAACCTGAACCCACTGAGCTTCTGCTAATTCACACAGAGGTCCCATATGCACGTGAGCTATAAACTATTGAATCCGTTTTCCGACCTGGGCCAACCACCTCAGGCTAATCACTCCTTTCTTTGTGGCAGTCAATGAGGCAGACCATTTAGAAAAAATTTAAACGAGAACAGAAATACACAAAAAGCACAAGGTGACACTTTTCCTATTACGGATAAATTGCGGAACGGGTTTCAGAAAAGGGTTACATGATCGAATGTTATGGGGAGCCCGCTCGCCACAACATTTTGACGTCCAGCCATGCTGTTTCTACATCATTCATTGAAGAAGGCAATAAAATGTCAAAGGAGAATTCATGGGCCAGTTCTATTTTTACCAAATTTTTGGAAACTTCCTTATCTTCATCATCATATTAATTGAGGTAGTCGTTCTTGATAGTTTATCCTGCCTTCAGTCCGCCACCAATAACTCTGACCACCACCACCACCGGGCACCAGAACCCCAAATATGTGCACAGGAACGGTAAAAATGACCCACGGACGGGGTTCAAGGTACTTGATCGAAACAAAGTCCTTCAGTGCGGCACCAGCTGACATCCTCTGTTTCTCGCTGCAGGAATGACGGCACGCCAGCCTACTGAAAATGCCAGGCAAAAAACTGTAATTTAAGTCATCTTTTGGAAATTTGGTATATCAAACATTTCGATTAAGGTATCCCCTACTTCTAACTCGCACCCAACAGCTATCCTAATTTCACACAAATGCTTTATCGAAGGTTATCGTTTCATACATTATTTCTGGGAAAAGCACTTTCTTTGAAGTGAGCACTTAAAATAAATGCCGAGAGGTGAAACACATGAAAAGTGTCTTAGTGGTGCAAACATTTAACACAGGCTGCTGTAAATTTTCTTATTTGAATGCCAAACACCCACAGTCATTAATCATTGCAGGATCATGTTCAGTCCTCCACTTGTGACGCCGGTTCTTCTGAGTTTTTGAGCTTCTTGGTTTCATCAGACAGGTAGGTGAGTCATTTTAAATCATCCGCATTCTTTTGCTCCAACGGAAGGGCGTGTCACGAACAGGCATCAGCCCGGCAACGGCGAAGTCTCATAGAAAAATGACCCTGGTGCTTACATTGACTCCGAATAACTCCCTTCGAGTCGATGTTTTTAAAGGCGAACAATAAGGCAGAGAAAAGGGCTTTTGTCTCATAAAAGTAGCTATTTCTCTTCTATGGTTCGAATAGTTGAAGCACACTGCAGCCCGCCAGTCGAACAAAGGGTTGAATTGTTATAACTTTATAACATCGTCCGAGCCAATGGATATCTATGCTACATTGCCAAATAGCGTAAGTGACGAGCAAACAGATGACGGACAAATGAGCAGCATTGGGAAGCCTGGTGGGCGATTCTTCGCAGTAAAGGGGCCTCCGATGCCGATTCCCAACATGTACACCTCTTTCCGCCCAAATTAGGCCTAACAAATCGAGCCCTGTAAACCATTCTGCGCTATTTGACTAATCTAAGGGTGCCCTGTCACCCCCAGAAACCTCGACAGTTGCCTAGCAAATATTTTTCCAATGATTAGTGCTAAAACTACATTGAGGAACCTATGACTTGAGTTGCGGCGCCTCCTATACAGGAGTATAACTTGTCAACTTGGAGCTAGTCTGCAACTCTAAACTTACAAAACACCCTGAAGAAGCTGGCCTTGCATTTGACCTTCAAGGGGCATCCACCTTAGGCCGGGTTCCCTCTAGGACAGAAGGAATCACACGGGTTGCCTGATATTCAGAAGCTGACTCCATAAACAGGAATGTAAACCCTCCCGTGATTTAAAAATTACTACTTCATTACATACAGTCATTGACCAGTCTCGTTGAATTGTAACAGAAATTCAAACAGGCGTTTTCTTATTTTTTAGTTTTAGTTAAGTAGGGTTGTGATATAAATAAACTTTTAGAATAATCACAAGATATTTCGGTCACGCCAAGTTGTCAGCCTTTGAATGCACTGCTTTGCGGCCGCTTGCAATAACCAACTTTAGGTACAAAATACTGTTGAAGACATATTTGTGCTTTCAATTGATTTTGATAGCTGAATATTGTCGCCAAAGATAAGGGAGACTGGAGTAGCCATTTCTGACTTATTAGTCGTCACCAGCCATTCATACACAACCCAAGGTGTTGCAGCACCCGAGGATCGAACCCTCGATCCGTTGATCAGAAGTTTAACGCTCTTAACATTGAGCGACGAGCTCCTTGTCTTGTCTTTGCCGGCAATATTCAGCTACATATTTACTATTAGACACTGTGCGAGACTGCTGGTAGGACTCGGGAGTGAGCCCCAAGACAGAACATAATGAAGGAGCTCCATTAGCGATTGTTAAACGTTCATCATCGAATGCATGTCAATATTCCCGATCTAAAGACAAGGAGCCCGTGGCTAAATGGTAAGAGCTTTGGACTTCTCTTTAACGGGTTCGATCCTCAGGTAGTGCACCACCTGGGGTTGGGTATGACTGGCTGACGATGGCTAATAAGCCAGAAATGGTCCCTGCAGTCTCCCTTGTCTGTGCCAGCAATATTAATCTGCCTATTCTACTACTAGCCTCTGTGCGACTGCTGGCGGGGCTCGAGAGTGAGCCTCAAGGCAGAATGGAACGAGTGAGTCCCGTTATCGATCAGTGAGCGTTCGTCAACGAATGCGAGATTTCTATATCGTAAAAATTCAAATATATTTTATAGAAGACAAAACTATAAATATTTTTTTTGCACTCATTTGTGTAGCAAATTACCTCTTCAAACTTTGTGCCCAAAACGGATACATTCAACTTCGAAAAAATTTCCAATCATTACTTTTTTAAGACGGTAAAATGCCCAATCAAACAGCATCGTAACTGTCCAATTGTGAATGTTCCTCATGAAATATATGACAATGCACCAATGCGACGTCAGATTGGGCCAAAATTATTCGTGAACTGGAAAAATTTAGAGCATTAATATACCTTTTGTTTAAGCCTAAACTTTGAAGGGTTAGTTACATTTATTGTAAAATATATTTAAATTGGTAATGGCCACAAATATTAATAGAAAAAAAATAATACAACTTAATTCGTTTTTGGTACTGAGGTTGGTTTTTGCAAGTGACTGAAAAGCAGCGCATTCAAAAGCCAGCATCCTTGCGTATCCAAAAACTTATGCGATTATGCCGCACGACGATCGGTCTTACAACCATACTTAAGAAATACTTTTGAATTGAAAACGCATTTCAGAATTTTATTTTTAATTTACTGAGAGCGGTCACTGACTGTACATAAAGACCAGGACAAGAAGGTGCCATCGAACTATAGACAACCGAACAGATACAATCTAGGGAGGAACTCGTCTGAGCGGAGAGCAGAAGCTCAAACATCCTTTATCAAGATGATTACTGGTAACGCAAGCCACCTTCAACTCTACCAAACATCTGCCAAAAGGTTGAAGCGAAGAGTTAAGCACAACATCGATCAACCCAAGATCGCCGAGCTTGAGCAGTCATCTTATATCCTGACCGATGTTCCACACTGAACGCTTAAAAATGGTGAGCCAAACAATCTATCCGAACCGTGGACAACATGACATCTTCGTCCCGGCGAGCTCTTTCTTTCCTCAAATAAGCTCCACAGAATCCACCTTCGAGCAGCTGAATAAGATACCCTTAGAGGATTTCTGCACTGTATTAGTCACCGATGTTTCAATTCAAAGCGTCTCCTGTCTGTAGAACGGAAATTCATTTACCAATTTAAGGGAGGCCCGAACAAAGTGCACCTAACACTCATGATTGACACCGCTTACAAGTACCATCGTTTTTACAAATAAGATTTGTCACAGTCCAAACTTGCATCGACAGTGTTCTCCAAAATACACGATTGGTGGACACGGGAGTACTTTAAATGCGCTGAGGTAGATATCGAGGAACTGTTTGCACGCACCTTCCCCCCGTTGCCTCGAGTCAATCACGCCCCAATTTTATTTCGGTCTCCAAACATTAACAAGGTTGTTTGAAATCAGTTGCAATGCCAAGCACAACCTTCTGTGTGCCCCGCGGCTAGATTCCTTGCAGTATGTGAGCTTACCTAATCATTTGGCATTTTCAAGGTTCTCCTCTCTCCGTCTTGTGTCGTTGAGTCGGCTGGAGGTAAAGGTCAACTCAGTGCAAATTATAGGGCTGGTTGTTTGCTGTTTTGACTTGTGAGGGACCTGAAATGTGCCCTTTCAGTGGTTAGGCGCATGAATACGGACGGTGCTGAGGATCATACCTTGAAAGCGCCTCCGGTGATAAATCGGAAAAAGATGCAGGTTTTATTAGCGGACTGATATGTTCCAAAGACTGGAAAAAGATCTTTGCTTTCGCAGGGTACTGAGAGCTAACGGAAAATGAGTTTTTGACTGCACATCCCAATGGTACGATTATCACCGTTACGTTCCAACGTGTGGATAAAGAAAAGCAATGCATTTTCCTGGAACAACACTTTTATTCTGCCAACCTGAGTAGCATGATGTCCAATGCGTTACAATTCGACCTATTGGTTCTACTCCAAACGGGTCTATTAGTAGGTTGTTCAGAAAATACTGGCCGATTTTTCCTCAGTTTTTGAATCTGAAAGGAAATGCTATTTTTGCAGTGCTTTATGCATGCTAAATAATTATCCTTATTCCTTAATAACTGTCCTATAATTCCTTTTCGAGTAAAATGTTGAAGCATTAAGTCCTTAATAACGAGATTGAAAAAAGAAAAGATGTCCTTTTTAGTAACGAGTTCAAACTCAGTCAATGTTTCCAAAAGAGCCACAAACAGAGCGTGGGGAGTAGGGTTCACAAGTGATCGAGCAGTAGGTAGGTGGCATCACAAATTCCGCAGTGGCAGCCAGATCCTCAAAGATGAAGAAAGTAAGGGATGGCTTTGCCCTCTTGCCAATTCAATTTTGAAATAAATTGTTCAAGCAAAGCCAGATCAACGCGTCAGAGAAGGGCTTTGGGCATTTGCTGTCTGTATTCTAGTGGTTTCTGACCCCCAGATGGTAAGGTGTATAAACTCGATAGATGTGTCTCACATGACTTTGGTGAAAATCAAAGAATTTGGTAGTTTGAAGTTTATTCAACGCACTCTCTGTGAAACGCTAATGATCAATTTCTTGATCTAATAGTAACGTGTGAGGAAAGGTCGATTCTTAATGAGAACAAAAAAAGATCAGGGAAATGGCTTGATGAGCACTCAGCACCCAAGCCGGAGCCGAAACGGAAGTTGCCTCAGCAGGAGATTATGCTGACAGTTTGCCGTCCATTACAGCTTTCTCGAGGCTAATAAGAGCATCGCAATAAAGATGTTCTGTAAGCATCTCGAAGAAAGGCATGTTTACTTGGGAAAAAATGAGCCCTAGTGAATAGAAGTGACCAATTCTGCTTCAAGAAAGCGCATGGTCACTTGTTGGCATGATGACACTGCAGAGACTCAATGACATGGGATATGAGACTGCACCAAAACCTCATATTGTCCGTATCCTTCACCCAAGGACTACTATGATTTAACACCAATAGACAATGTTTTAAGCAACAAAACTTCGAAGAACAAAACCAACTTGAAAGCTGAATTTAAAGACTTTTCAGCATTAAAGTTGGTGGATTTTTAGCGACGAGGTAAATGTGATCTTGTTCATTAATTTCAAAACTGCACAGATGTCCAGGGATTATACTTTGATAATTTTGAAATTCGAAGTGCAAATTTCTGCCAATAATTAATGTTTAGTTGTGAAATCTGCCAGTATTTTTCGAACAACCTAACGTATTCTGGTTTCTGGCGGGCTATTTATGGATTGTCCATTTCTTGCGTTATAACTCCCCTGAGCAAAACCGGGAATGTTCGACCGGCAAATAATTATGTTGCACGCGAGTGCAGATGTGCCAAGTTTGCTCGGTGGTGCACGTTGATTGGCTGGTTGAGTTCATGTGCACTCAAAAAGCCGAGTTGGCTACCAGCGCTGTGTGTGCTGGTTTTTCTTTGAATCTTAGGCCGTGACTCCATTCTCTTTCCATCCTTCAGCACATGCACAGCGAACCATCTTGACGTCTTGTCAGAAGCACCTTCTTCGTGCTGTTCATAAAACACCTGCCAGATTGAAAGGAATTAGCTCAAATAGTCGAATCTGTAGTCCCAGGAAATCTCAGCCGTGCTTTATAGTGCTAATTGAACCGAGGAAGCCACTGGTTGTGACTGCTGTTGGCCCCAGGGTGTAACAGAAAATGACTCAGTAGAAGGTCCTGAGATGATCGTGTGGAAATTTGTATAATCTAATATTTTTTCTTTATTATTTGTTTCATTATCTCAACCCATGGAACGTTAATCACTATTCTAAAATAGCATCGCTGTTGGAGAGTGCGGCGTAGGTGGGATTTTAAAGTATGGTATTAATTATTTTTAATATACATTACGTTAAATATTATTTTAACTGAAAAAGCAAACAACAAAATGAAAGAGGTACTCAGCCAAGGCTTTGACTTAGCATGAAAAACATGGGCATATCATCGACAATGTGAGATTAATTTATCGGAGTTTCCAGCCAAAAATAGTCTTATGTTATAAGCGTCCATTTGATTGCTAAGGGCTCTACGAGCTGATTGTAGCTATTACAATTACTTGGGATTTATATCTGATCAGAATTTTTTGTTTTGATTACCTAGGCTGTCTGGTTGTCAATTCTCTGTCATGATTGACAGGTTTCCCCATGGCATTTAATATTTGAAATCCCCAATTTTGATTTGTAATCAAAAGAGTTTTATTGAGATCTAATGCCCGATATAGAAGGTGATAAACGCGAGGCATATTGAATTTATGTATGATTCTTGAATAAGATACTGACCATAGTTCCTCTGCAAACTTTATGTTTAAGAGCACGGCCGAGCAACTTTTCTGAATTTTAAACAAATTTTTATAAAGTTAATTTGAAAAATTCCTCTTCTCTTCTGGTATCATGATTTGTGCAGTAAGTTAGAATAATGGGAAAAATTACAAAAAATGAAGCTAAACATTTATTCCCACAAATGATATAGTGGGTACGCAAACCAGCAAAAAATTATCGAAAGCTTCTTATACATCCTCAAGTAAACTATCTCGCAGAACCAAATGTGAAATTTTGACATTATTGGATCATAATTTTGTTGCGTAAATTGGTATGAAACAAATCGTTTAGGTTGTTTAAATAGCACACAATGCGCATGTTCTGGATTTTTCTAGAAAGTTTGAAGTTGAAGACTGTAATATTCAGTAAAAACCACAGTTTAAAACTTGAAAATTTCGTAGGCGTAATGTTTGTTTGGCACGTAAAATTAATTTTATCGTATTCTCGCCGTATACGCTCACATAAAATGGTGCATGCTGGCTAGGTATTCTCCAATGATAGCTTCTGTTGGTTCTACTTGCTAAATCATATTCATTCAAATATTTTTATTTATTATCACTAAAAGTATTTAGCTTTTACTTTAAAAAATTTTCAGGAATGCAGAGGCCAGACAAAATTAAAATTTGTTTAGAGTCCTCCTGGTGCACTTATCTAAATCTACGTGCTGCAAATTTTAAATCGTTTACTTTTTGTTTATAGATAATACCTTATGAATGACATCATGCAAGACTAGACGAAAAAATAAGGCGGAAATCATAATGGAATCCAACATTTTAATTTAAATGCCCAAATGGATTCCTCTTCAGACATTCGGATTCCAAATGTGAAAGCACAGTATTTCCTATGATAACTTCTTAGCTTATCATAAATACTGTAAAAGAGGACAAAATGTAAATACTACTCAAGTAACGTTTGTTAGAAGCAGGTACCAAGGAAAATTCTCGAGTGTTAATTACCGAGCACAAAATATGAATCACATATTAATCTTCCACAAACGGATTGCATTAGATAACTTTATCATCTTATTTTTTGGTGAACTACTTAAATTTTGAGGTAGCTAAATTAGGCAGCCAATGACATAATAGTGAAATATTTACTTCTTCCGACTAGGATTTCCATAATTGGCTGCACAGAAGAGCCCCTCGCCCGAAACTGACGGAATTCAGTTGCAACCTTGCTCAATTTCCAAAGAAAATAATGCACGGCTTGGAATAAATCCTTCGGTACAGACCTTCGCAGGCTCGCTTCCAAAGTAAATATGAATTTTGAGCTGAAATCCATCAGCTGCTTTGGTATAATCGTGTAATATTCTCAAGCTGTCAACAGACAGTCAGTCGTATAGAACAGCATAAGTATTTACCATAGTAACAGCATAGGTACTAGGTAAAAGCCCAAACACGCGTGGTTAACCCATCATGGGCCGCAGCTGCGGCTCGTCAGAGGGCCCCCCCCCGCCGTTTCCCCTGTGCTTTCTGCTAGATGAACCTTAGATAAGACTATAAGTATCATGTCGAGGTAAAGAAAATATTCTTCTTTAAAGAGTTGTTTTTGGAATTTTGAAAGTGATCTTATTATCTTCTGTGCCTATCACGGTTGGACAGGCTGACTGAACGCGATGGGTAATGCTACCTACTTCAGTGATGTTTATTATTGAAACTTTCACTCGCAGTTCTAGCGAAAAAAAAACATCGGCCTGGATAATACAGTCGAGAACCTAACTCATGCAAAGGCCAAAATTTGCGAAAGATTGATAAACCGTCTCCAATGCATTTACCGAAGCTTTCAAATAATAAGGAACAAACTTAAGCTAATTTAAATCTTACTGATAACATGAAAAGTATAATTACTTATTTAGAAATAGTAAATTTTAAAAAAATTGACAAATTCTGAAAACGTGTAAAATCACTGTAAATGCGATGAATTAATTTAAATTGCATTTTTCAGTTTAATAGCTTGAGCATACAATTCTGTGCATATTATAAGAACAATCCTTTCCCAAACTTTATTTTTTGGCCTTTCTGGTTTTGGATTAAAATTAGTTTCAGATCATTCTTTAAATACTGGTGAATATTTAACGATTATCAATGTATTCAATCGACTGAAAATAAACTAAGATCTTATTATAGGCGTTTATCAAAACCTTCAAAAGAATATTTTTCTTAAAAGGTTTTGCCTAAGTAGTGAGGTTTTGGATATTCTTTCTAATGCAGATGACTACTCGCGTTATGTTTGTACATTCACCCACACATGAAAATTCATGGCTGAATAAAATGAACACCCACAACGATTACGTCGCCTAATTTAAGGTGCCGATTAAGATACCTGAGATCAGTTAAAAACGTTTTATAATAAAATGTTTCCTTTAAAAATTGATTTACTTAGCGTTTTCACTGGCGAATGTATATGCCTTATTCTAAGGTTAAGTCAAGGCAGAAATGTTGAAGTTTGATCGGTTTTATGACTTTCCGGAAATAAAGGGATAAATTTACTGCTGAAAATAAAAGGACTCAATTTTCGCTTAATTTGGAGGTGTTTATAATGCATTTGCTTAATTTAATGCCCTGTTCTAAGGTTGCAAATACACAACAGGGTATCCAAAAATATACAATGATTTGGCGAAAATTGCTGATCTTCTGTCCATTATGTTTCTAAATGGAGTGTAGGGGTACTAGTTATGGGTAACACCACACAGATAGCATTTGGTCGTTCTATTTGTCTCGTACAGGTGGTGAATGCTCCTGTGGCCGCCTCTAACTGGTACCCAACTCTTACCTGTGGCCCCTCAAAGTAGGTTTCTTCCCAGCGGCCACACCCCGGGACACCGTCACGACCGGCGGGCTAAACAAGCTGACGGTCTCCGGTGTTGTGTGTGCCTCCACACTCGGTATGTCTGACTCACGAACTTCCCACCTCCCCCCTCTCAAAAAGTCCTACGGTGGGGGCAACAGTAACACCGTAGGCGACCCGGGCTAACTTGGGTCGTTCTCCTACTAAAAACAAAACCGTGACCCATATTGGAGTTTGGCAGTCGTCTGGGATGTCCGAGCAGCCCTATTTAGGGACAGCACTGGTTGCCTCCTCGCGGAGGAAGCGGTTAGAAAAGGTGCCGTAAACAAATGCTGGTTATCACGTCTTCTGCAGCCGGCTGCGGCTCGCAGATCGCAAAATAAGTGGTCGTAAAACTCAAAAAAACAACAATACCCCCGTCTTAATCCCCTTCGCCATACTCTCCAGGCTGCTTGGCTGAGTCCACTCACACTAGCAGCCTGAAATGTTCGTTCCCTTTTAGAAAATCCTAGAAGCAACCGGCCGGAACTGAGGACGCCACTAGTCGCTCGGGAACTGGTGCGCTCCAAGGTGGACATTGCTACTCTAAGCGAGACCAGATTCTCTGGGCATGGTCAGTTGGAGGAGGTGGGTGCCGGCTACACCTTCTTCTGGAGCGGCCGGCCAAAGGCAGAGTAACGCGACGCTGGTGTTGCTTTTGCCATCCGAAACGGCCTCGTGCGACGTCTGCCCTGTCTGCCGCAGGGTATCAATGATCGCCTGATGAGCCTCCGTCTACCTATTCTGGGAGACCAGTTCGCCAACATCATCAGTGCCTACGCTCCCCCAATGACGAGCTCTGATGCGGCGAAGGACAAATTCTACGAGGACCTGCACGCCCTGCTGGCGACTGTGTCGAATGTGGACAAGTTAATTGTCCTTGGTGACTTCAACGCCCGCGTCGGGACGGACCACGCTGCCTGGCAGGGAGTGCTGGGTCCCAACGGTCTCGGTAGCTGTAACGATAACGGCCTCCTTCTTCTGCGCACGTGTGCGGAACACCGTCTCCTGCTGACCAACACCTTCTTCCGCCTTCCGACGCGGGAGAAGGACACGTGGATGGACCCTCGGTCGTGGCGCTGGCATCTGCTGGACTATGTTCTCGTCCGGAGGCGAGATCGACAGGACGTGCTGGTAATCAAGGTGATCCGCGATGCCGATGGTTGGACAGATCACCGCCTCGTCATATCCAATATGAGGCTCCGACTGCAACGCCGGCGAAGGCCCCACGGTAAGAGGCCGCCATGTAAGGTAAATATAATTTTATTAAATTTGCCTGCTCACTGTTTTGATTTCAGCAACCAAATAAACGAGAACCTGGAGGACCTGCATGCTCCAGATGATAAGGCTACCGTGGAGACACAATGGTGTCAACTGCGAAATGTTATCCAGTCCACCGCCCTTGAAGTCCTCAGACGCGCACGCCGTCAACACCAGGACTGGTCTTACGACAATGACGCTGACACCAGCAACTTACTCGCGGAGAAGAATGGACTACACAAAGCCTACATGGACCTTCGGACTGACGCCACCAAAGCAGCCTTCTTCAGATGCCGGCGCCTTGTACAGCAACGGCTGCGGAAGATGCAGGACGCCCGGATGATTCAAAAGGCGGACGAAATCCAGGAGTATGCGGACCGCAATGAAATGAAAAACTTCTTCAAAGCCATCAAGGCCATCTACGGGCCGTGTATCAAGGGGTCCGCACCACGGCTCAGCTGTGACGGCACAACACTGCTGACAGAGAAATCGCAAATTCTAAAGCGCTGGGCCGAGCACTTCAGAAGTGTCATTAATTGCTCTTCAGCCATCTCCGATACTGCCATTGACGGGCTCCCTCAAGTGGACACGAACAATGACCTGGATCTGCCGCCTTCCCTACCAGAAACCATCCGGGCCGTGCAGCAGATTTCCAGCGGTAAAGCACCGGGATCCGGCGCAATACCACTGGACGTCTACAAGCACGGTTGGCCCCGGCTGATGACAGAACTCACAACACTCTTCCAGGACATGTGGCGCCAAGGACAAGTTCCTCAGGATTTCAAAGACGCAACCATCGTCCATCTCAACAAACGGAAGGGGAACCGGCAACTCTGTGATAATCACAGAGGCATCTCGTTGCTCAACATCACCGGGAAGATCTTCGCCCGTATCCTTCTCAATCGTCTTAACGGTCACCTAGAGCAGGGCCTGCTCCCGGAAAGCCAATGTGGCTTCCGGCGAAACCGTGGAACAACCGATATGATCTTTGCCACCCGCCAGCTACAAGAAAAGTGGCAGGAGATGCGAACCCACCTATACACTACCTTCGTGGATCTACCGAAAGCCTTTTACACTGTGAATCGTGACGGACTGTGGAAAGTCATGCAGAAATTTGGCTGTCCTGAGCGGTTCACGCACATGGTGCGTCAGCTTCGTGACGGGATGTCGGCACGCGTCATTGAAAACGGGACGGTATCCGAAGCATTCGCATTGACCAACGGAGTGAATTATGTCTGCGTATTGTCTCCCACCCTGTTCAGTCTCATGTTCTCAGCTATGCTGATGGACGCCTACCCTGATGAGCAGCCTGGTATCGGCATCGCCTACAGAACTGACGGGCACCTTCTCAACAGTCGGCGTAAGCAGGCTTCAACGCACATGTCTACGAGTACAGTCAATGACTCGCTGTTCGCAGACGACTGTGCCTTAACACATTGCGGAGGACGACATGCAAAGGAGAATGGAGCTCTTCGCCGCAGGCTTCGCCGATTTTGGATTAACAATCAATACAGCCAAAAACGGCCGGCTGCAGGCCTCCGTGTGGAATCGCCACGGTATTCACCTGATCACCAAACTGATTATATACAAGGCCATCGTCTTGACGACACTCCTTTACGGAGCGGAAACCTGGACCATCTACTCGGACCAAGCCAGGAAGCTGAATCACATTCATCTCAGCTGCCTCCGCAGAATAATGAAGTTGAGATGGCAAGACAGGATCCCAGACACAGAGATCCTGGAGCGGACAGTAGTCCTCAGCATCCACGCCATGCTGAGGCTAGTGCAACTGTGATGGAGCGGCCACCTGGTAAGAATGGACGACGAGCGACTACCCAAATGACTTTACTACGGAGATGTCACTACGGGTTCTCGCCGGCAGGAAGGTCAAAAACGACGCTACAAGGACACTTTGAAAAAAAACGCTGAAGCAACTGCAAATCACCCCGGCGACCTGGAAGGACCTCGCCCTGGATAAACCCGGCATGGAGAAGCTCCGTGAAGACTGGTTCAGCGATCTATGAGGCCAACCGGATCGCCGCCGTCAAGGCCAAAAGAGCGGCACGAAAGTCAGTAGCGCCCCGGACCAACATCGTCGATGCCCAGGCCCTGCCAACATGCCCGCGCTGTCAACGCATCTTCCGCGCGAGAATCCACCTAGTTGGACATATTCGGACGCAATGCACCAACAATCCGACAATTCCAATTTCTATGTCAAATTCTGCCAACCCTCCTTTGGACTCCGCCACCCTCACCCCTGGCATCAATTCCATTAGTCGCACCATCATCGAGACCACATCCCAATACGCATCACCTGTTACTCACACCACCGCCTTCACTACCACCACCATCCGCAATGGGGACTCTCTCCTAAACTGCTCTCAATGTGACCGCACATTCACCACACGCATCGGCCTGGTCGGTCACTTGCGAATACATCGTACAGAGATCGGTGAGCCAGTGCTTGGAGCACCATCACACAACAGAGATCGTCGCCTCCACTGCCCTCACTGTCCTCGCGCATTCACTAATCGCATGGGCCTATTCGGTCACATGCGCATCCATGGCAGCAGAATTCACCGCTCTGCCAACAAAACCGATAAATCCTGCACACCCGCCGCTCCTGACATTCTTAGCGCCCCTGCCGCCCCCACTACCATGAATGACATCCCCCAGCCTCTACCGATTTCTCCTGCTCACACTGCGCCCACAACATCAACTCAAGCATCGGCCTGGTCTGTCACCTGCGAATCCATCGCACGGAGGCTGGTGAACCAGTGCCTGGGTCTCCGACATACAGTCGCCACGCCCGCCTTCACTGCCCTCACTGCTCCCGCACATTTACACACCGCATGGGCCTATTAGGGCACATGCGCCTCCACGACAACCTGCGGTAAACCACCGGAGGCTAAGCCACGTCAGCGCACACCATCTACACTAATACATACACAACACCCGCATAATCATCATAATGTGCCTGATAAAATCATGGTTTCCTAGAAACCGTGGCTTGGTAGGCTGCCAATCTGACGCTTCCACCAGACCACGCCGTCGGCTCAGTGTATGTGCTGTGTGTGGCGAGTGGCTGACCAGTGGACTGGGAGTCAGGTTGCGATGGCTCCTCTATATCCCCTGATTTAGTGAACCCTGGTGTGTGCGTTATGGGGGCCAGGTCGTGCTGTGGCGCGCGAAGACGGTTACGCCGATCCGTCAGCCATTGCGCCCACTCCCACATTAGGCAGCTGACCGGCTCGGACAGTGTCTGATGGTGGGGGTTGGGGAGAGAGTGAGGTCGACAGCTCAGCGCATTTTCCTCCCTATTAACATTCTGACGCACTTGAAACTATCACGGTGCGCTAAAAGCCGTGGCTTGGAAGGTTGCCAACTGACGGGATAACTTGGACCGCGTGGTCAGCCCAATGTGTGTTTTGTGTGGAGTGGCTGACTGGCGGACTGAGTCAGGCTGTAATGGCACCTTCTTAATGCGGCTTTTATGGCACACCCACTCCGTGGGATCCGAGTCAGATGTGGTGGTACACCCAGGGGCGGCTCCGGCCGCGCCAGCCACCTGCGCCCTCTCCCATCTCCGGTCTTCTTAACTCTGTCTTGACACCGGGCTCAGGTGTGGGAGGAGGAGAGAATGCAGTAGCTGCAGCGCAAGGCTTCTATCACTTAAAACTAATTAACGCGCAAATCATCGTCCCTGCACCACCTTGTGTGGAGCATACGGTGGACCTCGTCGAAATCAACGGTCGAAATGTCATGTAAATGCCAGCCCCATTTAATTGGCTGGTGATCGCTGCATGTAAGGTAGACAGTAGAATTTCCGTGACACTGTTTCTCCATTAGAGTCGTCGCTTTGTGGTTGTCTCTGGCGTCTGAAACAGTGTTGCACAAAGGAGACCGGGTATCCATTAAGTCAGAATAAGCGATACAAGTAAGCAATTTCCTTCTTAAGAAGGTCGTCACTGCTACAGTAGCGAAAAGCCCGGTGAAAAAGCGTTCGGATGCAACTCCCTTTTGTGGTTCGCTGGATAGATGCTGTCATAGTTAAGTATGCTGTCAGCATTTGAGCCTTTGCGGTGCACGCTCGTCATCAGGTCACCATTCTCAAGTTTTCGAATATTCACGTCAAGAATCGGGAAGATATTTCTCGTTGCCTCTTCGTGAGTAAATAGGATAGCTGGGAAAATATGATTCAGACTCTGATGCAGCTGCCCAACCTCGCAGGTTTTCATGATAGCAAAGGTATCATCTACATATACGAGCCAAAATTGTTGCTTGAAAGTTCGCATAACATCCTCCTCTAATTGTTGCAATCCGAGTTCCGCGAGGAGTCGTGATATCGGCAAGCCCATTGGAATGCCTTTAATCTGTTGATAATATTTCCCATTGAATTGAAAATGGTTTTTCAAACCGAGTTTATGCACATCTAGAACGTGTTGCAATGGCATATCGACAGGATTGTCTAGTTGGCGTCGAGCTACACTCTCAATTGCCAGGTCATGCGGTATTGGGGAAAATAAGGCAACTACGTCAAAGGATAGCATGTATTCATCAGGACTAACGTTGACGCCTTGGATCTTCTGAAGGAAGGCCTGGAAAGTTTTGACGCTTGATTGCGATCCATCAGTCAGATGCTTCAAGTACCTGTATAACCATTTGGCAAGGTTGTACGTGGGCGATCCAATGAGTAATACTACGAATCTCAGTGGTGCTTCTGATTTGAGCACCTTTGGAAGGCCATACGCATGTGCGATACGGGGGTCACTGAGAATTATAAATTTGGAATCATCAGGACTTATGAGCTTCAGTCGGGTGAGCTCAATCCCTTTCTGCTTCAGGGCTGCGGCCTGATTTTTTGTTGGGTCTGCAGCAAGTGGTGTGTAGGCGTCTTGGTCGTTGAAGATTTGATGAGCTTTGTTGATGTAATCAATCATTTCCATAATGACAGTCGCGCCACCTTTGTCAGCCGGCACAATAACTATGATATCATCAGTCTTCAAAGACCAAAATCCTTTTTCTTCGTCGATCGATAACACTTGGCGGTGTTTCCTTTGCCGAAAGAGCCCAGTGGCGCAGCTGTGTATGTCTACGCGCGTGTCTTCAGAGACAGCAGAGGTCAGTAGGAAAGATTCGAGTCTCACGAGAAAGTTTGTAGGTGCGGCATCGGTATGGCTGAATTTTGTTCCTTTAGATAGTAGGCTAACTTCAGCGGGTGTGAGACTCATTTTCGAGAGGTTAATGACGCTCGTAGACATGTTGTTCTCGATGGTAAGACGGAGAACGGATTGTAGCTTCATCTGAAGTTCGATCCGTTTCTTTATCCTGGTGTCTTTGGTGGTGGTAGTTATTCGTTGTTGCACATCACCAAGTAAACCTTCAGGAAAAAAGAGAAAGCACCGGCTTCTAAGATCGGATATTGTTGCTTCGAATCTGTCAAGACGATGGTGGACATCTGCTATAATGGCTCTCAGGACCTGAAATCCATACAGCCAAGCAGGCACGAGAATTACTCCAAGCTTGGCACTCCAACACAAACAGCATCAACTGCCACGTCGATCTGGATGCACTTACGAAGGTCTATGTGCATGGCTCACTGAGTCGCGTCGACCTTAACCTTACAATAATTTATCCATGTTTGACCAAGTGGAAATCCACGGACGTGGTATCCTTAACCCTTCCCCTCCCCACGGACGCGTGAACCACAATCGGGACTTAAACACCTCACCTTCAGATGTCCACCATCGTCTTGACAGATTCGAAGCAACAATATCCGATCTTAGAAGCCGGTGCTTTCTCTTTTTTCCTGAAGGTGTACTTGGTGATGTGCAACAACGAATAACTACCACCACCAAAGACACCAGGATAAAGAAACGGATCGAACTTCAGATGAAGCTACAATCCGTTCTCCGTCTTACCATCGAGAAAAACCTGTCTACGAGAGTCATTAACCTCTCGAAAACGAGTCTCACACCCGCTGAAGTTAGCCTACTATCTAAAGGAACAAAATTCAGCCATACCAGATGCCGCACCTACAAACTTTCTCGTGAGCAAAACCAACAAAAAAGCAGGCCGCAGCCCTGAAGCAGAAAGTGAATGAGCTCACCCGACTGAAGCTCATAAGTCCTGATGATTCCAAATGTATGATTCTCAGTGACCCCCGTATCGCACATGCGTATGGCCTTCCAAAGGTGCTCAAATCAGAAGCACCACTGAGATTCGTAGTATTACTCATTGGATCGCCCACGTACAACCTTGCCAAATGGTTATACAGGTACTTGAAGCATCTGACTGATGGATCGCAATCTAGCGTCAAAACTTTCCAGGCCTTCCTTCAGAAGATCCAAGGCGTCAACGTAAGTCCTGATGAATACATGCTATCCTTTGACGTAGTTGCCTTATTTTCCCCAATACCGCATGACCTGGCAATTGAGAGTGTAGCTCGACGCCAACTAGACAATCCTGTCGATATGCCATTGCAACACGTTCTAGATGTGCATAAACTCGGTTTGAAAAACCATTTTCAATTCAATGGGAAATATTATCAACAGATTAAAGGCATTCCAATGGGCTTGCCGATATCACGACTCCTCGCGGAACTCGGATTGCAACAATTAGAGGAGGATGTTATGCGAACTTTCAAGCAACAATTTTGGCTCGTATATGTAGATGATACCTTTGCTATCATGAAAACCTGCGAGGTTGGGCAGCTGCATCAGAGTCTGAATCATATTTTCCCAGCTATCCTATTTACTCACGAAGAGGCAACGAGAAATATCTTCCCGATTCTTGACGTGAGTATTCGAAAACTGGAGAATGGTGACCTGATGACGAGCGTGCACCGCAAAGGCTCAAATGCTGACAGCATACTTAACTATGACAGCAACCATCCAGCGAACCACAAAAGGGAGTTGCATCCGAACGCTTTTTCCCCGGGCTTTTCGCTACTGTAGCAGTGACGACCTTCTTAAGATGGAACTTGCTTACTTTTATTGCTTATTCTGACTTAATGGATACCTGGTCACCTTTGTGTAAAACTGTCTCAGACGCCAGAGACAACCACAAAGCGTCGAGTCTAATGGAGAAACAGCGTCTCGGAAATTCTACTGTCTACTATACATGCAGGGAATTTCCGAAGTGATTGTCAGACAATTATATTGGTTTGGCATCTCCATCGCCCACAAGCCGGCGTCCTCTCTGAGCGCGGCACTATCGCGTAAATTTTCAGCATGGGTTCTCCGGGTGATCGTCAGACGCAGTCGGGTAGCAAGTGTGACAAAAACAGTTAACATCGTAACTGCGTGATAAAAATAAATAATGGCGTGGCGTTTGCGCCATTGAGCGGCCGCCGTGTGTATCAGCCTGTCCTGATTGGTTCTCGTTTCGTCGATTGCTCCTTGAGATTTCTGTACGCCACATCAACCACGATATGCCTGTTGCTACATGACTCATCTGAGTGCATCGCCTCCAGGAACTCTCGACCTTTCTTGAAGGGACAGGCGGTGCCAATCCGAGTTTTATCCCAAGCGAATGTGTGCCCGGTGTCTACGTTATGCATAGCTACTTGGGACAGATGGTCCCTCCTCTTTACTGCCAAATGATGTTCATAGATGCGTGTAGAGGTGGATTGTCCTGTCTGACCACAATACATGGCACCACATTCTTCACACGGATCTTTTAGAAGACTTCTTACGTGTCCAAATAGTTAAAAAATAGGGTAAACAAGCTGGGTATGCGAGGTAGTTGTCGGTTTGTGCATCACACGAAACAGTTAGGCCTACTGAAATTTAGAAATTACAGTATCACACTGCTAAGAGGTGTATATGAAATGTGTTTGTCTCGAAATGGAGCAAAGGCAAAAAATAAATAATTAACTTACCCTCCTAACTTAACTTAAGCCTCCTAAGGCTTTTAAAAATCGGAGATATGCATCAACAATCACCGGGAATCATTTGTAAGCAGACTTATTCACAAGGGAATGCCGAAAGCTTTATGACATTTCTTTTTATCCGTGTTTGCAGTCCATTATTTGGCTACTCGACTTTTGCTATTTTAACAAATATATTACTGAAATGCGCCGTTATTTAAATCATTTAACGGACCCGTAAGAATAAAACTACTTAACATGCTTTATGGTGGTTCACTAGGAAGATTACTTGTGTGCGACAGAATTTTTTAATTATTGATAAAAAATATAAGTAAATGGCCCATTCTGCCCCATGATAGGCTGCAGTAGGTAAAAAAAGGATTCGTTAAATTAGTTTAAAGTACGTTTTTTACTTTTTCTGAGAATCTGTACAGCGTAAGCTCTCTCAACCCACTCTACCAATCAAATTATCGTAAGGTTACCTTCTCCATGTGCCAATTAATAGACCATGCTGGTTAAGTGACCAATTGACCTGCGACTTGAGTGCGTTCACCTTCGTAATCAATAAAAGCCCTGAGCTGTCGCAGGAGCATAGTTGCACGTCCTTTTCAGCCAGAAAAGTTTTTTATCCTTTCTCACCAGAGACCACAACATGCCCAAAAAAGGACAGAAGATTATTTTCACCAGCTTAGGTGCCATGTTGCTCAACCATCGTTGTGAGGGCATCAACTACGTCACTCTGGATGAAATCTCGAAATTATTCAAGAGTGCTGTCGGACAGAAGGAGCAGCAAACTGCGTTCATATTCAAAGGCTTCGCGGACTGCCTCACACTTCATCGCAGTGGCAACGAAAAACCCGTCATCAAGTTGCCCTACGATGGAGTAGTTCAACTGAAGCGGGATGATGCCATAGCGGGTTTGATTTTTCTGCAGTACACTAAGAAAGACAAGTCCAGCCTCTTCGTTCTCATGCTTTCTGACCCCTCTACGGTAACAGCTCTGGAAGAGTTGATTCACAATAAGAACAAATCAGCCATCTTGTGGAGTCAAACGTATGAGGACTAGGAGACAGGACCATTTCTTGTGGTGACTTTTTTTGACGTTTTAAGTTCTTCTGACCCAGTGAGCATTTACATCACCTTCGGATCAATCGTATGCTCGGTTCAGAACCTAATCCAAGCAATTATTCAAAAAAGCTCAGACTTTTGTCCGAGCTGAACTAGCACCGTGCCTTTTCCCAGGCGTAGCGCTCCCATGTCTTTACTTTTTTTACCACATTCATACGGTTTAAGTTGTCACCTTGCAAGCGTGACAGTTTTTTGGTTCATAACTATCCAATATATCCTTATTTATAATCGAAATTCTATTATTTATAGTAGTCTTCTGTTCTCGCTTTTGGTTTGAAAAAAATAAGCATTTTATGTACTCTACGAAGATATGACCCCGATAGACCGACGAGGCAAGTAGATATAACCGCGATGGTGGTGTGGCGTGTGAACTTCACCGGGTAGTGGACAGAACTAATGCACAACTCCGGACAAACAGCCTAGTTCCAAAATCTACATGTAGCATTCTAGTTGGCTAGTCTTGCGCCATGGGCTCAACACTTGTAGTAAGCAGTTTAATGGCGATATAAAAGAAATTATAGCGAAGGGATATGTTAGATAGATTAAACTTCATAAGTGGTTTTATAAACATCATTCCTGAGATTGCGGGTGAGCAATTTTAAGCACGATCGATGATGTAGTTGGTAGGTCAGGCTTATCGATCGCACCGGCCTGCATTAGAGGTTGAGAAAACCGGCTAGCTCTTGTACACCTGCATATTGGCCGAGGCATCTGTTGAAATAAGGTCGGTTTGGACTGTATAGTATGCGACCTAACAGATGAAATATACCTAAATCAATTTAAAATCACTAGTTAATCTGAAACAATTTCGAATGCATCTACAAAATGCCTTGAAAATAATGGACGACATAAAAGCAAATAAAAACGCAAAATAAGTATTAGGAATATTATTTCCTTGGTTAGGAAAACAGTTTTCTATAAGAAAAGCGAAAACTCGTGTCACTTGATCTGATGCAACTTTTAGCAGCATAAAATATTTTCTCTTACAAATAACTGACAAAATAAAATGGTATAGACACAGGAATTTTCAAAAAATTATTTCCTACGCATATGTTCATTAAATACTCTCCAACAATTACTGCTATATGAATTTTCGTACAAAGTCAACTTCGTGTATTCCCCGAGAGGCTTAATCCGTTTCACTGCGCTAATAGAAACATCAGTGTAGAAAGTTTTGTTTAGTAAAACTGTCCAGGTTCAATTTCTTTCCTGTAAATTTAAAGCAAACTAACATGGGCAAACAAAGTTTGGAAGAGCTATGAACGCTGGAACTTTTCCGAATGTAGTGCCACATCGAGTTTCGCCCAAATTTACCAAGATTTCGACTGAAAGCATTAATGCAAAATCTATTCTGCATGCAAAATGGACATTATTTGTAATGGTCTGAACGAATAAACAAAACACACAACGGTTTAAATCCCTGAAATTTATAATCTCCATGTTTTATCCTCACTCATCACGAGCTAGGTCACATACTGCATACAAACTTGAGCAACTTGAGACTCCTTAATCTGTAATGAAATCTGCCCTCATTGGTTGGCTATCAGTTTTTGGAGAATTTACTCAGCAGGCAGTACCAATGCATAATTTATGAACATTCAGACACCCAGGTTTTCACAACAAATAGTTTACGTTGGGAAACAAGCAACAAAGGACACCTTGGTAAGGATAGCTTATGTGGCCCCTTGAACGGGATATTGGCACAAGAACTGTTTGCAGTACATGGGGCTTTTCATCGAATTCCAGATAAATCAGTGTTAGGTTTAAGTTTAGGGTTTGGGTTAAGTTTAAAGTTAAAGTTATGCTAAGAGTTAGGTTTAGCGTTTAGGCTAGGGTTACTGTTGACTGAAGTGTTAAGATTATAACTACGGTATGATTTATTTTAGACCTAGTGGTAGGTTAGGAACACTAGAATATTGACCCTTTCCTAATTCATGCACAATATTACCTGTATTAAATGGGTTGGGCATTCCCCGTCCTATGTCCAGTTTAGGGGAATCATATAGATCATCCTTATGGACATCTTTTTCATTGTTCCACATGTTTTTAACATTTTGATTTTCCGCCATATGTCGTCTTCAGTACAGTAAGGCCATATGTGCACGTTAACACAGATTCAAGTAGAGCGATACTCGCTTGGTTACTCAGATTACCGAATAACTAGGATTTAAAATGAAATTGGACTAAGCAAACTCGCTGTAAAGCCATTGAAATTTTCAGGAGAGAGAAAACCTTAGCTTCATTTAACAGTCAAGTGTACGCAAAAAGCATGCAGTATTTTGCGTCGTTTACATGCTCATCAAAAACACCCACTATATTGTTTTTGTGATAAGACATGGGTGTGGAAAGCCTCACGTAATATAGGTGGCTACGGTTATGAGCAGGGTAGAGTTGAACTTCATGGCACGGTTATGGTTAGAACACGGGATGATGTACTAGGACTTGAATTACGTGTGAGATTTGGGAAATTTTTATTCCCGTGTCTTGCCTCGCTATTTTTAAGACACCTCTATATTCAAAAACTGGCACATCATTTTTTTTATTACAGTATTTTACAGGCACAAGTTTAATCTTGTGAGGTATTATCCATACCATAATTTATGACTTGTTCGCCATAACCGAACAGTCAAATTGCATGCAAAGATCGGCTGGAAATTTAACTTGAGAACAAAGAGTTTAAAATAGATTGCAGTCTGTGACTTCTGTTTTTTTCGTTTTCGTGTGAAATGTGCTTTTTATAATTAAAGAGATCAATGTTCAAACAAGAATTGCAAAAATATGCGCGAGCCTGGTTTGTAAAAAGATGAACCGCGATGGGGATAGCCCAGTTATCGCATACCTGTTGGCTCAGGGTTACGAGTTCTACGCTAGGACAGAGTGCCAGATAACCCGCGGAGAGTCGGTTAGGTAACGAAAAACGAGATCAATAGCCAGTACCCAGTCGTCGTGGGAGAAAAAATGAGACAGAAACCGATCTTCTCGTGCGTTAAGCGCTATAGTTACTAACCTGGCGTCATCCTACGTCTAATGCTTGTTACAGTCATGCCTAGTGATGGTTGAGGGCTTATGCGGGCTCCACGCTGCCCAAGAAACTCACATCATGAATCAGTGCGATGCTCGTCATAGCGCAACAACAGTCTAGCCCGACGAGGGTCACATCATAGCAGTCGGCTACGTAGTCAAACGGATATTGGCACACATACTCTAAAAGCGGGTTAAGATGCACTGTGCATCGTACTAGCCGCTGAAAATGATCAGTCCAATAATACCCAAGACGTTTTCAAACCCAAAGGTCAGCCAGGAGCGTTTATTGGGAAAAGCAAGATGTGCATAAGTGGCAGAACTGCGGAAAAATGTGAGCGAAGTTCTCGGTGTAAGATTCCCAACAGGAGAGGCGTCGTCGACAGCTTAGCCACTCGTAATAGGGGTTCGCCCACAGGGTGGCGTCAACGCTCTCACGCAGATTATGCACCCAAGCGCCCGGTTCATAATCGAACCAATAAGCTGCCGTTTGTTGACTTGAAGAGAAGTGTAAACACGCGTTAAAAAACGGCCGATAGCTGGCGACACGGATGCCTAAACACAAGGCTAGTGGTAGGTTTGTTAGGTGCTGGAATATGCCATTCAAGTAGGACAACATTGCAGCCTCTACAGAATCGAAGCTGTGAATCAGGAGGCTGACCCCAATTGCAAGATGCGTAGCAGACAACCGTCGCAGGGGTCTGCCTACAGAAGACGTGAAGCCGTGCAAGAGTCTGAAAAAGAACAGACAATAACTCGCAACCTCTGGTCTGCCAGCTGTAAACGCAGAAAATGAAAACAGGTGAAAGTTGTATTTGATAAAGTGTGTTCACCCTACAGCCCTCACAGCTGGCACTTTATACGCCAGTCTAATTGATATAAATCAAAATGAAAAGGTAACGCTTGCCAACTCCCTGTAGACAACATTTCCTAACGAAGTCTCAGGGTGGATGGAATGTGCGACCCGCATGCCTCGTAATGGGAGTCTGTGCAAAGGGTATTTCGTGACTGTAGCTGTCAAGGGTGCAAGATTGACGTTGGCAGTTCGACCGTCGATTTCGACGAGGTCCACCGTATGCTCCACACCACGTTGTGCAGGGACGGTGACTTGCGCGTGAATTAGTTTAAAGTGATAGTAGCCTTGCGCTGCAGCTACCGCAATCTCTCCTCCTCCCCCACCTGAGCCCGGTGTCAAGACAGAGTCAAGAAGACCGGAGATGGGAGAGGGCGCAGGTGGCTGGCGCGAACGGAGACGCCCCTGGGTGTACCACCACACCTGGCTCGGATCCCACAGAGTGGGAGTGCCATAAAAACCACATTAAGTAGGAGCCATTGCAGCCTGACTCTCAGTCTGCCAGTCAGCCACTCCACACAAAACACACATTGGGTTGACCACGAGGTTCGAGTTATCCCGTCAGTTGGCAACCTTCCAAGCCATGGCTTTTAGCGCACCGTGATAGTTTCAAGCGCGTCAGATTGTTTATAGTGAGGAACATGCGCTGAGCTGTCGACCTCACTCTCACCCCAACCCCCAATATCAGACACTGTCCGAGCCGGTCAGTTGCCTGATGTGGGAGTGGGCACATTGGCTGACGGATCGGCGTAACCGTCTTCGCGCGCCACAGCACGACCTGGCCCCCATAACGCACACACCAGGATTCACAAACTCAGGGGATATGGAGCAGCCATCGCCGTCTGACTCCCAGTCCACTGGTCAGCCACTCGACACACACGGCACATACACTGGGCCGACGGCGTGGTCTGGTGTAAGCGTCAGATTGGCAGCCTTCTAGGCCACATTTTTTGGGAAACCGCGATTTTATCAGGTACATTATGATGATTGCCGCTCCTTTGGCCTTGGCGGTGGCGATCCGGTTGGCCTCATAGATTGCTGAACCAGTCTTCACTGATCTTCTCCATGCCGGTCTATCCAGGCGAGGTCCTTCCAGGTCGCCGGGTTGATTTGCAGTTGCTTTAGCGATTTCTTCAAAGTGTCCTTGTAGCGTCGTTTATGACCTCCCCTGCCGGTGAGAACCCGTAGCGACATCTCCGTAGAAAAGTCGTTTGGGTAGTCGCTCGTCGTCCATTCTTACCAGATGGCCGCTCCATCGCAGTTGCACTAGCCTCAGCATGGCATGGATGCTGAGGATTCCGGTCCGCTCCAGGACTGCCGTGTCCGGGATCCTGTCTTGCCATCTCAGCTTCAGTATTCTGCGGAGGCAGCTGAGATGAAAGTGATTCAGATTCCTGGCTTGGTTCGAGTAGACGGTCCAGGTTTCCGCTCCGTAAAGGAGTGTCGTCAAGACGACGGCCTTGTACATCTTCGGTTTGGTGTTTAGATGAATACCGTGGCGATTCCACACGGAGGCCTGCAGCCGGCCGAAGGCCTGACTAGCTTTGGAGATCCGTTGCGCAACCTCGTCATCGATTCTCGTGTTGCGCGACATCGTGCTTCCTAGATAAGTGAAGGTTTCCACGTTTTTGAGTTGAGCACAGTTGACATTGATTCGAGGAGCATTGTATTCCGCGCTGGGTGGTGGCTTGTGCATGACAACCGTTTTGGCTGTACTGATTGTTAATCCAAAATCGGCGCAGCCTTCTGCGAAGAGGTCCATGCTCCTTTGCATGTCCTCCTCCGTCACGGTGTTAAGGGCGCAGTCGTTCGCGAAGAGCAAGTCATGGACTGTAGTCGTAGACACGCGCGTTGGAGCCTGCATACGCCGACTGTTGAGAAGGTGCCCGTCAGTTCTGTAGGCGATGCGGATACCAGGCTGCTCATCACGGTAGGCGTCCATCAGCATAGCCGAGAACATGAGACTGAAGAGGGTGGGGGCCAGTACGCAGCCCTGCTTCACTCCGTTGGTCACTGCGAATGCTTCGGATAGCGTCCCGTTGTCAGTGACGCGCGCCGTCATCCCGCCATGAAGCTGACGCGCCATGTGCGTGAACCGCTCAGGACAACCAAATTTCTGCATGACTTTCCACAGTCCGTCACGATTCACCGTGTCAAAGGCTTTCGTTAGATCCACGAAGGTAGTGTATAGGTGAGTTCGCATCTCCTGACACTTCTCTTGTAGGTGGCGGGCGGCAAAGATCATATCGGTTGTTCCGCGGTGTCGGCGGAAGCCAAATTGGCTTTCCGGGAGCAGGCCCTGCTCTAGATGACCGTTAAGACGATTGAGAAGGATATGGACGAAGATCTTCCCGGCGATGTTGAGCAACGAGATGCCTCTGTGATTATCACAGAGTTGCCGGTTCCCCTTCCGTTTGTAGAGATGGACGATGGTCGCGTCTTTGAAATCCTGAGAACTTGTCCTTGGCGCCACATCTCCTGAGAGAGTGTTGTGAGTTCTGCCATCAGCCGGGGCCCACCGTGCTTGTAGACTTTCGGTGGGATTGTGTCGGATCCCAGTGCTTTACCACTGGAAATCTACTGCACGGCCCGGATGGTTTCTGGTAGAGAAGGCGGCAGATCCAGGTCATTGTTCGTGTCCACTTGAGGGAGCCGTTCAATGGCAGCAACGGAGATGACTGATGAGCAATAAAGGACATTTCTGAAGTGCTCGGCACAGCGCTTCGGGAATTTGCGATTTCTCTGTCAGCAGTGTTGTGCCGTCAGAGCTGAGCAGCGGTGCGGACTCCTTGATACACGGGCCGTAGATGGCCTTGATGGCTTTGAAAAAGTTTTTCATTTCATTGCGGTCCGCATACCCCTGGATTTCCTCAGCCTTTCGGATCATCCAGGCATCCTGCATCTCCCACAACCGTTGTTGTACAAGGCGCCGGCATCTGAAAAGTCTGCTTTGGTGGCGTCAGTCCGAAGGTCCATGTAGGCTTTGTGTAGTCTATTCTTCTCCGCGAGTAAGTTGCTGATGTCGGCGTCATTGTCGTCAAACCAGTCTTGCTGTCAACGGTGTGCGCGTCCGAGGACATCGAGGGCGGTGGACTGGATGGCATTACGCAGTTGACACCATCGTGTTTCCACGGTAGCGTTATCATCTGGAGCATGCAGGTCCTCCAGTTTCTCGGTTATTTGGCTGCTGAAATCAAAACAGTGAGCAAGCAAATTTAATAAAATAGTATTTAACTTACATGGCGGCCTCTTTCCTTGGGGCCTTCGTCGGGGTTGCAGTCGGAGCCTCATCTGGGAGATGACGAGGCGGTGATCTGTCCAACCATCGGCATCGCGGATCGCCTTGGTTACCAGCACGTCCTGTCGATCTCGCCTCCGGCAAGAACATAATCCAGCAGATGCCAGCGTCGCGACCGAGGGTGCATCCACGTGGCCTTCTCCCGCGTCGGAAGATGGTGTTGGACAGCAGAGACGGTGTTCCGCACACGTGCGCAGAAGAAGGAGGCCGTTATCGTTGCAGCTACCGAGACCGTGGGGACCCAGCACTCCCTGCCAGGCAGCGTGGTCCGTCCCGACGCGGGCATTGAAGTCACCAAGGACAATTAATTTGTCCTCTTTCGGCACAGTCGCCAGCAAGGCGTGCAGGTCCTCGTAGAATTTGTCCTTCGCCGCATCAGAGCTCGTCATTGGGGAAGCGTAGGCGCTGATGATGGTGGCGAACTGGTCTCCCCGAAGAGGCAGGCGGAGGCTCATCAGGCGATCATTGATACCCTGCAGCAGACGTCGCACGATTTTTTTTCGGATGGCAAAGGCAACACCAGCGTCGCGTCGCTCTGCCTTTGGCCGGCCGCTCCAGAAGAAGGTGTAGCCGGCCCCCACCTCCTCCAGCTGACCCTGCTCAGAGAATCGGGTCTCGCTGAGAGCAGCAATGTTCACCTTGTAGCGCGCCAGTCCCCGAGCGACTAGCGCCGTCCTCCGTTCCGGCCGGTTGCTCCTAGGATTGTCTAAAAGGGAAAGAATATTCCAGGCTGCTAGTGTGAGTGGACTCACCCGAGCAGCCTGGAGAGTATGGCGAGGGGGATGGGGACGGGGGGTATTGTTGTTTGTTTGAGTTTTACGACCGCGTAGTTTGTGATCTGCGAGCCGCGGCCGGCTGCAGAAGACGTGAGACCCAGCATTTTTAGGGCACATTTTCTAGCCCCTTCCTCCGCGAGGAGGCAAGCAGTGCTATCCCTAAATAGGGCTGCTCGGACATCCCAGACGGCTGCCGAACTCCACTATGGGTAACGGATTTGTTTTAGTGGAAGAACGACCCGAGTTAGTCTGGGCCGCCTACGGGGTTGCTGTCGCCCCCACCGTAGGACTTTTTGAGAGGGGGTAGGTGGGAAGTTCGGGAGTCATACATACCGGGTGTGGAGGCACACACAACACCGGAGACCCTCACCTGGTTTAGCCTGCCAGTCGTGACGGTTGCCCGGGGTGTGGCCGCTGGGAAGAACCCAACTTCAAAGAGCCACAGGTGAGAGTTGGGTACCAGTTAGAGGCGGTCACAGGAGCATTCACCACCTATACGAGACAAATTGAGCGACCAAATGCTATCTGTGTGGTGCTACCCCTAACGAGTACCCCTACACCCCAAGATCGACGTTAACCACACACACGCGCACTAAATGCTTTCCGTCTCCAGGAGACGTCAAGGGGCTCCAAGGAGCAATTTACTCGGTACTCACGGCAGGCTGCAGTGAGATGGCTATTTGCTTGTGTAGCAGAACAAAACGTCCGTTCGCTAGCGCGTGAGTAGCGATGTGTTGGTTACGCGCTTGTCACATGTCCGTGTCAATATGGGGGAGCGACAGCTTGAATGTAGGACATGCGATTGGTTGGGTCACAGGTTGGGTCAGGGGTAATAATTACAAGGGATAAAAGGCGTAAAACCACGCCGACCGACGTATGGAACATGGCCTGACCTCAGCGCAGCCATTACTCAGCCCAGGTCAAGCATGAGGAGTGAGAATGCGTTAGTGGGGCGTCTGCAGATTAGTGCGGTTGTCACGGCCGTCGACGGAAAAAGGGGCTCTGTGGTAGCTGCTACATTACTCTGCTCCCGGCGTGGGTGTGTGGTCCTGTGTAGTGCACGTTTGCCCATTCACCTCAATGGCAGTTTGGCCATTCTGACGTTATTTGCTTTCATCGGACCCGAAAATCACTGAAACCAAGAGTAGTTGTGACAACCTGGCTAGAATAATTTTAAAATAGACACGGGAATAGGGACCACCGAATTTTTTTGGTATCACCTGACTTTCCGGGTCGATAGGTAATTTTAGGGTTAGGTTATGCTTTTGGCTAAGGTTCAGATTAGAGCTGAGTCTAGGATCAATGCTTGGTCAGGGTTAGGACTCGATAAAATTTGTCCTTCCCAGACATTTTCGCAAGGTCATTTGTATTACCGATGGTTGCTATTTTCATGTCTTATCGCTTATTCGATTGAATTCTCTATCTTGGTAAGGCGGCGTAATTGGAAGGCATATTTTTTGACTTTAACTGTTCAAATTCAACGGCTTTAGGACTGAAAATTGCAGTCGCATAGTCCATGGAATGATAAAAACTGCCTTGTCTTCGATTTTATCCGCTTGGGCTGTCTTTGCCTATTCGCCATGCGGTTCTAAGGTTACAGTACATAGTCACCGGATGGTGATCTGATGCCCCGATACGCCGGGCTCTGTGTCTTGTGCAGACGAGGTTTGTAGGGCAACTGCAGAAGGCTAGGTTTACTTTGAACAGTAGGGCAGATTCCACTATTCTGAAGGTAACAGTAGTCAAGCCCTGATTCAAAAGCGACGGTTATTAAACAGACTAAACACTTTTTTCACGATCAGAGGCGAATGTTCGCTTTCGAACTCTTACTGGAGTCTAGCGTCAGAGATAAAAGTGGCAACAAAACAAAACTACATACGGGACGGTAATAGAGGCACCAGATGTACAGTATTTAGGCCGTAGGGTCTCGTGACCATCTGCATACTACGATTCGCAACTCTCGTCATCATCGCTGGGGGATCGTAATTGATGCTATGCTGGCTTGGCAGTCCACGTCCGAGTCGTTGAGCGCCGCAGTTTCATCATTCGTGGCACCCGTACTGAGCTTGTTTTGCTTTGGGAGACTAATTGATCTGTGTGTACCCATTCCTGAGTGAATAACTACGGTTTTATGAAGTACTTATGACCCATCGGCTAGACCCAGTGCGTTGACTAACTGCACCGTACTCGAACGCATGTTCTTTTTTAAGTCCCAGCTGGTAGTCAGGGGTTTAATTGGCTGAATAATGGCAGAATAAGCCCGAAACAGACTATAGCAATCTACCCGCATTTTCTGTCATGTTTCTTCGCTGCATATATATTCAGGCAGTTTTTTGATTCCGCGCTTGAGGAAAAATCCAACGATTTAGGCACAGAGAAGTCATCGATCCAATGTTGAAGATCTACGTATTTATCGAAAGATACTCTATTCAGCTTGTTTACGATTGGCCAAAAAATGTGGTCATCCGATGAAACACGTTACAGAAAATATGGTGGATACGAAAAAGCCTGCCAGCCGAACTTTCGATAGCAGTTTTGTAGAATATTGCGACGTGAGGCTTGGCATCATCCTGTTGCAAAATGGCGCCATTTTGATTACTTGGACGTTTTTATTAAATTGTTCTATCCAGAGGCGAAGCTGTTGACTAGGAAGCTCTGTATGTGTGGTCTGGTTCCTTTCGAGCAATTCATAATGGATGACTCCCTCTTCTCCCCACCAGACATGCAGCCATTTCTTGCGAGGATGAGAATTAGATTTCATTTGAGCTGTTGCGTGTTTATTGGGGCTAAGCAGTTCTTTCTTCTCACGTTCAAACACTATTATTAATTGCCAGAAAGTAAGTTTATTTTCTGCTAACGCATCTCAGACATAAAAACGATCAAAAAATCTATGGCAAAAAATGCAGTCCTCTCGTGCAAGTCTAACGGCTGATTTTTATTAAAAACCTTTACCAGAAAACTGGAAATATTTTTTTTATTTATTACCTAAAAGAAATAGACACACCGAAACAGCCGATTCCAGATTATTTGCTGTCATTACCCGGTGGCCAACTCTGGGTCTGGTGGTCATAGTATCCGTCGGTCAGACCGAGAAGGAAGTGATGTTCATTGGAGCTCTGACATATCGTGAAATATTGATACTCTTTGTCACAATGTGGATAGACCAGCAAACACCAGTTTCTGATGAATTTGTAATAGGGCTGCAGACTTAACGAGTCCAAACACTATAAATTATTGTTTTCTAACACCCCTTATGAAATTAGGCGACTTAACTCCATATCAAGCGAATACAAAACTCCACTGTGAATCTGGTTAGTGAAACTTTGATATCAGGACTGTGACATTGCTCGGAATAGCCATTTCAGGCTTATTAGAGGCCATCATCCAGCCATACCGAACATCGGATTGACAATTTCTGAGGCGTGAACACGCATTCAGTTGGTTAGAAACCCAACGCTCTTACCACTGTGTTACGGGTTTGCTGCCCTGTCGATTGCGATCAAGGATACTAGCTGTACTGGCTCTATCGATGAGTGCACTTCCGCACTACTATATTTGAGAATAAATGCATCACCTTCAGTAATATAACCACGTAGTATTCATAAAATGCCACCAGACAGGCAGTAATATAGACATGTTGCTTTTTTGCTAGTATGGTAGTATGGTAGTATGGTAGTATGGTAGTAGTATGGTAGTATGGTAGTATGGTAGTATGGTATGGTATGGTATGGTATTCATAAAATGGTAGTAGTATGGTAGTATGGTAGTATGGTATGGTATGGTATGGTATTCATAAAATGCCACCAGACAGGCAGTAATATAGACATGTTGCTTTTTTGCTAGTATGGTAGTATGGTAGTATGGTAGTATGGTAGTAGTATGGTAGTATGGTAGTATGGTATGGTAGTATGGTAGTATGTTGCTAGTATGTTGCTTTTTTGCTGTCAGTATGGTAAATCGTGCATGCACCTTCTAATGGCAGCTTAGGAATACTACGCGGTTATCTAGCTGAAGCTGATGGGTTTCGCCCCAAATATTCAAATCAACTTCCTGCCTGAGCCTATAGCACTAGCTTCATTTTGAAGGATTTACTGCAATTTGACGAGGGGTTTAAAGAGTTGAAATCGGCCTTTTGATGAGCATGAGCACAATAGCCCTGCAGCTCGAGCCGTTTGACAGACTGACCAATACTTTTATTTTATCCGATAGGGGAACCAAAATATGACTGGCGTGTTTTCAGCAACGACATTCTCCAAATGAGGAATGAGTCAGCAGCTGGTGATTACTGGCTCTAATTGTCGCCCGCAAACTTCGGAACAATGGCTGCAAGTTATAAGAGCAGAATTGTTGACCAAAATCTCAGGATTGCCACCTTGAGTTTGCTTCTTGGATCCTACCACCAAAAGTATCAGAATCTTGCTCCTTTATGTCATGCAGCGTTTTCTCACACCCAAGAAATTACCTGTGTTTAGGAGAGACAAGGTTTGCAACACATGCGAAAATTTTCTGCCAGTCAGTCATTTTAGTGCTACTCAACGACGACGTTGAGGCCAATACAGGTAGACGTCAAAAACCCTACGTGTCGCGTTCCTTAGAAAATGGAGGAGCTCAGTTTCGGTTGCACGTGCCTTCGCGTCACAGGTGAACGCCGTTAGGGCACACGTTTGATGACGCACACATCTAGGTCGAGTCCAGGTGAGAGGCCGCTAGCATCCAGACGTTAGTCACTCGATGAGAAGACGGTGAGTGGCACAGTCTCTACGCCCACGCAGTCCTCGCCCCCTCAGCAGAGAGATATCAAAGGCCGAACATATTCTTGTACAGCTTCGGTTTTTGATACTAGAGGTAGCATTTATGTTACAGATCACGTCGAATCATGGTTTAAATCGCAATTTTTAGTCTATTTTATGTGGTAGGATTTCGTGTTTTTAGCAAGTACTTTTTTAATTTACTGAATTAATAGTCCTCAACGAAAAAGGGACGGTGTTGATAGGATTGAAAGGACTGAAGTTTGAAGCAGTAGCTCGAAGAACTTCCTCTTCTCATACTCAATAAGGGTTACTGACCCAACAAGTTCTGTAAACTGGTGGATGAAAGCATTTCAAATACAAGCATGGATCCGGCAAACGTAAACTCCGTGAACACATGGTGATACCATAGTCCTTCAAAATGCTTGCACCAGGTGGCCATGCCTCAAAAATAATTCGTTCTCTTCATTTTAAAGTCAAGAGTTGACAACTGGCGTACAAGATGTAGGGTACCATATGTTGCAGTGAGAAAACAGCCACTCAAATTTCGGTACTTGTGGAGACATTCCTTTAGGAGTTGAAAAATTCCACGAGGTTTTTGAAATGCTGAACCCTTCCAATGGTGAAGAAGTGGCCTTTTGGGCGAAAATGACAGCCATAATGGTGGACACGAAAGTATGCAAAAGTCCTATGAAGCCTGGCACCAGGAAGGGAACGTTAAAACAGGTTTGATACTCCTCAGGAAAACTTACATTCTCCGTCCCTTTCGCAAAGAATTAAGTCCATTGTGAACTAGATCTTTTGCCCTTGTAACGCCTCAAGCACATATACGCATTCCGCCTCTCACACCTACGTCGCGCTACGAATAATGTTATCACTGCTCCTGAACTGCTCCCGGAGACAACCAATCACAGACGCCCACAAACTCTACTACTATGCTGTCAACTGAACCAGTTGACACTAACTAAGTCTCACGGGACGCCCCACCTCATCCGAGCGAACAAACTCTCACGCCTGCCCAGAGCCGACCGCGCATATGAGCTCTGACAACTACCAGACTTCGGTACAGTATAAACTACTACTACTACTACTACTACTACTACTACTACTACTACTACTACTACTACTACTACTACTACTACTAGTACTACTACTACTACTACTGCTACTACTGCTACTACTACTACTACTACTAATACTAATACAACAACAACTACTACTACTAATACTACTACTACTACTACTACTACTACTACTACTACTACTACTACTACTACTACTACTACTGGTTTCTTTCCTCTTCTTCTCCAGACCGGGCCTGGTTATTTTTGCGTTCTGAGTACAGCCCTGCTTAGACATTAGCATCTTACATTATTTTTTCCTCCTTTTCGGGATCTTGAAATCGCCTAAATATTGCAGTCTTTCAACAAATAATGTGTCCTTTTATCACACTCTTGCCTTGGCGTGGGTTTCCAAATAAAAAATGTGAGGGCGGATGGCAGATAAGAATCGGTTACGGGACTCACTCATCCGGGTGTGCTTTTTGAGGTCTCAATCTAGAGCTCCGCAGGCAGTCGTACCGTAACTACTATTACACTAGAATGGAATTGCCGACAAAGACGAAGGAGATCGCAATGGCCACTTTTGGCTTGTTAGTCATCATCAGCTGGCCATACCCAACCCCAGATTTTGCAATCCCTGAAGCTCGAACCCTCGATCTGTTGGCTAAAAGTCCAAAACCCTAACCATTGGCTGGCTGATGAAGTCTATCAAGCCAAAATTGACCGTTTCAGTCTCCCTTGGCGTTGTTGGCAATCTCACTTTCAAGGAAAAATCATTTAACAGGTAGGGCGTTCGAGGAGGCTCTTTGATTTGTCACCTCCGTAGTCTTATCGGATATTAGTGGATTTGCTCAGGTTTTAGTTGATATTGCAACCTAACCACTTTACCCAACCTTGGATTATTCAAATGTTAAACGGCTCAGGGCACCTTGATAAGAGCTGTATGAGGTTTAGCAACTTTGACGCGCGGAGTAATTCAAAAGTAGGCGGCATCCTGCATAGGCTGGTGACGGAAGTCCTAACCTGCCGCACTATTATCTCTCAACCATCCGGCAGCCAGACACAACCACTCCTTCTGTCAAGGAATGTTTTCGTACGTATGAAAACGTCGAATGTTTAAAGTTCTACTTAAGCATTTGGTCATATTTTTGGCCTTTCCTGGTGAACTCCATATAGAAAGGAAATTATCAGTTGACCTTGAAGGTGGAATATTTTCCAGCTCTGCAAATACCCTACCAGTTCAGCCAGTGTTCCTGTTCTCACCAACTTCTGGATATCTAAGAATTCAGTCCTCTGGTTGTCAGTGTGCTGCCCAAAAATGCTTAAAATTTGTTTTCGGTTAAAAAGGGTTTTCCTAGTAGCTGCTGAAAAAAAAAATTATAATCGTGCAGCATTATCCAGAAATATTCCCGTTACGTTGGATTGCCGGGTTTTGACTGAGCTGCTTTCTGGCCACCTGCAAGAACTCAGTACAAAATGGTTGCTTAAATAGTGTGATCCCTCCCATGAATTTTCTATGCTCTTGTAAATCTAGATTTATTTTATAGACAAATGCATAAAAATATTCTTTCTTGTGCTCATTTTGTAGCAAATTATGCCTGCCTTAAATGTTATCTTTGATGAAAAAGTAGATTTTAGGTTTCAAAAACGTTTTAAATCCATGAGTCATTTTGCACCCGACCTGCAAGTGCCCTTGCGAATAGCGTTTTGGATCACCATGTTGTATAACTTTCGTGTAAGGAGAATCATACATTTATCTACGTTGGTAAGAAGACCCCATATAACGCCCCCTCCCACATTTGCCATAAACACGGAACATTTTGTTAACTTCATAAGCAGAATTAATAGGCACACATATATGATGTTGCATCAATGGGCATTCCAAGGCCTAAAAATCTCGTAATTACGAACTATTTTAAACTGAAAATACCTCTTTTTCAAGTTTAACTTTTGAAGTAGATGTAAGTTTTTGTAAAATGAGTACAAACATATTTTTGTGCATATTTTCTATGAAATAAATGCAACTAATGAATGCAAAGCTTTGATTCCAAGGAGATTACATGAATGAAGGAGGAGTCTGTCCAAGCGCCGGAGAATTTTTTTTATGATTCTGAGCCTTCAAACTCCTGCACGAGTTCATCGTCGCAAGAGCACTGAAAATCGACGGAAAAATGCATAATCATTGAATGCTAACTGTTACCGAGTGCATTTTACGCATGCAGCCGAAAGAAAGCTCATTTAAAATTTGGGATCTTGATGTGACTAAAATCGTTTGGGATTATCCTGCACGACTAGCAATATTACACTCGCATCTAAATATTACTTTCTAATCGAAAAAAAACACATTTCAGCTTTTGGTTTACATTTCTTGGGATATACCAGCTACTGTGGGAGTAAAAGGCCGTATTTAAAAAAAAATTCCCTCGAGGTACTGGTATCGAAGAGGTTCAAGTTCTTTGCATGAAGGGATAAATCTGGTTTCTCACATTCGGGCCAAATAAATTATGAAGATTCAAGAATTCACATTCCGCAAACTCGGGTTGTGGTGAGGGTGGCTGATGACGGCCATTCCATTCTCCCATGTCTTTATCCGTAACCTCATTCTGCCTACCTGCCAGTCACTCTTCAGCTGCCTGCGAGGCTCTAAATTGAAGCCCAAAACACAACTGGATGATTATATCCCGTAACGCGATCTGTAAATACACTTCCAACATAAATTTATTATTCAGTCCCTGGGATACTCATAAGTCGTCTTCTTCAGTCCGCCAATAAACACAATAGAGAAGTGATTGAGACCGGCATTTTATGCCGTAGCAAGTCATTTGACTATCACAAAGTAATAGTTGAACTCCTGCTGTTTATTTTGACAGGTGTCAGTTCAACTGAAGGCGAGTCAACTGTTGGGCTAATTGTTATCTCGGGGTCAATATGCATGCAGCTATCTATGCTACTTACTTAAACCTAAGTAGATATGTTTAATCATAAATGAAACGTTCGCTTTCCTCAAAGTTTGCTTGCGAAGACGGTTTCCATACCTATTAACATTGTACAGTTTCAGATATCTACTTCAAGTGCCCATCTTGATTCTTCCCTTGCGAGTAACATGTACTCTACAATAACGGGCGTTTGGAAGACCTTATGTAACTGAATACTGACCTAACGTGTGGGAATCACTTCTATTTGACTTATAGTATCAGTAAATCGAACAGATAGAGCGCAGACTCGCAGTTAGTTATTGAAGCGTAGGGATTAAAAGCACATGGTATGCACGGCACGGTTGAATAAGAAGCAGAATGGTGCAAACATGTTATTACTGGACCAGTTTTAAGTGAGTTTTGGTTAGAGACGGATGAGGAAACAGCGTAGTTTGGGACAAGTAAGACAAGTTCGAAATTTCTAGTTGCTCACCGCCTCCGTTCTCATCCATAGGTGGCTTGAATCCCAAATGCCCTTGATGGGCTCCCTGAGGGATACTAGAGGGGGGAGGAGGTTAACTCTGCAAAACCCTCCCTCATCGTAACATACCTGAGACACAGTTAAGCTGCCATGGTGCCCTAGCGTCGTGGCTGGTAAGTCTGCCAAACAAAGGTGCAAATCCAAACAGTGGATCAGGTTGTGAGGATTGCTTATTTTTGGACGTATAAAGTGACTTTCGCTGAGAGGAAGTTCAAAGGAGTGAGGAGTTCGGACACCCAAGTCACGGCCTACTCAGATGGTGTTTATACTTAATTATATACCGTACGACAGTTTCGACCGTCGTAGTACAACGATGTCCACCGTATGCTCCACAGAAGAGTGGTGCAGGGACGGTTACTTGCACGTGGATTAGTTTTAAGTGATGGTAGCCTTGCGCTGCAGCTACCGCACTCTCTCCTCCTCCCCCACCTGAACCCGGTGTCATGACAGAGTCAAGAAGACCGGAGGCGGAAGAGGGCGCAGGTAGCTGGCGCGGCCAGGGTCCCTAGGCCCTTGCCGCACCTAGGCGTGCGACCACATGCCCCATGTTTGGCATTTGTTATGGGAGCACAACCCGAATAACGCCTGACGTGCCCTGATGTGGCCCCCATGTTGGTCCAACGCATCTACCACGTGGCCCCTTTAGGGGCACACCACGTAGCCCATTTAGGGAACAAAACATGTACCATACAACACTAGCTAAAAGCTCAGATATGCGTGTTTCACCGATCTTGTGTCGCTGCATGACGCAGCCGCAAGGGATTCGGCCTAGAAGTAGGTATCCCAGCTTTTCCCATGTATTTTCGTGTAAATAAAATCCATTTTGCATCTTTCCTTGTTTAATTTTCGAGGAATGTAATTTACGAACTCGAAGTAAATTCTTTGGATCAAACCTTTTCAGGCTCGGTCGGAAAATTCATATGAAGATTCGAGTCAAACTCCATCAACTAGATGAAATAATTATATAATATTAACAGGCTACCATCAGGTAGTCAGTAGCATATATGTACCTAATTATTACCCACACTGATAACAAAGGTACTAGTTAAAAATCCCCGACACGCGTTTTCCCGATCGGATAGAGGTGAGCCGAGGAACTATAGAAATTGTGGTTAACAGTAGGGTAGGTACAGCAACAAGAAAGCCAGAAACCCTGGCTCATGTGATGCGGGACTGGTGGTAAAAGGGGTTTTACGGATGGGGCATTACAGCGGGTAATATAACGGTCCATGCAAAACTGCATGTGTTATTCTTTCGTCCCTTTGAATTTACGAAATCAAAAGCGCGCATCTGTGATAAAGATTCCAAGAACATGATAGCCATAGCGCATAGCAGCTTGAAAGCCCCGGGACGACCTCATTGCTGGTTTCACCCACACAGACTTTGGTATAATCCTGTTGCTTCGACATCGGTGCACAAGAGATCATTTTTCTGGCATTAAACATTCGCGAATTGCACACTTTTCCATCGTGGAGCATAAAGCAAAACACGAGCCTGGGGTTTTTGGCTTTCTCGCTGCTGTACAAAACCTTCAGTTACCGAAATTTTGCAGCCCTGGCCGAAGACCAGTTCCCTTATCTCTGCTTTTAACGGTTTGTCCATCGTTTTTTTTTCTAATTGGTACTCCGCTCGTTACGAGCGAGCTTAGAATCCAAAACACGAACTCTTAGTCTTGAGTTTTCTAATCTAACCTGATCAGTATGCACTTCTCTGGCTATTTTCGCGTTCCACCCTTCGCAGCCTTTGTCACTGCTTTATCTTTTTTAGTTCTTTTGTTTTATCCCAAATTCAGCCTTTACAACATATCCGTTCAACTGGATCTCAAGCACTCAGCTATTTTGCGGAACGTCTGCTTTCCGGCAAACTACACCTGCAGCTGTGTGTAAAAGAGGACTGCTCGGGGAAGGCATGCAACCCACATCGGCAGTGAGTTTCTACAGCAATTAATGTTGAAATGAACGACACTAATTACTAGCAGCCGCCCCTCACGCAGTCTACAGCATTCGTACTGTAAAAACGCAGACCACTTCTACTAAAACTAAAGGGCAGGAAATGGGATTAGGAACTCCCCCGTAATGCAGTCGCAATTTCCAGTGAAACCAGAGTTAGGGTAATCGTTTTTGTTAGGGTGAATTTAAAGGTTAGGTGTAAGACACTGGAATAGATGCCATTCATGGAATTAAATGTAGGTTGTCTTTATTACCGGGGTGGAGGGGTGGTTCCATTTCGAATTCCTTACCAAATAAGGTCGGTTTATATTACCTTATATAAAGAGGTTTTTATGGCTGTTGGTCGTAAATGAACACAAGATCTAAAGGCCCTTACATTGACTGCAAAGGTCTGTCAGATAATTACTGAACAACTTGCATTTATGGAATCTGGACATGGGTTGTAAATACTGCGCTTTCGGTCGGAGATTACTCCAAATGCTGCACAAGCGCATACCACCATAGACATTTTCTGTGAGAAACGTGTTAAAAGAAGAGTCCCTCTCAGTAATTCTCACCATCATCCGAGATGCATTGTAAAAAGGGACGTATGAAGCATGTGCTGTCTTTCGTTACACAGAAAGTCCCTGGTTTTGACAGACAGCCTTTGCCGGCAATATTCATCTGCCTATTCTACTACTAGCCGCTGTGTGGTTGCTGGCTGGGCTGGAGAGGGAGCCTCAAGGCGGAGAGGAACGAGTGAGTTTCGATAGCTCTCGATGAGCGTTCGTCAACGAATGCAGTCAATATTCGCGATCTAAACCGGCAAGACAACGAGCCAGTGGCTCAATGGTTAGAGCCTTCGACTTCTGATCAACGGGTCGTGGGTTCGATCCTCGGGTAGTGCACCACCTGGGCTTATATATGACTGGCTGATGACGGCTACTGAGCCAGAAATGGCTATTCCAGCCTCTCTTGTTTTTGACGGCAATATTCATAGACAGCCTTTTGTCAATTGCTGAAAATTCATCAAAAGCGCCCTACTTTGAAGTCCTTATGAGCTGAAGGGCAGGTAGACCAGCAGTGTTCATTCCTGTATCTTCTTCCTGCGTTCCAAACACATCCTGATTGGCGAGTGCCCTCCGCTATGCGATGGACTGCAGGGGTTAGATTATGCAGCTCAAAAGCAAACGAAGCTGTCTGAGCTGCTTCCAGCAGGCACGGTGGCATGTTCAGCACTTGATTCCCGTGAAGTATTAGGTTTATCCATACTGCAGTACGAGCATCTACCTGGCTGATGACACAGACTAACTTAGGACGATAATGTATAACTGTCTGTAAGGACACTACATTGAGCTCCGGGGCACGATGGGAAGAGTATGTCCCTAACGCGATCGGTGAGCGCCCCAACTACCAGAAGTAATCGAAATCTACAGGACAACAGACCCGTGGCTCAGTGGGTAGAGCATTGGACTTACCACGACGTAATCACCAATATCCAAAAGAACCGCAGTTCCTTCTAAATACCTGGAGCTGGGTAACATTGGCTGACAGCGGCTAATAAGCCAAAAAGGGCCATCCCGGTCTCCATTGTCTTTGGCGGTACCCCAACACCGGCATATATACTATGGGAAAAATGGTGTTTACTGATTCATTTGCCTCCTATAGCTTAATCTGGAGCCCTTGCAGGCGCGAGCCAATAAAACGCCCTCCGGAAGCAAACAAAGTCTGCGTGGGTTGCGGGAGTCCCGCGCAGACAACCATTTATCTGGTTGAACCAGGCCAACGACATGGCAGCAGAGGATGCTGTCCACATAGGTGCGGGAACTTTGATGCAGAACTGTTTCGAAATTTTTCTGCCTTCATTTTCATAATTATAGCCTTTACCACCACCTGCGAGGATAAACAGCGACCGGCGCACGCACACGTTGTAGCTGGTCGACTGGTAGAGCCTCCACGATCGGTCATAAGCACTGAGTCGAACCAAAGGTAATCAATTGCTCCCCAAATGGTATTCTCATCGCTCACTGCAGATCCGGTATTTACACATATTTGGCTTCGACGAATGCTAGCGACGAAGTTCACCGCCTGCCTCACGGAGTGGTGAGCTCATGAAGGTGAATTTTCATGTTGATCAGTTTTGTAGCGGGCAGATTCACGCACCCTCTAGCGCATTCTCGTCTCCCTCGTATACTTGGCACCGATAGCCAAACAGAGCCAACAAGACCAGAGCGGGGCGTGACGAAGCAGTGAATGTCAAAGATTAACCTCCTTGGTTGGTGAACCCTCACCGATCACTAACGAAAATCACTCGTCCCGTTCTGCCTTGGGGCTAACTCTCTAGCCCTGCCAGCAACCGCACAACGGCTAGAAGTATCCGACAGTTCGACCGTCGTAGTCCGACGATGTCCACCGTATGCTCCATGTGAAAGTGGAGCAGGGACGGTGACTTGCGCGTGAATTAGTTTTAAGTGATAGTAGCCTTGCGCTGCAGCTACCGCACTCTCTTCTCCTCCCCACCTGAGCCCGGTGTCAAGACAGAGTCAAGAAGACCGGAAGCGGGAGAGGACGCAGGTGGTTGGCGCGGCCGGGTCCCCTAAGTCTGAGCCGCCCCTAGGCGTGCCACCACACCTCCTATGTTCGGCATTTGTTAGCGGAGCGCAACCCGAATAACGCATGCCGTGCCCTGATGTGGCCCCCGTGTTGGTCCAACGCATCTACCACGTGGCCCGTTTTTGGGGCACCCACAAACTGCTAGAAAGCTGTCAACTGGTCAAGTGGACACTGACCGACTCTCACATGACGTTTATTCACTAAACTCACCCCACCCTAGCCAACGAAGGAGCGCGCAGGCCGGGAGCTTGCTGCATCTCGGGGCCTATTGTCATCACTTAGGTTTTGTATATAACACACGACTTCTACTGGTGTCTTTACCCGTCTCCTACAAAGGGAAACTGGGACTGATAATTGACGTACTCCGAGTACAAAGATTTCTTGGACTTGGAATTAATTAACCCTAGAAGAGCATACTTCTTACTGTTCGACATAAGGCGACCATAATCAAAATGGTAATGAAACAAGTTTGTTTCGCTACGACTAATAACTTTTACCTCACAATTTTACATGGCATGCTTCACGGGGATAATAAAATGTTAAGACGTGGTAAGTGCCGGAACATACTCAGGTTTTGACAGAACAAATTTACATAAGGGCTGGGTTTTTAGGAGATAACGCGAATGAAAATGGCCTAGTGAGAAATGTGCCTTTAACACATCCAGATGCAAACAGATTTAGGGTTTTTGAGACGGTTAACGGCTAGAAGTATAGGCAGTAGAACATCGGTCCAACGCTCTTACCATCTAGCTTAGATCGGGGAATATTGGTATTCATTTATGAACGTTTCAATGGTTAGAGCGTTAGACCTCTGATCAACAGGTCACGGATTCGAGCCTTGGGTACTGCACAATCTGGATTTCGGGTAAGACTGGCTTTTGACAGCTTATAAGCCAGAAATGGCCATTCCAGTCTCCCCTGTCCTTGCCGGCAAGCTTCTGCTGATAAAAAAACCTGCCTACGCGTGACACAGTCGAACTTGTTTCCTCTATGTGTACCTGGCTTTCACAGAAGACAACTCGTATCTCGCATGTGTGAGGGTACCCTACTACGAAAAAGCCACTGCAGCCTGACTCAAATTCTCCCACTCGTACACTCCACTCCCACTCCTCTCCCATTCTCCCAATCACTCCCGAATACTTCCATCAGGACCGAGTTCAGCCGCCAGTTGGCAGCCTAGCACGTGTCAGATTTTTGCGGTAGGGAATGTTCTACCCCCTAAGCGGGCTGGAACAACACGGGGGCTAGATCAGGGCACGGCAGGCGTTATTCAGCTTGATCTCCCATAACAAATGCCGAGCGTGGGGGGGGGGGTGGCACACATGGGTGCAGACTCAAGCCACACCTTAACAAGCTGTGGCTCTTACGGCATTCCCACGCTGTGGGATATGAGTGAGGCATGGGGACGGCTCCGGCCGTGCCAGTCACCTGCGCCCGTCCACCTCCAGTCTTCTTGACGCTAGCTTGACACCAGACGCAGGCGGGTGAGGGAAGAGCGAGAGACTGCGATAGATACTTTTAAAGTCTACTATCACTTAAAGCGAATCCACGCGCAAGTCAACGTCCTTGCAGCACCCTCCCGTGGGGCATACGGCCGACCTCATCGGAATAAATGGCCGAACTGCACGTAAGGATGCATGCTCTAAAGCTGGCCTCACATGCTCTTCTCTCGTCCCTTGTCCAATCGCCTGCCCAAGGCTGTCAAACAGCTTTTCGTAGGGATTGGATGCAGTTTCTGATGCAGCATGAAGGCGAATGTCTAATTCGTACAACCACACGCGTGGCAGACAGTAGTCAGTGGCTCAATCGCACTCTTCGCTGCCAGGTAAAGTTGTACTGTGATTCATTCTGTCCCGCGTTTGGGTCCGGCATATTTGCAGTGCAGGTCATTGTGGAGGGCCCATTTAAAAACTTAAGGGGGAGGCGCTACAGCTCAAATGTTTATACCGATATAAACAACCTCTGCACGGGTTGTGTTGTCTCCACTAACTTTTTACAGTTTTACAGTTCTTTTATCCATGGATTGGTGAGCCATCAACTTTACCACCACCCGGCTGAACTGCTCAACTATTTGGCTCAGCGAAACCTGTTCCAGATTCAGCAGGAACTTTAGTATTGTCATCGTGTGACCACCAACGTGAACTTCATCTGCTAATGGGGTAAGCCTGTAATAGTGCAAACTTCCGATGATCGTGTGCAGATTAAGGCGACCCGCCCATGCTAACAATCAGTAAAATTGCAAAGCCGGTGCAGTTGTTTAAAACGAAACTGGCATCATCTTCGAATTTCTGGTTCTCCGTATTCCAAGTAAAACATCTCAAAGAGTAACGAAGATACGTTTGTCTATCAAAATTAGCAAGACCGTTCTCTTGGTGAAAATAAATTATGTTTCTGTGTCATTTCGGAATATATTCGGTCCAGTTAAGGTTGCAGGCTTCTTGAAGCACAGCAATTCAAAAATTATGCAGCCAACCGTTTGTACTTCTAATTCTTTTCGATTGCATAGCGTTATCTTCTTTTTGGACTCCTTCAGCAACAGATATTGCGCAGTGAATCTGAAATTTATACATGTACACTTCATCGACGGATCCAGGGGTAGCAGGGGCTTGATCTGCCCTGAAGAGCGATAACGGAATACCCGGGGTTAGTAAATAAAGCTTTAACCAGTTGAATTTTTCACGGGAGCTTCGCAAACGTTTAGTATATTGATTGATTTATTAGAAAACGATCTAGTGTAGAATTCGCCTACGAGAGTCGGGGATTCCTTAACACCACTTCTTTAGAGCGGGCCCCAGAGTAGGCAGAATTTAAAGGATGGTGTTGTGGCCCACAGCTGTTATTATCCTCGTCAAATAAACACTGGAATCTTTCTTACCAGGACATTGATTGATTTCCTCTACTTACAGAGTTTTAAGCAAGATGTACCGATCGATGTAGAACGCCAAAATTGCAACTTGAAGACCCGTAGTGGGTAGCAGTGTTCTCTGAATTAGAGAAAGGAAATATTGTCTGTCTCCGGTTGCGCAAATTTCATTACACTAGCATACAAACTTCTCTACTTGCTTGTTTTAACTCCCTTATTAGGCAATCTAAATGATCTAAAGAATATCAGGGGGTAACGCAAGAAGGAATGGAGACGAGAAAAGTGACTTTACGGTATCCGCCAAAAATCCTCTAATTTGGGGTAGAAAGTTCGCGAGGCGTGACCCGGGCTGTGTGAAGAGTCTGCGCCCTCGCATGCGTCCGAGCGAACCAGTATGAATTGAGTGCTGTGACTGCGCAGCCAGTAATGTGTTTTTGTGCATAATTAGTTTTCGCGTGTACGCATAAGTGGAATGGTTTTGCCGACTGCGTGATCAGTATTTGCATAAACTAGGTCATTCTACAAATCTTTCCTTTACACTAGGCTTCAAATGCGGGCCGGATTGCGGATAATTTGAGGACAAGGCTTTTAACTCTTCAAAGAACCCAGACGTGGGGGAGTGTCAGCCAGACGATGAGTATTTACAGCGTCCTCTTTGTGAGTGTTTACAGACTTGGTCGCCTTTGACGGGGTAATTTAATACCTATTAACTCTGGAAGCGATATTTCTGCCGACCCCGGTAATCGAATATGTGCGCAAATATGGTTCGGATACTGCAAACATTCTCATCCGGTTTCTCAAAAAACGGCATTTCTGGAGCAGCGAGCCTTTCTTCGCACGCATCTCAAAAGGCTTAATGCGAAGCGACTCGCACTGCGCTTTGAAATTATCGGGAATGCCGTTGAAGAGAATTATTCATAAATGGAGGAATCTGTTTGAACTGCATGGGTCTTTATGAATAAGGAAGAAGTCTGACTGAGCACCGAAACCGTTCGCGGTTTTTCTGAACTTTTGAACTCAAGTAGGAGTCCATCGTCAGCAATAAAGACAGCAATAGAACGAATAAAAGTTAACCAATAAGGGATTAGTTACGCAGGTCTGTAGTTAACTGCGCACAGCCCTGTATGCCGTCGCCAGATCAATACGTCAACTGACTGAGTTGTCGTCCGAGGCCTAATCTGCAAGCAATTCTCCGTATGTCCTGTTTCTGGTGTGATTAATTATTTCTGTGGTTGCGACCTTCAAAGCGTGACCTGATTTGACGATGTAGGCAGCCCATTTAGTAAATACCGCATCTATCTTCAATGCTTTATTGTCCTCAAATGCTACGGTAGCATGGATATGACTGAAACGGTATTTTGAGGACTAGTGGGTACATTTTTTGTGAGACAAATAGCCCTTGTGTCGCCGGTTGAAGTGCATCATCTGCCAGTCCGTGGTGCCCGTTTCCAGGAATTACTAGACCGTATTCAGGGTGAGTAACCTCCGGTCTAGATAGCTGGCATTTAACTGTTGTGCGACCTTTGGTTCCGTATACGAAGGAGAGACAAAGTGGGACGCCAGTTGGGAGGATAGGGTTGAAAGAAGTTGATTGCCGGACGAGGGCACATCTGACATACGCAACGGTGACGTCCCAAGGGTGTGAGACCGTGTGATCGTCACAGGGCATTCAGCGAGGTCATGCGTGAGGCAGCCTTGAGTGTGGTTGGCCAGTTTGAATAGCCAGGATGGTCAAAGACCAGACAGCGAGTGGTGCGCACGTGCATGTAGATGGGAGAGGTTCAGCGTTCAACAGACGCACGGTGTTGGGTCACTACAAACTCACCAGCGTTTCAACCACGTCCCACAATTGGGGCAGTATATGTCACGCTCTCTCTTTGCTCACCCACCCTGCTTCGCTGGCAAGGGAAAGCCAAGACGTCCAAAGGTGGGTGTGGATGAATTAGTTAACATAACCAAAGACCCCGTCTACGCCCGATACACATGACCTAGTCCCCACTACATGCCTAATTAAGATACGGTAATAGGGAAACAGCATCCACTTAACTTAAGTGGCCTTGCGGTAAATTTTGGGAAGGGTAAAAATTCGCTTACCCTAACATAAAACTCAACTGTAACCTTAATCTTCATTCTTACTTTGCCTAAACCGTATTCTCAAAACGAACTCAACCATCAACCATTAACCTCCTCCTGACCATAACCCTAACTCGGACCTGAACTCTAACATTAAATCTAAGCCTATACTTACCCCAAACCCAAACCTTAATCCTAAACTTAAGTTCCCCGGAACTGGGAGCAAAGCGACATGCTTTGCGGACGGTTCATTTTCCCGTGTCCTTTTAAGGCGGTCATCCCAGTTATCCCAGATAGTGAGATCTTTCAGGCCGCAACCCTTAGCACATCGTGATAGATTAAAGGAGGTCGATTTTATTACATTGGGGACAGCGCTGATAAAGCCTGAAGTTGGGCCCGTAGTTTCGATTTTCACTTTTTTGCCCTCCCATGCACCAGTCGGCTGTCCAAGCAAATAACTTAACTGGTACTGAAATTCGGCGCAATTTCAGATTGTGCATGAAGGCCCGTAGCTGACGCCCAACAATGCCATCTATTCGTTTGACCCACTTGTGAAAACCTCGGCGGCCTCGAGGGGATTTGAACCCACTCCAGCAAGGGGAAGGCTTTACTACAGCCAACACTCTAGCCAACTGAGCAACGAGGCCCCACCGGGAGCGATGAGTTTAATCACACTTGGGTTACTTGACCCAAGCTCAGTTGGCCAGAGTGTTGGCTGTACTAAAGCCTTCCCCTTGCTGTTATGGGTTCAAATCCCACCGAGGTCGCCGAGTTTTTTAAAAGTGGGTCAAATGAATTATTGAAATCTGCCAAATTCCTCTACTGATGCCATCTGTGTCCGGCGCCCTCGTTCAAGGCTCAGTGCCTCAAGGCCATGCAACGTCGCAGCTGGCGGTTTTAGACTCGCTTACCTGCAGACACTTTACCGACTTCAACAGGCATATACACTTGCATCCTGATGGTCGTGGATGCCCAAGTGCGCCTTGAACACCCCTTCCCTCGACCGACGCAGCATGAGCCACTAGACGCGACACCACTCGGGTAATGCAACACACAACCCGATTGGACAACACTTGCCTTGCTCCGCAGACCTATTTGAGCAGCCGCTATCACTGTCTCGTTCTCTCTCAGGCATGACTGGACGCAGTCAAAACACTAACACTTGCTTCCTCAGTGGCCACTGCTGCCTGGGACAGCAACTCAGGGTTCTGTGCGCAATAAATCCCTCATTCTGGTGCCTTCTATCTTTTCCTACACCCCGAAATTTGACCTGATCATTGTAGTGCTCCGAGTATATCAAGTTCTCAGACGCTACAAGCCTACGCCTGAGGTCTGCCGTTACACGCATATACAGCAATAATTGTAGCATTTGTCGGACTCTGTGCAACCCAATAAGCACGTGCAGCAAGGGCCGGTCTAACTCACGTTTTGGTTCAACGCACCTGAAGCGCAGCCCTTTGTGGAGGTTATATAGAACTCACTGCAATTTTATTTGCCCATGCATGACTATTTTCGTCGTTTTTGGCTCCCAGGATAATGTCGCGTGCAGGTTCTTTTACGTTTCGACTTGGCTTTCGAAATTGTCTGTTACCGTTAAGCTGAACTCTGGGAACCAGCGGATTGCATGAGCACTTGGTGTGCGTGTTTACTTCATGAGTCAGAAACATATAGGATTTACGTCCCATCAGTTTCTGACTTAGTAGTCATTGCGGTCATGCCTGCCAGCCTTGCGACATAATCGATCTTCCCTTCTCAGACTACATTAAGTTCATCAACTACAGTCAACCGGGTGGGTTACGAAAGTCAACCGATAAAGAACTGGAGACACATTTTGACTGCCAGTGCTTTGTATCCGTCGCGCAGCAAACGTTTCCACCAGACGCATCCTGTCTACATCCTAACAAGCGGTTGAAGCATTTGAGTTGTTGAGAACCAGAGTTTTACCCTCGGTGTAGCGCCCTCGGGCTCTTCTGTGAACGTAAATCAAACATGCTTTTAACTTCCAGATGTTTGAATGCTCAAAGCACACATGAGTGCATCCTTAGCGCTAGTTTCGTTAGTATATTGTCAGGCAATTTATAATCTAACTATAATATGGCGCAACTCTAGCAGCACTCAGAGAAACTTCACCTCAATGGATGCTTGAACGTGGTTCTGTTTGCAAGATAAACCGTCCTCAGGCAAGATTTGAGAACGTAGTGCAAACTGTCCGCAGTAATTAGGCTACATTCTCGGAATTTGGCCTGTTTCAACCGCTCCATGACTTTAAATCTATCACCTTAACCCTTGTACTTCAAGTGACTCCAAAGAAGGAAACCACGTGGGATAAGAGTAAGTGGTCGAGGTTGGCAATCCACGCATCCTCCAGGAGCGGTCCGTCAGTCGTCAAAATATAACTGACCTAATCATGCGCTCGATTGGGCAAAACGTGAAGCGATCCTGTCTTGCTGAGACCATAATCTGTCAAGCACTTCAAGATTGTCTAACCAGAGCAACACTTGTTGCTGTAGCATAGTCGTGACTTGGTTGATTTTTATCGCAGTCTCACCTTAATATTAGGATAAAAAGTTGGACACCATTATTCGTCTTCCTGTAAAATTTTCGAGTTGCCGGTATTCGATAAAGGGGATTACCTAGTTCCTCCCTTCAAATAGAATATTCTTTAATTGGCGAAGATTATATGCTGAAATCACAAGAACAGTTCCCTCACTGGCCCATAGCACTGAATCGAAGGTCCTACTTTTGATTATTGTAGTATGACTCAAAGGAGGATTCTGGGAGCGCTACACTTAGAGGTGCCAACTTCTAGATCAAGCTGTTAAACGCCCTTTTTGCGGTTCTTCGCATAGTTCGGGTGCGACATCCTAATCGCCGGTTGACCTGCATATTCTGCTGCTCAATGGTGTTATTTTTCAAGAACAACTGGGTATGTTCTAGACTGATTCACTAGTGGGTGACCTCCTGTCCAAAAATGTCTAAAATTCTACCTTTTTACGACTTCCTCAGAGTTTTGACTGCAATTCCGCCTGTCAAAACAGAGCTGCCTTCATCAGTTTTTTGGCGCCACTGCTAATTTCGCGTGCTCCTGCTGCTGCAAAGTAGGCCGTTGCTGCGAAGTCAGGCACCAGCAACCAGCAGAATACATGAGCACATAAGCGCTTAATGTGTGATTCTGTTTCTCTGCTCGGAGACCTGGGGTATAGGGGTACAAGTTAGGGGTAGCACCACATAGATAGCACTTGGCGCTCCATTTGTCTCGTATAGGTGGTGAATGCTCCTGTGACCGCCTCGTACTGGTACCCAACTCTCACCTGTGGCTCCTCGAAGTTGGGTTCTTCCCAGCGGCCACACCCCAGGCAACCGTCACGACCGGTGGGTTAAACCAGATGAGGGTCTCCGGTGATGTGTGTGCCTCCACACCCGGTATGTCTGATTCCCGAACTTCCGACCACCTCCCCCACTTCGCAAAATCCTACGGTGAGCGCGACAGCAATCCCGTAGGTGGCCCAAGCTAACTAGGGTCTCTCTCCCACTAAACCAAAACCGTGACCCATTGTGGAGATCGGCAGCCGTCTGGGATGTCCTAGCAGCCCTATTTAGGGACAGCACTGCTTGCCACCCCGAGGAGGTAGGGGCTAGAAAAGGTGCCCTAAACAAGCGCTGGGCCTCACGTCATCTGCAGTTGGCCGCGGCCCGTAGATCGCAAAATACGTGGTTGTAAAACTTAAACAAACAACAATACCCCTCGTCCGCATCCACCGCACCCTACCCTCCGGGCTGCTCGGGTGAGTCCGCTCACACTTGCAGCCTGGAATGTTCGTTCCCTTTTAGATAATCCTTGGAGCAACCGGCCGGAATGGAGGATGGTGCTAGTCGCTCGGGAACTGGTGCGCTACAAGGTGGACATTGCTGCTCTCAGTGAGACCCATTTCTCTGAAGAGGGTCATCTGGAGGAGATGGGTGGCGGCTATACCTTCTACTGGAGCGGCTGGCCAAAGGCAGAGCGACGCGACACTTGTGTTACCTTCGCTATCCGTAACAACATCGTGGGACATCTGCCCTGTTTGCCACTGGGTGTCAATGATCGCCTGATTAGCCTTCGCCTCCCTTTTCGGGGAGACCATTCCGCCATCATCATCAGTGCCTATGCTCCCCCATGAGAAGCTCTGATGTGGCGAAAAAATATTTCGACGAGAACCTGCACGCCTTCCTGGTGACGGTCCGAAGGTGGGCAAGTTAATTGTCCTTGGTGACTTCAACACCCGCTTCGGGATAGACCACGCTGCCTGGCAGGGAGTGCTGGGTCCCAACGGTCTCGTAGCTGTAACGATACCGGCCTCCTTCTGCGAATAGGTACAAAGCACTCTTATCTGGTGACTGACAATTTTTTCAGCTTTCCGACGTGGGAGAATGCCACGTGGATGCACCCTGGCAGCTAATGTGCTGGTGATCAAGGTAATCCGCGATGCCAATGGTTGCACGGATCATCGCCTCGTCATCTCCTAGATGAGGCTCCAACTGCAACCCCGACGAAGGCCCCAAGGGGAGCGACCCCCAGGTAAGTTAAACACACTTTTGTTAAATTTACCTGCTCACTGTTTTGATTTCAGCTACCAAATTATCCTGGAACTGGAGGGCCTGTATGCTTCAGTTGATAACGCCACCGCGGAGACACGATGGTGTCAACTTCGAAATGTCATCCAGTCCACCGCCCTCAAAGTCCTCGGACACGCACGCTGGTTTGACGAAAATGACGTCAACATCAGCAACGTACTTGCAGAGAAGAATGGACTATACAAAGACTACATGGACCTTGGGACTGATGCCACCAAAGCAGCTTTCTTCAGAATCCACCGAATTGTACAGCAACGGCTGCGGGAGATGCAGGATGCCTGGATGATTCGAAAGGCTGAGGCATTACAGGCGTATGTGAACCGCAATGAAACGAAAAACTTTTTCAAAGCCATCAAGGCCATCTACGGCTCCTGCATTAAGAGGACTGCACCGCTGCTCAGCTCTGATGGCACAACACTGCTGACAGAGAAATCGCAAATTCTGAAGCGCTGGACCGAGCACTTCAGAAGTTTCCTTAATTTCTCATCAGCCATCTCCGATGCTACCATTGACCAGCTCCCTCATGTGGACACAAACATTGACCTGGATCGGCAGCCTTCCCTACCAGAAACCATCTGGGCCGTGCAGCATATTTACAGCGGTAAAGCACCGGGATCCAACGCAATCCCACCGGAAGTCTGCAAGCATGGTGGGCCCCGGCTGATGGCCGAAGTCACAACATTCTTCCAGGAGATGTGGCGCCAAGGACAAGTTCCTCAGGATTTCAAAGATGCGACCATCGTTCATCTATACAAGCGGAATGGGAACCGGCAACTCTGTGATAACCACAGAGGCATCTCGTTGCTCAACGTCGCTGGGATGATCTTCACTCGTATCCTTCTCAATCATCTGAACGGTCACCTAGAGCAGGGCCTGCTCCCGGAAAGCCAATGTGGCTTCCGCCGACACTGTGGAACAACTGACTTGATCTTTGCCGCCCACCAGCTACAACAGAAGTGCCAGGAGATGCGAACTCACCTTTACACTACCTTCTTTGATCTGACAAAATCCTTTGACATGCAGAAATTCGGCTGCCCTGTGCGGGTCACGCTCATGGTGCGTCAGCTTCATGACGGGATGACGGCGCGCATCACTGACAACGGGACGGTATCGGAAGCATTCACAGTGACTAACGGAGTGAAGCAGGACTGCGTACTGGCCCCCACCATGTTCAGTCTCATGTTCTCTGCTATGCTGATGGATGCCTACTGTGATGAACAGCCTGGGGTCCGCATCGTCTACAGAACTGACGGGCACCTTATCAACAGTCGGCGTATGAGTCTTCAACGCATGTCTCTGCAGTCCATGACTTGCTCCTCGCAGACGACTGCGCCCTTAAGACCGTGACGGAGGAAGTCACGCAAAGGAGCATGGACCTC
>WEDG01002899.1:0-22722 GCA_017591395.1 Schistocephalus solidus | reverse complement strand
TGAAAATTTGTAGCTTTCATTATTTCCAGCGAAGAATAATTTGCATTAACTGGTATACCAGTTGATAATTTTTCATCCTGCATAGCCTCTTCGCTAATTCTATTTTCAGTTTAAACTCGTTACCTCTTGCAGATATCATATTCTAGTAGTCTTAATCTGTCAGAGCACTGCGCCCTGATTGTCTCTAAAAGCACGCCAAACCACTGGGTTTATTCTCAGAAATTTTAAAACCCTCAATATTAGGGACCAGCCTTTATAAAATGTATGTCAGACCTAGTCTGGAATACTGCTCGTTTCTATTTAGCCTTCTGCACGCGAGTGAACGGAGGAAGATAGAATCAGTCCAGCACTTCTTTACTAAAAAGAGTTATTACTTCAGAGCACAGAAACTTGTCCTACCAACAACGCTGTGAGCTTACAAGCCTCGACCCGTTGTGGCTTCGTAGATTACAGAAGGGACTATTTTTACTGTTCAAGCTTTTTAAACGGTTTTTACCTTTAACCCCCTTACATCCCCTGAGGCAGCTCGACCACTGTCGGCGCACCAATCATAGAGATGTATTCTTATTTCTTCCTTTGGCACGCACCGTTAAATACCGTCAGTTTTTTTCGGTAAATGCTATAGCAATCTGGAATAAACTACCCAGAAGTATTAAAAATTCAGCAAAAACTATCCTTTGTTTACGAGAGCTGTCACTAGTTTTCTACATTCAGGACACCTTCCGCGAATTTTTGGGTGCTGATTCTCCTGGAAGCTCTTTTCCGTTCTGATGGCGTCCACGGACTCTGAATCCTATGCCGGACTTCATGCTGAAGGCAATATTGCTGGCTCTGCAGTCCGTAATCGGGTTATTCCTCAGTCTACAGCTAGCAGCCGCTCGCCGGCATACTTGCTGCTAGTACAGAAGACCAGATCCACAACACCGAAAGGAGAAGTATTACACTGTGCACCTGTGTCAACACTTCCCTGTCCTAAACTTTAATCTGTTCAACAAGCTGCAGTTTTTTCTCCTGAAAATACCTTAAAGAACGATCAGGAGTTTTTTTTCACTGTCAGCTGGACCCCTTACTGTATATATCCCTTTTGACCTTGCCTGTAAACTGGCAATAAATAAAATAATAATAATAATAATAACTGTTAATTGAACTGAAATCCTGTCCAGTATTTTAAGGTGTCCCAGGAAAAACTGTTAAGGGACGCAATTTTGCAATATATATGGTTTGGCTCAAAGTCTTTTACAGTTACATAAGGCAGAGCATGCGGAAAAATCCTTTAACACTATGGTACAATGACGAGGACGAGGAAATTTCCGAGGAAAGGGAAAAGGCTGAAAATATCTCCCAGGTCTTCAAGTCCACCAAGATGGCATGTGTCAAATCAGGAAGAAAATAATAAAGAAACCATCGATGCTTTTACTCGAATAGAATCACTTCCTCTCCGATGCCCAACACGACATTCGCCCTCCTATGTCATCTGTCTTCTTATGCATATGTATATATGATGAATATGATATATGATGAATATCGACAAACTAAGTGCCTGGTCGGCTAGGTGGCTTCTTAAGTTTAATGTATCCAAGTGCGTGATCCTACACATAAGCGCCGGTCGAAAAGTATCTCTGAGACAGCAGTACTTTAGTAATGGGACTGCATTAAAAGAGGTAGAAACATACAAAGATCTGGGTATGTGGACAACTGCAAATTTGATGCTCTCAGAACACTGTAAGAAAGCATTCCACAAGGCAACATGTGCACTACATTGGATAAGACGTGTGTTTAAAATATTCCCCCCTGATCTCTGTGGAAAAGTCTATGGCGTCTTTGTGAGACCGCATTTAGATAACGGAATACCAGCCTGTATACCATGGATGAAGAAAGATGTTAACCTCGTCGAACAGGTGCAACGGAGAGCAACGAAGATGGTTGACGGACTTAAGACTTTACCGTACCAAGACAGGTTGAAAAAGCTTGACTTATTTCGTCTTTCCTACAGGCACTTACGGTGTAGCCTGCTCCGGACATTCCGGATTATCCGGGGCCATGATTCCTCCCTGAGATCGGAGGATTTCTTCGACTTTGCCTGCACAACTCATCTGCGTGGTCATCCTTACAAGGTTAATAGCGAACGCACGCGATTGAACCTCAGAAAGATTTCTTTCAGCTTACGAGTGGTACGACCTTGGAACTCGTTACCAAGCGAGACGGTTACCTCTGACAGCATTACTGATTTTAAAAGAAGGCTTGAGGGAATTATATTTGACAAAAGATGACTTTCACAACATGATTACTTAAAACCAGCCTTTTAAAATCTTGCGGGCTCTACTTTTCTTTAACAATGTTTCGCCAATGGCTGTGAAAACGCATTTGAAGTTATTTTATGCGTTGACTCAAACATTTTTTAATGTACACCATTTTATATTGACTGTACACATGCAATGATAACTTTACATTAATAGGGTCATCAAGGGCAATGCCTGTAACCCTTCAAAATATACAATATATTTTTGAAGGGCCCACAGGCATTGCCCTTACTTGAATGCTGAACCAAAGCACCTGATAAAAGCAATGTAATGCAATGTGATCCAAATAGGCCTTCGACAGAGTTCCTCAACGGAAGTCTTCTGTATAACCTGTGCAGCATACGAATTGATGGAAGACTTCTTGTATGGATCTGGATCATTTTCACAGGACGATCCCAGTAGAATTCAGATGCCAGAAATTCTCAAAGATAACTGTTCTGAGTGGCATCACACTGGGCTAAGTTTGAGGTCCAACGTTATTCCTTATTTTCGTTTATGTTAGAATGTAATGTCATCCTGTTCACTGGCGATATAAATTGTGCACATTTGTTAACAATTATGCAGATGAAGACCACCTGCGACCACTCGTTAGAAATCTCAAACGTACAACCTGTTTGATAAATCTGCTATATGGAGATGTAAAAGATTCCTCGGATAGAATTATCGAAAAAGCTTTTTAAGTCGTTGGAGTAAGTATCTGTGAAGCTGTGACAAATAACCAAATAACCTGTATGCAATCGGTGGTACGTATAAGGTTCTTTAAAGTTGTGGCTTGGGATTCAAATTAGCGCACACCAAAAGACTGAGGTCGCTCAGTAAAAATGCCTCAATATTAATTAATCTTTCTTTCCTCAGTAGAAGTTGACTTCATATTTTCAAGGAAGGAAATAAATAAAGAATCCTGGCAAAAATTGCATTAGGCATTTTCTTCTGAACTCACGACAATGCAGATGAAACTGAAAAATATGAAAATTTTGACAAGAACTGAATATCCACGTTGTCCTTTTTGATAAGTCGCATTCGATATCACATGCGGCTTCGACGTCTCAATGCTTAGTTGACTATGTGGGGAACCCGAATACTGCCGATCTTGTGAGTCAAGAGAAAAAGGCATGTTTTCAATCCACACACGTATCGAGTACAGTGTTAAATCGCCTAAATTTGAAGCAGACTCTTAGGTCAAATATAAATAGCTGCGCACGCAGATAAATTTTGAGACTTACGGAAGGTAATTGCCGATTACGTTGCGAAGGCATTAATTTGGTTTTACTAGACTGGCATTCAGGCGGAAAAACTAAAGTAGAAATTGAAAAACTAGTGCTCTTTGACATTTTATAAATAATGTCTTTGCGAGCACAGAAATGCCAATCTTCAGAACACAAGAAAACAAATGTAACTTTCATATACAATCATAGATTTTGAGTTTAGTTTTTTGGGTGCACGGCAACGCCGACCGTTTACCACGCTGCCGTCGTTATCTTTCTAGAATTTTTCGCTTTTGGCCTTATCACAGCCCCTATGATAACGGTACGATGATCTGACACTTATTTTTTCAAGGTTCTCGATGAAGCATTCCCTAAGAACACTTTTTTGATGAATGGGATCATCCAGGGGATTAAAGGATTCTTGTCTTTCCTCAGCGCACCCTTAATAGGATCTATGTCTGATATTTTTGGCCGAAAGCCTTTCCTTTTCCTCACTGTGACTTTTACGTGTTCACCCATCCCTCTTATAAAACTCAGCCACTGGTGGTACTTTACCATGATTAGCATATCCGGCATTTTTTCCGTAACATTCTCTGTGGTTTTGGCCTTTGTCTCCGACGTGACAACCGTTGAGGATCGGAGTTGGGCATACGGTTTGGTAAGCTCCGGAAATTTAATCCTTTAAGTTAAGCAGTTGATATTGCATTTTAGAATGTCTACTAACTTTGTTTTTATGCCCGCCACCTTGACTCCGAGAAAAGGCATACCAGTTAATATTAGAGCATTTCTCCCTCTATTTTAGCTTATTGGTATCTCATTTGCATTCCCTGCCTTTTTAAGGATTCCTTTCGGTGATGCATTGCTCCCATTTAATGCATATCAAGATTTTACTGGAAGTCAGATTTTTCTTCCAGTCCCACATACACTGTGATATACAAAGCCGTCAACCATCCCACCGCGTTAAAATCACTTTTGCGTTGTCATGAGAGATTTAACATTGTGATAGCCGTCTGTTTCCTTAGATAAAATTTTTATTTGTTACACCTGAAAAACCAGTCAGTACACTTTAGTCTTTCCATACCGTCTGACAACTTATTTTGCATAATTGGCCACGGAAAAGGGTTCTGTTTATTGCCAAATAATTGGCATAACTTTCGTTTCCCTCAGTCTTTCTTCAAATTTAACAGAACGCGAAGGTTTCAGAAGCTATGGGACGTTTCCACATTTTTCACTCCAATGCTACATTTCTGCTATGCTATATTGCTTAAGCATAAAAATATCTCACTGAAAACGCATGATAATTTGAAGCATACGCTACAAAAAACGAAGCCTACAACTGTATAAAGGGATGCTATTAGGTATCGAAAACTAAAAATACTCAACTACTCTCGTCCTCGCCACTTATTTTGACTGTAGGATGCTGATGTGTGGCTTATTTTTAATTTTATATATACGAAGTCCTCAGGCTGACAGCTACCTTTGTGCGGTATTTATATGGGCATCAGGGGAATATTTCAAAAATATGCTTCTAATACTTGGCCCTTCGTTCTTCATCCTTTACACCGTCAACTGCGAACTCACATTGAAAATTGTTTACTCAAACTATGACTGTGCTTAGCACAACCGTGATCATGTCTGATATAACCATCCTCGATGATGTCACTGATTGCAGTTCTTTGCGCGAAATGTTCTGCCGTATCGACTCTGTGGAGTTCGATCCACTCTTTAGTAGTGGAGACCGAATACAACAGACTCCCAAACCACCTTCATCCCTGTACGCACTGTGTTAAGCCAGGTTTTGAACTGACCCCTTCGATAGCTTCAGGTGGGCATCAGCACCAGTCGTTCGACGGAGGAATACGAAAGCGCCAAAACCACATAAGTCGTTTATGTTTCATAAGTTTAGATTTTACGGCGGTGTTGTCGCATTGGGTGTGGACTGCGGCACTGAACAAGGAGCCGTGCTAGTTCGCTCGAAAAATGGCTATCAGGCAAAAGTGTACAAACGCCGCAAGTTTTATTTCATCTTCTACGTGCGCAGCTTGCCAATCAAGACCGTACGGGACTGACCGAACGAATGCCCAGTACGCATAGTTCTTGGTGGTGACGGAGGGAAAAATAAATGCTTACAAAAGCCCTAAGAACATATTCGATTCAGGAAAACGTCTTGTCAGCCCATTTCGTGGCAAATCCTCCCTGGAGTATTTGCAGTTGTCCACTATGTAGACTGACGGCCCTTTCTCACTGTTCACATTCTCCTTATCAGAATTTTAGCTCGAAAACGTTGTAGTCTTCCCGGCACTGACAGTTTAAACCCACCAATTTAGCGACTTCATCCTCACGCTACAGGCTAGTATTTATACTAACTTTACACGAACCGGGCGATACCGTCAGAGTAATCGATGTCAGTCACTGGCGTCTCGGCTCATATTCGAAACCGTGATAACCGCATGAGGCGTCTTCGAGAATTCAGTCAATGACATACTAATGCGAATTCGAGTATTAAATGGAAGGTAGGGACAATGATGGAGGGACCCAAGCCACAATCATTTACTCTTTTGCCGGAATACCTGTCAACTTCATTATCGATCACTGGAATTACCAGTGAACAAAGTCGTATTTTTCGGCGAAGTCAGTAAGGCAGAAGTCCGTCGGTTACAGATATAATGTGAAATTCAAGAAGGCAGCACCTTGCGAATATCTGGTTGGTGCAGCCATTTCCTACTCAGAAATTGTCTTGGCTGGTTCGCGTCCTGAAGTCATTAGTACTTAACATGACAACGCAGACACTTGCGACGACGTCGATGGGAATTAAGCCGCAATATCTGTTGCATTTTATCTTGTCTCCCGTACTGGAAGACAGGCACAAAAATGACTGAGCTCCAGATCTTGGGAACAAAATCATCTGCCCACACTTGCTGAATCGTCTCATGGAGCCAGGTAACAAACGTCGACACGTGCCATGTAAACTTTCATGCGAGTACCATCCTTTCAGGACAACTAGATAGTCAGCCTCCGCAGTACGTCGACGATTTTTTCTTATAAGGGAAATCACTGATTGGAGAAGGCCCAAATCCCCCTAAGGAGGAGTGAGAAGGGGTGATAGAGTTGATTATAAAGGTTAATAAGTGGTTAAAAGCTCCAAAATCTGCCTTTGACATTGAATTAGTTGTCAATACCAAAAGACGCCGTTTGCATTGCGAACAGGGTCACTCCGTGCAGATAACTTGGTGGATGATTTGTTAGAGTTTTCGGAGATCACAGAAGCCTTCCAGTGATAATCTTTGGCTGACTTTGCCTTAATTTTCCGGAGTTGATGAAAAAGATCATTGTGGGAACTAGCTCGAACTGTTTGGACAGCCGACTGTAAAGTTCCTTCACTGATTTAATCGCAAGTGCGTCGTTGGGCCAGTCCGGCAATTTGCCAATCTGTCTTCTAGACTGATAATTTCAATAATGTCCATTTGCCACTTCTGTTTCATTCGACTTTCTTGCAAATTAAAACTCGGTTTCCGTGCCTAGGGTCTTATTAGTGACTTGTTATCCTAGCGTGCAGCATCGAGATGTCTTGTCCTTGAAATTTGGGGTTAGCTTTCAGACGGCACTGCTGAGTGATTCAGAGAATTCTTCCAGTTCTTTCGCTTACTGGGGGAGGGGCGGGGCGTTATCTCTGCAACTTTCTTCTTCGACTTTAACTGAACCTCAAGCCCGTATTTTTTGGCTCAATCTGCCACCCAGTCGATCGATAAAATTTATTTTCATCAGACCGAGGTATTTTATTCTCAGCGACATTCCAGTCATGAACTCGATACTGCGAGTTTGAATTGCCAAATTAGGTCAGTGTTCTACTTGTAATTCGAGATCACCGACCCGTTAGATGACAGTTGAGGCTTTTATGTATGGCAGAAAACAGGCAATATGCAATATTGCCTCGATATGTACGCTTTCTCTAGGTCATCGGTTTTCCAGATTGGTATCTAATTGCGCCTGAAAGTATTTTCGATTTACGGCCCACAAATATATGATAGTTCAACCTGAAAACCTGTTTTTATTGCAAAAATCTTTTTATTATGCTTATTCCAATGTCCAGTTGGACCAACGCATAGTTCCTGTCTTTTCAAGGTTCTCGTCAGTTTATCTGCTGGCGTTATCCTTTTAACTTGTGTAACAGCGAACCCAGTTCCTTGATCAGTAAAGCAATTCAGACGTCATGCTAAAGTTTAACGTTCGAGTAACCCACTCGGAGGATAGAGCACCTTCTCAGGCACCGCTTATATCGGTAAACACCACAGACTATGCCGTTTTTGACGTACATTCTGTGAAATCATTACAAGCGGCTATACATTTAGAGAGCGTGAAGCTAGCCTTTAATGGGGGAACAGACCTGCATCCAGGGTTCTAGTTTTGCTAGGACAGTCGTCGTCACGGACTACCTCAAAATATGCTAATGCTTGTGAGCTTGCTATGCTCTATGCGAAAAACCCTTTGCCCCGATTTCACACTTGCTCTAATTTTTTAAATTTCGGATAAAGTTTATGGTAGTTTAGTCTCAACGCCGTTCAACTGAGACCTGTACTCTGGGGCAGGATAATTTCCTTTAACAGTTTCACTTTTTAAAACTCAATAAAGCCCTTCCTGTAAACTCCGCTGGAGTTCTGGCACTACAGCTTAAAAGCAGTAGGGGACCGCACATGATGCTGATGAGACGACTAATCTCACTATCGATTTTAGTACTTACAGGTCTGGAAGTACTTATCCTGTAAGGTTTTTTTGTCTGGCATTAGTTTTTGGCAGGGTTTCCCTAAGAGGCTATTCTGTCAAGAAAAGCCCTGAACATATTGGCATAGGATACAGTCTGTAGACTTAAAAAGTTTCAGTCGCTTAGTGTCGTTTGATAAACATGGCGCCTACGCAAGAACTTCAATTCTGGTTGAATTGCACTTCCTCTATGACGAGAATGCAACCCGTTCACCGTTCCCCACTTATCCCCAAATTAAGGTTGAAACCATACCTCAAATTTATCTTTGATCTCGGAGATTTCTGTTTAACGGCACTCGCATCCCAACTGTTTAAATGCTTTTACTGAATGAAGCATGTGAATAAATTATCCACTGCAGACTTTGAGACACCAAATCGGGCTTTATTGAGTTCTTGTGGATTAATACCAAGAAGGCCGCTATCCTTACCTTTGCAGATGTCAACAGAACCGTAATACCTCCGTTTATTTCACGCCAGCGTTTGGTTTGTATCATGCCGCACTTCCCCGGAAGACGTTCAGTCAAAGGTCGTTGAAAATTGTATTTGTACGGGCCTACGTGCGTATATCTTATTTTCTTCGAGTGCTAAAGATTTTATGCCCGCCCCATAATCGATCTTGCATCTAGTTTTTGAAGACATCACATCGCTTATCGCAGGTTGCCGACTCTACTGTCTTGGAGCGTTATCCGCTAAAACAACGGGACAATTAAGTGACCACCTCTGGCCTTTTTAACCGTCGTCATTCAATGATACCCTAAGCTCAGGTGATAGTTCACATGAGGTGATACCAGTGTCCAGTGGGTCATTTAACACTTCTGCCTAACACTATTTACTTGAGTTATCCATACTTGTCTTCTATTGAGCACGTGCAGTGTGCGCGTAGCGTCAATGTATCGATTCTTGTTACAGGGCGGGCCACAGGGCGGTTCCATTTAGCCTATGGACAATTTGCTATTAGTGGGCGGTTTCCAACTGCTATTTTCTAAGGCTTCGCTTGGGGTAAGCAAAGTTTTCTTGCGTCTTTAACGCTGAGGGTCTTCACGGATATCTGACTGGTGACTGAGGCAAGACGACTTTCGTGGTTGCGGAGATCATTCTCTCAAACACATACCTGTCACGTAACTGCAGTCAATTCTGTCCTTGCATCATCAGCAGGTTTCAGAATTTCAACTCCTCCGCTATCTAATTTGTACAGTTTAACGAAGGTTGTTGATACAACCTTTTTAATAACAGTTATTTTTTCTGCGTTTCGCCTCTATCTTCCATAGCGCTTTCCTCTCATCACCATTTTTATACTTGTTTCGCGTTTCTGCAGGTTTCGGCCACGTTCGCTGCCAGTCTCATCATTTCGCCCGCTCTGGGGGCTTTCTTGGAGAAGGCGTACAGTGAAAACCTTGTCATTTCACTGGCCACAGCCATCGCCCTGCTGGATATACTCTTCATCATGGTCTGCGTGCCCGAGTCCTTGGGCTTTCGCTCTTCCGGTCATCTGCCTGCTGACCTGGGTGCTACAGCCGGCACTGGTTCCTCCTCTGTCGGCCCCACGCTTTCCCCGCATGCACCTCCGAAGCGAATAACCTGGGAAAATGTGGATCCCTTTGGGGCACGTGAATTAACTTTTTTATGCACTGGTCTCCTCTGGGCTATGTTTACCCACCTTCTAAAATAGCGCGTTTTATCAGTTTATTTAGGGCAAATACAACTCATCTCTTCGACCTTTTTGACCAGTAGACAACTTCTATTACCGCAAGTTGAACATTCCGCCTGGAGGAGCAACGCGAGAAAGGGTTCTGTAGGGACCATCCTCCTGTAGCGATGTGACATATGGCCCATGCTTTCCGCATTTATCCATTTCCGGAATTTGTTCCATCGACTATGTTTGCGTCTCTATCCTCCTCACCCGTTTTTCTAATCGAAATCGAAGCCCCAAAAACGGCTCTCCAGCATTGTTTATCGTCCACGTTGCTTTTTCGACCTGAAAGCGAAGCCGTTCGTGATATCATTTCGGGGTGCCTATTAAAGACGTGGGTGAAGGTGGTCAAAGTTGTCATCACTGGCTGCATATCTGGTTTGCTCACCTATTAAACTGTCTTCGGTGCTCCGCTGCTGACCGAAGGCAATGGAAAGTGATGAACCCTAATTTGGTAACTTTGTGACATGCCCTCATAAGTAAAGAATAGAAAACTGTCTTAAGCCGCTTTAATTGGTCAGTTGCCCGTCTTCCATAAGTCAAAGTAAGAGTGGAGACATCCGTGTCAGGTTGACGCCTTTCTCCACATACTGTCTCTCCGGATAGGATGACGCACTTTTTAACTTTAATAAAAAACAATGTTTGTTTGCGTCCTGCAGGCCCACCGTTTATCCTGTTTAAAATCAAAGATATGCCACGCATTCTCCAGGCCGGTGTTGTGCTCTGCATACCACCAGATTTTTGAGTTTTTTTCCATACTTGTGGGTCATCAACTTACAGGTGTATCCTTAAACCGTGGCCTTGGGCAGAAATGACAGCCGGCGATGCCAGAGCATGTCATGCGTCATATGGACTAGGTCGTGTGTAACACGCGTAGACATTCTGTTCAGCCACCGCGTCCAATCTCATTCCCAGTCGGCTTGACTCAGATGGATCATCGGTATGTGGGAGAGGGAAAATTGCAGTGAGGTAGGTACCGGGAATCCATCCTCAGGACTTACTGACACACTCCAATCTACCACGATACGCTATCAATCAGCATTCGGAAAATTTACAACTCGGTCCTTCTACGGATTTAAGATTAGACTGTAATTACTCTTTTTAAAAGTTGCATTTATGAAACTGACTTGTGTTAGATCTGAGACTTTTCTCTCCCCCTGAATGAAGCGTGACGCACGTGAAGCTGGGACCAGATCCCGTATGCCCCGCATAGATGGGATATCTAGCTTTGTCAGCCACTGCACCAACATCCACCTCCGGTCATCTTAACTCTGTCCTACTATCGAATGACGGTGGATGGAGGAAAAGAGAGCGAATTTGATGTAGCATTACTGGGCCCTGTTCATAATACTAATGGCCCTCGTTGCTTGCGATGGTGAACAAAAAAGAATTTTTTCCAGAAACTCACGCCATTTCTTCTCAAACCCGTGTCGGATGCTCGTGTTGCTTTCCTTTTTTGCCTCCATTCTCAGCACTAACCGGAATCACCTCTTTTCCCCTCTTTTCTCTCTCCTATTTTTCCCACGTGTATCATGCTAGGCGGTTTTTTTTCTCCGGCATTTTGTCATGGGTCTACTTTCACTACTGCCTTCATTTGAGAATTGTACGGCTCCACCGCCGTCTTTGTCAGGCCCGTTATGCGATATGGAACTTCGAAGAAATGCCTAGAGGCGAGCTAGACTAGAATAGCCGCTTTTGGCGTGTCTTCGTCGTCAAGCGACCACCCCCTTGTAGCCAGGCTCCTTAAGTCCGAACCAGTCACTCACCAAGAATCTAAGTAAGGCACACATCCTACCTGCTATGATCAGGAAGATATAGACTCACGAGAAAGCGGTGGAGAAAAGCGTAATCATTCCATCTTGCCCTGGAACAATCCAGACGGTTATGTAAAGACACGCATTCAATAGCGTGTACTGAGTACAGACGAAGGGAATGGAGCCTGCTGTAGACATTTGTGACATTTAACGTCACTATGATGAAAATGTGTTGACATGTCAGATTGCGGGACATGTTCGTAAAGCGACCAGTACAGATACAGGGGTGGAATCTTCACAAGGACAAGCCGGGTGACAATTTCTGACTTATTAGCTGCAATTAGCCAGGTTCACTCCATCCCAGGCTTGCCCGATGTAGGATTTAAACATGCCCGTTGTCCTATCGGTTGCGCACATGAATTTTTACTATCGTGGGGCGTACGTTTACCGGTCAGGTCAGGGGCATGACGGGATTCGGTATAGCCGATTGACGATGACCAGTAGGCCAGAATTGACCATCCCAGTCCCTCTTGTCTTTATCCGGATTTCATTCCTATATTGAATGTCATGAGCAATGTATACCGGGCCTGTGGCACCTTATCTTTGAGTCGGGTCCAATTGGTAATGGTGGCCTACCGTCTGCACCATAAGCGGAGAGAGTGTGATAGATGCTGCGCATGTCGTAAACTAATTCATTCGCAAGTCACCGTCCTTGCTCCCACCATGCTGTGGGGCACACCATGTAAATCTTCGGAATTGATGATTTAATTGTTATTTAGCCGTCTGCTCGCGGATATGCAACTTCATAAAGGGATTCTCTGGGCTGTCATCAAAATTTGTTTAAGTAAGGAAGAAGAACAAAAAGACGAATAAAGGAAGAAAGAAGCAAAGGAAGAAGAAAGAATAAATAAAAAGAAGGCTCTTTGCTCGCCCAAATAATGGCTTTATTCATAGGAATTTGTTGTTTATCGATTCCATGCACCTAGAGTGAGCTGCTGACGAACCGAATTAACGTGATTTGTTCAAGATAATCCTACGATCTATTATTCGGTGGTTTTTCCTCAGCCTCCTACCTCCAAGTTTTTCTTACTGCACTTCGTTCTCTTGTCAGTAACTCCGGTTTATTTTTTATTCAGTTTGATTTTTCCTCAGATGTCTGTCTTCCTCGTTTGCTTTTACTCACTGCTGATGTGTGATCTCGTTTCTCTACCAGGGTCTTCGACGAATGACCAATGACCGCCTGACTCTGATAGTCTGCATGACAACTTTTCTCTCCTACCTCCCCGAGACAGGAGAATACTCCTGCTTCTTCGTCTACCTTCGTCTGGTAAGCGCCGTTAGATCTTTTTCTTTTGTTAAAATAGATCGGTTTAATCGGCATAGGCGGTGGCACACTGATACCTTAATTAGCCTGACATTCATAATCGCACGATCCACTGTGGGTCCGTTTCTATCTGCTTTGTACATTTGCTAACGGACTTTATGCTCTAATGGTTGCCCACTGCACACTAGTTAAAATGAACGTTCTTTTGCACTGAACATAACTTTCTTTGCTTGAATGTCGACCTGGGTTGGTGTTAGGTGATCACCCCTCCCGCCCTGCCACTTCTTTAAAATTGTACGCTGTCCTCTTTACGCATAGGACTGCTTCGGCAGGCTACAACGCAGATCCATGTGAAGCGAATCGGTACAATCTTGTGCAAACTTCGCCCAACCGCGTCGGTCGGCAATTCCTCGTCCCTTGGAAGAATCACTTCCGTGCACGCCTCTAGGGCTTCCTCTGTTGCTGTACACCTTTTGGAAAGGAAATCACCGCTCATTTTATAGTGAACCGGTTGTGCCTCGCAGGGAGTTCTGTTGGTCTGCCTGTGCGTCACCGGTATCATTTGGCCTAGGTCGATACTCTAGAGGTCCTTTTTCAGCTAATGCTGGATCTCTTAGCACCGCCAACCGATTTGCTTGGAGGAAAACTTTGCGGTCACTCAACAAGCCACTGGTTTCATGGCAGCTTTTTTAATGAGCAACATTTCTTGCACTTTAAAGTGGACATCTGCGTGTGGTTTTACAACTCACAAGTTCGAATCCCAAGATCATGGACATACGTTCTCGATACATTGATACCCTGTTTTTTTTACCAGTGTCGAACTCCTTGCAAACACAATTTTTAACTCACTGGTAGCGGCACGCTAACTGATTAAAGATTAGGAACTCCGTGCCCCTAGGGTTACCCGGAATAGGAGAACCCAGTAATATTTTCACTGTCCATTTCGGATTCGATCAATTTTTCGCTCTGTAACGGCAATCAGAGGCATTCTCTAGTCATGCTGTGAATGGCCGACGTTCGAAATGTCTCAGTCATGCACCATCTTAACTCTAAGGAAAGCCAGTCCACAATGCCAGTCTTCGGAACCTGTGTTCTGCATGATCCGACCTCTTTGGTGGCCGAATAAGAATGTGATGGATGGAATTAGATCACACCGGAAGTTGATGCGATCTGAATATTCACCAGTATCCGGCGTTAGGAAACCAAAAAATTCGCGATTGCTGAAGGTCCAAAAGTCAATCGCAGTCTAGGTACCTCGTTCTGCTGCAAGTCGATGGGGCAATCCGAAGACACGGTATGCTCAAACACTCAAACAGATGAAAATTTGCGAGAACCGCGAAGCACATGCGAACTAGCGTCAACGTGAAAACTAAAATTTCGGTTAAAGTATTATAAGATTTCATGAGTTACGACCCGTTTCGCGAAATCAGCGCTTACTGCGTCCCCAAAAGTTTTACACCAATACAGAATCGATCGTTAACATAACTAAGGCTTATTGTGGTTTAAGAATTAATATTACATTGTCTGGAATTACTATTTTTTTAGAAAAGGTACAAATTACAAAAAAGTGAAAAATCGATTTAGTTGAGCAAACTGAAGTTTTAAATGTATAGGAAGCCTGTCCAGGCAACTAAACAAGTAAATAAAGCAGCAAAAGTATAATATAATATAATGTATAATATAATATAATAGCCTTTTTCAGAGTTTCGTGCATGCATATTCATATAGATTAAGCGCAACGTAAAGTATGGCCATCAGCAAGCAGCCTAACATGCGAGTGTATATTCCGTTTCACGTGAATTGGCATTTTTCCTCCGTTTATACATTGCCTTAGATGTGTTTAGTCAAGGCAAAACTATGTTTGCTTGATTGCGTCGAAAGGGGCGTCACAGGAATATATTTCTTAAGCTGAAATGTTCACAGACTGATCATTGACTAATTAATTTAAATAGAATCGTCAGGTGCAATCGTAAATGTACCATTTTTTGTATATTAAGATGCATTTTCTATTGTTCAAATTTCTTTATAACTATTTCGGGTTTTCTATTACGAGTTTCAAATGGTCTGAAAATGGGGTGAATTCTTAACGATTTTCAGTGTCTTCAGTCAGCTGCCCATAAATGTAGAGTACTTTCGATGTGTTTTAGTAAAACCTTCAAAATAAGATATTTTTTAAAAGCATTTACCGAAGTAGTGACTTTTTTTGACAATCTTTCTAATGCACATGGCTGTCTGGGTCATATTTGTAGACTCACTCAAACATGAAAACTTGCTGCCGAGAAAAATGAATGTCCACAACAAAAACCGGGAAAATATATGCCTATACTTAGTTAAAAAAATTCTATAAGAAGTTGCCTTTTTCGAAAATGCTTTAATTAGACGTTTCGCTGTCGCATGTCTGCATACTTAACATTTTCCAAGGTGAAGCCAAGGAAAAAACTGGGAACGTTTGACTGGTTTTCCGACTTCGCTGAAAAGTAGGGATAAAATTTCTCTTGAAAATTAAAGAACTCACTTTTTTCTTTCGATTGGAGCGTTTTTCGATATATTTGTTTACTTCTCAGTCTAGTTCTAAGATTTCAAACGCACAAGAGAGTGGCCGAACAGATACTAAGATTTTGCGATAAGATGTCAATCTTCTCCTTCCATTTCAAGTTTTCTTATTCATTTATAGTCAACTGCAGACCGAAATTGTCTTGACAGGCCTCACGTACGCCGTGACAGCGAAAAATGGCGGCGTGTCATCGCGTCTCCTTTATATGCGCGTTTAAGGTCCTAATTATCGGTGTAGTAAAACAAAGTGCATTCACACAAGTTTATTAGAGCATTTTTTGGTACGAAACTTCATGCATTTGCAAAACTTAATTTTTCGACTAAATCTGCCCTCGTTTTTCCGAAACCAATGTGATCACTCAAACCTGCATTCACCTGACTTTCGTAAAAAACACAACAAAATTTTCCGTTCTCCGCAGGGATATTTTTTAAAATTTTCCGGCTTATATTACTGTTCATTCATAGTACTGCGCACAAAAGCAAAATGCTTTGATCCGTAGCTTTTAATAGCGTAGGAAAATTCATGGATAGCAATAAACGTCAGATTTTGCCCCATATGCCCCGTTTTACCATCAATAAACTGATCTGAAGTGAAATCTTTATTATTAAACAGCTTTTTGGGCGTCAATTCAATACAACAAACAGAAAATGCGTGCCCTGCTACTACCTTAAATTCTTATATAGACATTCATGAGTTAGGCAATCTACTGTAGCCTTGCAGAATGCATTGGGATGCTCCCTTATTGGATTTCAAAAAGGAGGGATTATTTGCTTATTTATAATTGTGACCAGATAAATCACCGATGACTGTCATCCGTGCTCGCCAATGAAGTACAGTTTTTAAGCATCTGGTAAGTGGGTTCGTAGGTCCTAACTGAATGCCTTCTTTCACCTTCACTTTACGTGTGTGATTTCCATATGCGCTCGAAATAGATCGCAAACAGTCGGTGTACATGCCTAGAAATCAGCATCGGGGAAAAATGCTGGCGATTCTTGCGAACCCTCCCTATGCATTATTTCAAGCCGTTGGGTTATCGATCATTCGCGGCCTGCCCTAATAATTTATTTTATAGCAAAATCCCAAAAATTTGGACTTGTGTAGGTTGAAAATGCTCCAGTTTCTTTCCAGGCGACATCGACATTCCGTCCTTATGATCTTTACCGAAATACAACCTGAGTTCATTAACGCCTATTTGCCACTGCACGGCCAATGTACAGTACGAACCGTTCTACGAGGTCTATTGTGACACACTTTGGACGTAGGCTTCACGCCTTTTCGGTCACTGCGCCTAAGCGCACCTATAGTCAACTTGCCTCCGACTTTGGAGAGGAGAAAGAGAGAGTGAGACAGTTTCTGCTCTGATCTGGTCCCTATTTTTCTCACGGTAAACAACCATGCGCGCTTTTAACATGCTAGCGATCGTGTATTGCAACCGAAAAAAACACCTGCATCCCACCGAAAAATGAGCATCTAGTTGCAATGGCTCGAAGGGTGTGAGCTCCCAGATGCGTGGTTAGGAACAACTTTGTGTTTTTGTAATGCTTAGATGAATAACATGGCTTAGTTAGTCACTTCACTCGCGTCTATCTCCAGTTATACTAGCTCATCCTTTTCACGGAAACATGGTGGGTCTCAAACACGCTTGCGAGGTAAATGCACCGCCAATCTGAATCATTGTAAGCCACTTACCTGGAAGTTCATCGCCGTGCCATTCATGGTGCTCGGAGTACACGCAAGGTACTGGTTACTTGCCATGGACGGAAAATGCGTGCCCTGCTACTACCTAAAATTCTGATTAGACATTTCATGAGTTAGGCAATCTACTGTAGCCTTGCAGAATGCATGGGGGTGCTCCATTATTGGATTTCAAAGAGGGATGATTTGCGTATTTATAATTGTCACCAGATAAATCACCGGTGACTCATCCGTGCTCGCCGATGAAGTACAGTTTTTAAGCCGTGCCATTTATGGTGCTCGAAGTACACTCAAGGTACTGGTTACTTGCCATGGACAGACTTATTATTTCCAACTACCATATACCGTCGTCCAACTAGGCAGTTCTGCCGTTTTTTGCGAAAACACGCCTTTTCCCTTGCTAAAATAAGCTTGAAGTTTTTTCAGGTTACGCGTACCAATCAAAATCACGCAAGTGGGTTTTCTAGAATTCTGGTTCATAATTTTCTCAGCCTAGTACAGCCACAGCTAAACTCGTAGTAGCTAGTATTATGAGCAACGTGTCCTGCAGAGTGTGTTAACTATTTGACGATCAGTCCTGTCACCTTTAATTATATTTTCAGTTTTTTTACTCAGAGAACGTGCTTTCGTGCACTGTACGTGTTTACTGACTTTGGGATAGTTTTGGTGCAGTCTATGCAATAGTTAGTGCAGCTGGTGATTACCGGGTTGCCAGATGTCCCAGAGTAGTAATCGTTGAAAGGGCGTACTATAATTCAGCTGATCTTTCACTAAGTAAGCAGATTTATTTTCGGAAACTTGGCAAGAACTGTCTTATCAGTTGCTACAAGAAGGCAGAGCTGATTTTATCTTAAATGTTTATACTTCCTTGGCCCGCAAATGCAACTTTGATCTATGGCATTTTACTTAGTAAAGCTGACAGCCTTTAGCAGAAAGAGGACAAGTTAATAGAATTCTGTTTCCCCAGCCCAAATGCCAACTGGTGGCTCATTTTATGGCCGTAATATCGATTCCTACATCTTCAGGTCTTGACTTTCAGGTAGCCACAGTAGCATAGCGAGCTGTGCCATTCATGGTTCTTTTGGTACATTTGTGGTACTCGTCACTTGCCTCGGACAGACTTACTCTTCCGAATTTTAGTAGCACATCTTAATCTTCCGAATAGGAAGTTATGCCGATTTTTTACGATGACATGGCCATTTCCTTTACCAAAATAATCTTCAGGGGTATTTCAGATTGCACATACAAATATAAATCATGCCGTCCAACTTACAAGAGATTCTTCTGGAATTGTAGTATGCGCCTTTCACAGCCTAGTACAGCCACAGCCAAACTGAGAGTAGCTGCTCTGAGCGAAGAATCGCACCAAGTACGATAATAATTCGGGTTCCAGTCCCTACACCTTTTAAACTCAAAGCAGATGCTTTCGTATACTGTACTTTCTTACTGTATTACTGTACTTACTTATTGCCTTGAGGATAACTTGCTGTTATTGTGGTATAAACATATATTTATTTTTTCTCTTAACTAGGTTATGGGATTCTCTGAAGAGAGTGTGGCCCTTTTCATCGCCATGTGCGGCCTTGTCTCTTGCTTAGCTCAGGTGAGTGCAGACAAACTCAATTTTTGCTGCGTATTGAACTAACACTGTGGTCTGCGTGTAGTACAAGCCTCTCAATTTAGTATGCGCTTATCTGATTGGATCTTAAGCCCTACAGAAGAGCACAGCACAGAGAGACGTTGACGTGCATTAAGCAGGCGTCTTTGATTCGAGGGAAATCAGCCAACGGACGACAGTGAGAATGGGTGCGACCGTCTTGGTGATAAATTTTTGAGTGCCACCACAGCGTGATTCCCACCTTCATTTTCGGTTCCTACTTCAGCATACCCTTCATAATGTTGCTACACGAGTTTTACATAGTCCACAGTGAAAAAACGGTGACGTCACGATACCTCCTCTTATTAGAGGAAAAATCTTGCCGCAAATGCGATGGATCGGTGATGTTCGCGAACAAGGCGGTCCGTGAGCAGAATGGGCCGTAAAGGAGTTGCAGAAGAAAGGGTTGCCAGTCTGTTCGATCAGTAAAAAAGCGGATCGAATTCTTGCATTATCGTGCTTTAAACAGAAGACCACTGATATTTGAAGCTCAATGAAATTTGAGAGCTAGTTTATCCCTGGAGCAACTGGAAGAACTGCCAAAGCTTACTGGTCGATCCTTAAACACGGTGGTTGACTGGTTCAGTTTCTACCTCGAATTTTGCTCCGAAATGATATCCGCCGCTAGGAGAGGAAAGCTGAATAAAACACCGGAAAATTAAAATCGATGAGGCCAGATTTACAGGGCGCCGTAGTTACAATCGTGGCCATCTTTTAGGTGGAGATGCATCTGCTGAAGAAATAATGACCATCCAGTACAGAATTCTTGGAATCATGACTCACGCATTGATAGTTCATGGGTCTTTGGATTGTCTGAGGGTACTGATTTTAGGTACTTTTCTACACAAAAACGAAATGCAGTAACGTTGATCTCTACCAGTTAACGCGAAGTCGAAACAGTTTTTACAGTACATTCTGCCAGATAGTCAACTTCTCGACGACTCAATCAGGTTGGGTATGATCACAAAATCGTCACTCACCAGAAAAATTACGTTGATCCGAATACAGGTGCACACCCAGGAATTGAGAGGACTTGGTTAGACGGCAAGATTGGGATTTTGAAGAAAATCGCAGTTTCACAATATTTACTACACTGCCATGATTGTTTACGTGTTTTGCAAGCAGATAAAGGTCACTTCGCAACAATTCAACACAGTATTAAAGCGATATTTGTGACTTATTTGTTGTTATTTAATTCAGCTTTATTTCTCGCAATATTGATGACACATTTTAAATCTGCTTCTGATTTCTGACCAATACCTCCTATGATAGGAATCACATTATAGTTGAATTAATTTTTGGTACTTTTGATCGCTTTTTAGCCTCATATGATCATTACATTGAAGCCGATTGCTTTCGGTCCAAGTATTCATCTCGACTTTCCGTGCGAGTCTGAAAAGTTTGGCGCCGAAGCATTCGCTCCAAGTTACCACTTCAGGAAAGTATGAAGTTCTCGTCTGCCACATTAGTTTCTCGCCCACTCTAGGTCTGGTGCGCCTGTACTGCCAATTTTGGGAACCCTTCAGGCTACACGTGCGATAATTTACTCCTATACCTCAAATGATGTCGGATTGCTCGCATCTTTGAGTGTGACACAACAAGGCCGTTTGGTTTGGGAGCCCAGCGCGCGCGCCTACATGCGTACCGCGCTGTTTCACTCTAACCGACTTCTGTCGTCACCGCCATATTTCTGGTCAAGTGTCTTCTGTTGCTGCTGCTGCTGCTACCTCTGCTAAGTAAAACCTTCAATTTTGACCTAGGCTGTGTGGTTCTGAACGCGTGCAGGTCGTACTGCGTCCATCTTTACGGATTTTTTCTATGGGGGTGAAGATGCTGGCGGCAGCGGTGGTCGTTGTGGTGGTGCTAGGCCCACGCAAATAGACAGGCAACTGTGTTTTACAAACTCACACACGCATCGGTGCTCCGCCTGCGGCGACTGTGTTGTGCCTTTGTGGTTAAGATTCTGACATTATGCTTGCGTATGTGTGCTCTCATGTGGCTTCACGGTCGACTGCATTAAGTGGTAGCTGTTTACCTTAACTCCGTTTGGGCGACATAATGACGAGAGGCCGTTATGTGTATCTGAACTCTGGTAAACACGTTGGTCGGCAAACCCCCCTCCTCCCCCCTGCCCCCCGTTTGTCCTTAAAATCAGGAGAGTTTTACGCTAGCGCCATTTGCGTCGACTCTTTAAGACAGGCGTGCTGTCACTTCCCACACGCCTTTCTCGCGAGTCTTGTTACTATTCCGCCCCCGATTGTTCTATCAGAGGCTTTGTTTTCGTCAGCCCCTAATAACGTAAGTTTCGCCTTGGTGGCGGTGGTTGTGATGACGATGGTTTTTTTACAAAAGCAACCATTACTAGGGCGTTTGGAGCTGTGTTTGCCTGCAAGTGAATATCGAGGGCTGACTTGTGCAGCATCAAACTTGCCCTCCCCGCACACGACAGTTCGACCGTCGTAGTCCGACGATGTCCATCGTATGCTCCATGGGAAAGTGGAGCAGGGACGGTGACTTGCGCGTGATTTAGTTTAAAGTGATAGTAGACTTGCGCTGCATCTACCGCACTCTCTCCTCCTCCCCCACCTGAGCCCGGTGTCAAGACAGAGTAAAGAAGACCGGAGGCGGGAGAGGACGCAGGTTGCTGGCGCGGCCTGGTCCCCTAAGTCCTAGCCGCCCCTAGGTGTGCCACCACACCTCTATGTTCGGCATTTTCTTATGGGAGCGCAACCCGAATAACGCATGCCATGCCCTAATGTGGCCCCCGTGTTGGTCCAACGCATCTACCACGTGGCCCGTTTAGGGGGCACACCACACGGGCAGTTCGACCGTCGATTTCGACGAGGTCCACCGTATGCTCCACACCAGGTGGTGCAGGGACGGTGACTTGCGCGTGAATTAGTTTTAAGTGATAGTAGCCTTGCGCTGCAGCTACTGCACTCTCCTCCTCCCCACCTGAGCCCGGTGTCAAGACAGAGTCAAGAAGACCGGAGATGGGAGGGGCGCAGGTGGCAGGCGCGGCCTGGAGCCGCCCCTGGGCGTGCCACCACACCTGGCTCGGATCCCATGGAGTGGGGAGTGCCATAAAGGCCACATTAAGAAGGAGCCATTGCAACCTGCCTCTCAGTCCGCCAGTCAGCCACTACCACACAAAAAACACACATTGGGCTGAGCCACGCGGTCCGAGTTATCCCGTCAGTTGGCAACCTTCCAAGCCACGGCTTTTAGCGCACCGTGATAGCTCCATGGAAAGTGGAGCAGGGACGCAGACTTGCGTGATTTAGTTTCTTAAAGTGATAGTAGACTTGCGCTGCATCTACTGCACTCTCTCCTCCCCCCACCCGAGCCCGGTACAAGACAGAGCCAAGAAGACCGGAGGCGGAGAGGACGCAGGTGCATGCCTGGGCCCTTTAAGCCCCAGCCGCCTAGGCGCCAACACACCCATGTTCGGGCATTTGCAGAGCGCAACCCGAATAACGCCTGCCATGCCCTTATGTGGCCCCCGTGTTGGTCCAACGCATCTACCACGTAGCCCGTTTAGGGGGCGCACACACACACACGGGGCAGTTCGACCATCGATTTCGACGAGGTCCACCGTATGCTCCACACCAGGTGGTGCAGGGACGGTGACTTGCGCGTGAATTAGTTTAAAGTAATAGTAGCCTTGCGTTGCAGCGCCGCATCTCTCTCCTCCTCCCCACCTGAGCCCGGTGTGTCACAAGACAGAGTCAAGAAGACCGGAGATGGGAGAGGGCGTAGGTGGCAGGCGCTGAGCCGCCCCTGGG